>JANAVB010024198.1:10000-15000 GCA_029216955.1 Iris pallida
CCCGCTCAAGTATTTCGAACGGCCCAACAAATCTCGGACTCAGCTTCCCCTTCACGCCGAACCGAGTAACTCCTCGCATAGGCGACACCTTCAGGAACACATGGTCGCCCACCTGGAACTCAAGCGGTCTTCGATGGGTGTCGGCGTAGCTCTTTTGCCGACTCTGTGCAATCTTCAGTCTTTCCCGAATGAGCTTGACCTTCTTCACGGTCTGTTCCACCAGTTCTGGGCCGAGTATCTGCCGTTCCCCGACTTCATCCCAACAAATGGGCGATCTGCACTTCCGGCCGTACAAAGCTTCATACGGCGCCATTTGGATGCTGGACTGGTAGCTATTGTTATATGCAAATTCCGCCAACGGTAAGTGGACGTCCCAGCTTGATTTGAAGTCGATTGCGCAGAGCCGTAGCATGTCTTCGAGAATCTGATTAACGCGCTCCGTTTGGCCGTCGGTCTGTGGATGGTAAGCTGAACTAAACTGCAACTTGGTACCCAGCGCCGACTGAAGGCTACTCCAGAATCGCGACATGAACCGTGAATCCCGATCAGAGACGATGGATACTGGAACTCCGTGCAGCCGTACGATCTCGTCAAGATAAATCTGCGCCAGCCGATCAACGCTCCAAGTAACTTTAATGGCAATGAAGTGCGCTGACTTGGTTAATCGATCGACGATGACCCAGATGGCGTCGCTCCCCCGTGGTGTCTTCGGCAGGCCAACAATAAAGTCTATCGTGACATGATCCCATTTCCACTCTGGGATGGCAAGGTTCTGCATCTCCCCGCCCGGTCGCTGATGCTCAGCTTTCACCTGCTGACAGGCCATGCATTGTGACACGAAGAGCGCCACATCTCTCTTCATCCCGTGCCACCAGAAAGTCGTGCGGAGGTCCTTGTACATCTTGGTACTGCCTGGATGCAAGGTATATTTCGCGTGATGCGCCTCCGACATTATTTCCTTTCGCAGTTCTGAATCATCCGGAACGCATAGTCGGCCATTCATTCTCAGCACGCCGGTGTTGTCTTCCGCAAAGTCGGTCGCACTACCTGTTGAAATTCGCTCGCGCATTTTCTTCAGGTACGGATCATCCTTCTGAGCGGTCTTGATCTTTTCCAGCAAACTCGGCTCTAACTGCAGCTGCGCCAACCGTATATCCCTGAATCGAACCCGGAGATCGATGCCCATTTCTTCTAAATCTCGTAGTAGTCTGCGGTTGATGGAGAGCGAGGCAAGATATTTCCGACTCAGAGCGTCCGCCACCACATTTCCCTTGCCCGGAGTGTAGTCGATCGTCAAGTCATAGTCTTTAATCAGTTCGAGCCAGCGCCGTTGTCGCAAGTTCAACTCCTTCTGAGTGAAGAGATACTTGAGGCTCTTGTGGTCGGTATAGATCGCGCACGCCACACCATATAGATAGTGACGCCACAATTTCAACGCGAACACAATTGCCGCTAACTCCAAGTCGTGCGTAGGATAGTTCTTCTCGTGCGGCTTCAATTGTCTCGAGGCGAAGGATATCACCTTGTTCCGCTGCATGAGCACACATCCCAAGCCCTGACCTGAAGCATCGCTGAATATCTGGAAACCCTCTGGCCCATCCGGAAGCGCGAGTATAGGTGCCGAAATCAATCGCCGTTTT
This sequence comes from Iris pallida, assembly GCA_029216955.1. Taxonomy (NCBI): domain Eukaryota; kingdom Viridiplantae; phylum Streptophyta; class Magnoliopsida; order Asparagales; family Iridaceae; genus Iris; species Iris pallida. Next base: position 11,641 of record JANAVB010024198.1, read on the forward strand.
AGCTCCTGGAATGAAGCTTCACAGTCATCCGACCACTCATACGCGACTCCCTTTTGAGTGAGGCGAGTCAATGGCGATGCAATCTTCGCGAAGTCTTTCACGAAGCGTCGATAGTATCCCGCCAAACCAAGAAAGCTTCGAATCTCACTAGCAGACGCAGGCCGCCTCCAATCAGCAACGGCTTCCACCTTCTTCGGATCGACTGCAATACCTTCGGACGAAATGATGTGACCCAGAAAGGATACGCTGCTGAGCCAAAATTCGCACTTACTCTGCTTTGCATACAACTCATGTTCTCGAAGTGTCTGGAGCACGGCCCGTAGATGTTCTGTATGCTGCGCCCTGTCTTTCGAGTAGACGAGAATATCGTCAATAAAGACTACCACAAATTTATCAAGGAAAGGTCGAAATACCCGATTCATCAGATCCATAAAGGCGGCAGGGGCGTTCGTCAGGCCGAATGGCATCACCAGGAACTCGTAGTGGCCGTAACGAGTGCGAAAGGCGGACTTTTGCACGTCGTCTGACTTGATCTTGAGTTGATGATAACCTGAGCGGAGATCAATCTTCGAAAATACCGAGGCGCCTTGCAGTTGATCGAATAAGTCGTCTATGCGGGGCAATGGGTACTTGTTCCGGATGGTGGCTTTGTTCAGCTCCCGGTAATCGACGCACAGACGCATGGACCCATCCTTCTTCTTCACGAACAATACGGGCGCTCCCCACGGTGAAACACTAGGCCGAATAAACCCTTTATCGAGTAACTCTTGTAGCTGGACCTTGAGTTCCTTCAGCTCGGCGGGAGCCATTCTGTACGGGGCCTTTGAAATCGGTCGAGTATCGGGGAATGTATCGATGCTGAACTCGATCTCTCGGTCGGGGGGCATGCCGGGTAGCTCGTCCGGGAACACATCGGGGAATTCTGCCACAACGTCGGTCTGACCTACGTTTGCACCTTCCTGTCGCATGTCTCGGACGGACGCCAAGTAGCCTTCGCACCCAGAATGCAGCATCCTCCGAGCAGAGATTGCCGAGATCAACATGCAGGTCGACGACGCCTCACCACACGAAAAGCAGAATTCAGGCACCCCTGGTATGCGGAAAGTGACCGTCTTCTTGGCACAATCTATGGTTGCGTTGCACGGCCCGAGCCAATCCATCCCCAGAATGATATCGAAGTCATTCATGTCTAGGACCATCACGTCCAGACCGATCTTTTGACCGCCGATACAGATAATCCCATCGGTGCAGGCTGAATTAGTGAGTATTGGTGTGCCCGAAGGTGTGCTCACGCTAAGGTCGAGGTCTAATGATACTAACGGAAATTTGTGCTCGGCGGTAAAGTCCGCCGCTATGAAACTATGTGAAGCACCTGAATCAAATAATACGCGAGCAGGCACATTATTAAAACTAAGTATACCTGTCACGACCGTGTCTGAGGCAAGCGCTTCGTCACGAGTCATGGCGTAGACGCGGCCCTGGGCATTGGGGCGACGGTCTTGACCATTTTGCGGTGCAGGTTGATGGGCTCGAGGCGCTGGGACTTGATTCCCTGGACGGTGCTGCTGGGGCGCCATTGGACGATGTTGTTGGGGCGCCGTTGGGTTCGGCCTTTTGATTGGACACTCAGCATGTCGGTGGCCCCTCTTGCCACAGTTCCAGCACCCATCCTCTGGCATTGGACAGTAGTCAATCGTGTGACCGTGACGATGACATCGGTTGCAATATCGTGTGTCACGCCTTTGATATCCGCCTTGGGGCCCGTTGTTCGGACGCTTGGTCACGTTGTTTCCTCCCGCGTGGCTAGGGCGTTTGTGATTGTAGGTATGCACAGCGCCGGCAGCACTTGGAGGGTATTGGCTTTCAAGGCGGAGGGCGTGGTTGAGAGACTCCCCCATCGTTTGGTATTTGGGAACAGACACATGGGCGGCGATAGATGGTCGTAGGCCCACTTCGAACCGTCGTGCACGACTCGCCAGGGAAGGCAGGTATTGTCCAGCAAACTTGGCTAACTTGTTGAACTCTGCTGCATACTGCCGCACCGTCATATTCCCTTGCCTTAGCTGCATAAATTCATTCTCCTTCTCCTGTCGAATAGCATTGGGAAGGTACTCGATCTCGAACGCCTCTCGGAAGGTGGCCCAAGATATTGTCGCTGTCTCGTCGTCGCGTCTGATTGCTCGCTTTTGCACGGCCCACCAGTCGTGCGCGTTCAATCGGAGTAGAAGTTGAGCGCATGCGACTTTCTTGGACTCATCGACACCCAGAAGCTCGAACCGGTCCTCTAACTCCTCCAGCCAATCGATCGCCAACGAAGGGTCTTCAGTACCGCAAAAGGAAGTACGGAAGCTCTTTGTGAATTTTGACACGTCGAAGTTGGAACTTCTCGGTGCCGCAGGCATAAGCTCGGGTACCTCCGGTTCGATTTCACTTTGTCTGGCCGCAGGCTCGGTCACGGCAGGAGTGGTCGCGGAGTTGTTGTTGTTGGCCACCACTGTCTGAACAATTTGCTGAAGAGTATCAAGCTGCTTCTGCTGCAACTTGAATTGTGCATCGAATCGGGCCTCGAACTGGGTCTGGCGTGCCTCTACCTCCCGTCGATGTGCCTCCGCCTCCCGTCGATGTGCCTCCGCCTCCCGTCGATGTTGCTCATTCAGGCGTTGATTCTCCAGAGCTTGTTGTTGTTGCGCTTCCAGCATGCGCAACATCCGTCCCATGGCATCGTTTGAGGGTCCGGGCCTCGAGCTACTCGAGCCGCTCGAAGCACTTTCTTCGTTCGCCACATTCACCGTCGCACCTTCTGGGATTTTGAAGGTAAAAATGCATTAGTAACCAAACTTATTACGGACTCCCTTGTATGGAACGACGTATCTCATCGACACGAGACCAACGATTTGAGACTGAAAACTCGACACTAGAGGCCAAGGACGTAAAGCCGTGCTCTGATACCAATATGTCACGCCCCGATTCCGTAGAATCGATAGTCGTCCCCCGGGCGTGATGCCGTGCAAGCCTAAGTTGCGCTTGCACAAGGCATAGTCATAATTGTTATCCGAAACACAACAACAGCCAAATGCGCAGAGTAAATTGAACACACATTATAGAGACAGAAACATAAGCTTTATTGATAATGAACATCATATTACAGACTCGATACAAAGGTACCGCGCGGGCTTCTTACAACTGACTCCAATACAAAGTAGACGTCGATGAGATAGCCATTACATACATTCATCCCTTGATTACAACCAAAATTACAAAACACCTGGGATGGTGGGAAGGCGCTCCATCTGTCTTCGATCTTCAACAGCGGAGTCTTCAAAAGAGTCGATCCAAGCTTCAATGCACGGACGAAGCTTC
>JANAVB010024199.1:0-165000 GCA_029216955.1 Iris pallida
ATATATATATATATATATATATATATTATAATATATATATATTATATATATATATAAATATACTATATATATCTATATAATAGATATTAAGTGATAATAGTAATATGAAGAGAATAAGAAAACAAAAACCTATACAAGCCCAACTCCATCACACTTCACCATTCCCGAGCCAAGCCACCCCCGGCCCCCCAACTACTCACACAGGCCCAACCGTTCAAACTCCCCAGCCCGAGAGACCTCTCAGCCGAACACATGTTCCCCACCCCCGACCCTCTGTTTGAAGGGAGAAAATCGCATATATGCGCATGTGTCGAGAGTTTTTCTCTCGTAAAACAAAGCAAACCCTAACCCCCGACCAAACCTGCGCACCGACACCCCCAGTCCGCGACCCACCCCCGTAGGCACGCCCACCGTGCGCGGCCGCCGCCGTTCGCACAGCCTGCACACGCGCGTGACAGTGGACAACGGCAGCAGCGGAGTGCGAGAAGACCGATTTCGCGATCACTTCTCGTCGCGCTCGGTCGACCAATGGCCGAACCGTCTTCGCAGGTTTATCGACAACCTTACCCTTAATAGTTCCCTTCAAATAGTTTGGATTAATTCGCTTCGTACGCGTCGTAAATCGATTCCTAAAACTAGGAAAAATCTTGATTCCCTGGATTTAGAAACTGCCCAAACGTGCAATGTTTACGGTCGATTTGCGACCAGAACATCGCGAACTTTGGAAAACCGGATCCGTAGACATATAGTTTGATGACTTTAGAGACCGTTGACTCTGGCACGCTTTTCGGTGCAAAGCGGGTCCAACGACGGACATCGTTTTTGTCCAAAATTACCGTTTTGCCCCTGTGTCCAGAATTGGACTTAAGGACAGGAAATCCTAGCTAATTTGACTATTCTGAGAGCGTTGGTACTGTTTATTTCAGCATCTGGAGACTTTTGCATGTGTTGACTGATTGTGGCTCATTGAGTGGTATAGTGTTATTGGTTTCTCCAGCTAAGGACCTCAGGCAAGTGCACTTTTTGATTGCTTTTTGATTCATAGTAGTCTTTTCATTTCATGTCTATACATATATCTTGCTGCTTGTTGACACGCTCGTCACACGGAGTAGTCGGGAGGAAAAATATCTTAATAGACATGTGGACTACCCAGAACTATCCCCCGTGTCTTTCGTGAATGCTAGCCGCTGCACACGACACGTACAGTGAGCCTGATTTACCCTATAGCCGTTCACATGTCGAAACAGATATTTCACACCACCTAGATAGATGTCTTTTATTAGTTTTTCCTTGTTTACTTCTCTATCGTGCTATGTCATCAGTTTTCTTACTAGCTTTCATATTCCATATACTATTTTCATGTCTTGTTAATTCTATTATGTTTTGCATTACCGTCGATTTGTGTACTTGTTCCATTCCTGACTGAAAACCATCATTTTTCAGGTTTAGCCGCAATTACTCTTAGCACTGGGGAAGGCTTGGGTATGCTGATGTCAACCTAGACATAGATAGCAGTTGTACCATTTTTATTAATAGTAAAATCTTGTATTATAAATCTTGTAAATGTTGTAATAAATTTAGTAATGTGAATGAGCAGCAAATGTGATTTTTGAGCATTTATTTCTTGCGGGCTTGACAGCGTTCTACCGTCGACTCTGCGGCGTAGGCTGGCTTGGACACGTCTCGTATCCGAAAAGCGGGTGCGGGTCGTTACAAGTTTTGTGGTGGCCCATACAGGTCAGTTTTTGCAAATTGTGCGAACTCGTGATGGTACGTTAGTCGTACTATTACGAGCCTGCGACTAGGAAATGCTCATTCACAAACTAGGATTGAAATGATTTAAGAGAATGACTAGGAGTCCCTTGTTTAACTTGACCGTTGGGTAGTTAAGGTTGTTAGATAGGCCATGCTATTCAGAATTATTAAATTTAGATAGCTTGCTAGATCCCTATAGGTACACTATACTTTTATATGACAATGTGATCCAATGAGGATCCACTTTTCGCTTGGTATGTTAGGCTTGCCTAGAATTATGGCGTTAATTTTGATAAACTGTTTAATTTTCTGTTACTTTATTAGATATAAACCTTATGTCATAAATTAGAATTGCCTACTTAAATTCTATTTTTGCTGTAATGAATTGATTTATAATTACGGATTCTTTTATTCGTATAAATCTCGAGGTAGATTGATTCGAGATTTCCCTCAACCAGTGAAATGCATATAAAATAGATACTCAATATTTGTATTCCTTTCGTCTTTAGTTAATTCCTCCATGTTAAATCTTTATTTTAAATGTTGTGACTGATAGGACGAATACTTACGCTTTATTTTTAGTCAACTTGTTGAATCTCTAGAAGCTCATGAATTCTTACGGATATGGTTAAAAGAATGTTAGTTAAATAATAATAGTTAGACAGCAGCGCACTGCCATCAATTAGCTGAGAGTAGAGATGTGGGTTCACTGCAGCCAGCAGCGCACTGGCGAGGCACAACCCATAGTATTAAAATCCTTTCGAAGAATTGTAGGTTATGGATCATTGCTGAAACTATGTCCTAGTTGACCTCTTTAGATCTTAAGATACCCTTGTGTCAATGTAAGGTAGAGTACCGATAGCCTATCATAATTGAATCACAGAATCAAGGGTTTGTCACAGCCAGAGTATACAGGCGAGGCATAATTCCCGGTGAAATAATTTTAGACATGATTACAAGATTAGGATACTATAGAGAATAGAAAAATGCCCTGTGTGTACCGTAAGATCCAAAGCCAAAATAGTGATGGTTCTGTAAGTTTGGTAGCCTGCCTCCCAACCTAGTATCCTGTGGCCCTTGTGATCTATTAACAAGGAATTAACTGACACTAATAGGTTTACTTAGAAAATAGAACTCAGAAGTCCATAACCCATTAGTCGACCAAGGCCTTAGAGATAGAAAGATTATAGGAAGACTGTATAAGCAGGAACACCAGGTAAGGTTTTGATTATCTCAAAACTCGAACTACTATCTCCTCCTTCCAAAAATCTCGCGTACTTGTATTTTGACTATCTTGACCAATACTGCTATTACAGCCTAATTTTACAAGCTTACTCTTTTATCGAGCTTGATTCAAGACATATGTTTATTGGGGACGCCCGCTAACATATTGTCTAATCAGAATCATTGTATCACGGTCTGATCAACCATGATGCATTTGGTTCGCTTTTCATTTAATTATCCTACGTGGATGGAGATATAGAGGTATCTAGGATCTCATCCGCGACTGCTTTGACAATTCCTCTTGAATTATACATTCGCCTTTGAATCACATAATTGTGTTCAGTGACATCTCTCTCGAACTGTTTATTGTTTTTGTCTTTCACTGATTTGAAAGACGAAATCTCGTAATTGATAGATAGATACCTAGTATTCCCATGACCATGATGGTTGTATACGCAAGTGTAGCTATCATCGGCCAGTCCTGTGACTAGAACCTTGTCTCGAGTTACTCGTCCTCTCTGTGACACTAAACCTACTATCTTGATCTTCTAGTCATTGGAGTCCGAGAATGATTCGAATTTTCCCGTGATCAAATACCAACCTAGGAGACTACCTATTCTCCAGAGACCAAGTGTCGTGAGCCTCTAATCATTTGTTTAAATCTTGCTTCAACTAGAACCCTTGTGACAATAGTCTAGCAGGTTTGACACAAATAGAAATGCATGACTCAGTTATTAGAAATCTTCTCATATGATGTGCCTTAGAGTTGGTTACCCCGTCGACAACTCATGTATACTGTGGACGAGTAGGTCATTCTATTTTATCGACCATGTGTCATTGCACACGCACCTCGTTTTCCAACTATTGAGGAACGACCCTTGACTTGATTTATACCTACCGTATCCGTTACGCCATGCCTTATTCTCCATTAATAAGAGTCGAGGTACAATATCTGGACTTAGGAATCCTCTTAACCTCTTTATTCCTAAAACCATAGCCTAGCTTCTAAGGTGGGCAGACTGTAAACTTTCAAAAAATTTAGAACGTACGAGGATTACCGATTGATTAGAACAATTCCTATTAGGATGATAATTAGTGCCCCATGGACCCCCACTTTCCCTTTAGATCATTTTGTGTCCCCGGCCGTGTCATTAATATTCGGAGCACGAGACCAGCTGTTATCTTCCAAAAAATTTTATATGCAAGATCTAGACGAGTCCACCTTCATCTAGGTATATCATGTTCTACTCAAACCCGTTCCCTTGTACTCTATTTTTATGGTACGACTTTCAGGACAAAAAGACTAACTATAACCTTTACCATAGTACCGATACACTTTCCGATTTCCACTAGAGCCTCAACCCTAACCTAGTAAACATAGCCTTATGTTGAAATCTTGTTCAGTCAATGTAGATTGAAATCCAATGTTCATCCAACCAACGACTGATGTCCAAATAGAGAACCCATTAAGATCATAATCTTGATTTCTCAAATTCAGTCATATTTTGGAATGTTGTTTAGAACACCGAGAACGGAATTTTCGTATTGCATGGATTATAAGAACCTCTAAGAAGCGAAGGGTTTTCGATTTAGCAATTGACTAGACTAGAGTAACCCAGTCTAGCAAACAAGTCAGTGGTTCGTAAACATTTTTTTAGCTATACCGTCGGAAACTCTCTACCGCTCTTGAAACTCCGTAATTGCTCACGATTATTCTTCCTTATCTTTCTGTCTTTCTTATTTCAGAGTGACAAATGGTCCTACTTATTAGAATTCACCAATATTTCTTAGCTACCGGTGTAAATGGGTTGCTTGTTAAATTTTGGATTGCTTGATAGGTAGGAGAGGATTATAGATACCATATGCCTAGATATTTGTTGGTAGGATTGTTAGCAACCAGTTATAAGATTTTAAGATTTTAGTATGAGGAGTAATGTGACCAAAGGTGGGTAGAAATCCCGGAGGCTATACGGCTAGGAGAAGAATAAAACTATTTGGAGGAATTAAATGGAGAGGACTAAAGGAATAGTAGATTTATTTATTTTCTTTTATTTTGAAGTTTAGGCATATTTATGAGTTAGAATTTCGAGGACGAAATTTTTTTTAAGGTGGGTAGATTTGTAGCTCCCCTTTCCGAAAATTTTGAAATATTTTTATTTTTATTTACTTTATTTAAATGGTGATTTTAGATTATTATAAATAATTAATTAGTTAATTATTACGGTAGATGATTTTAACCATGATTAAATTTGGAGTACAAGGTGACTAGAAATCATGGCACGGATAGTACAGTGGCGTACTTTGACTAGTGTATTTGCCTTGGTAGGGGAGGCCAAGCCATAGAGATGTCCTAACTAAGAAAACCAGACCAAGTTACGAATTAACCCTTACCGATGAATTATTTATTTATTAATTAAATATATTGATTTTAGATGACCCGATTGTACCAACTTAGCCCGAATTGGGTCCAACCAAATCCAAGCCCAAGTAGGCATGTAGTGGGACCAAGTACGGCCTTGTAGACATGTTTGGTAAGTGCAAGTATTTTTGTATATATTTTTGGAATTGGCAATTATTTTCTAAGAATATTTATTATACGTAAATTATAGGTATTATTAATATTATTATTATTGTGGTTATAGAGAATAAACTATTTATTATAATTAGTTATTATTAATTTATTCTTTTTTAAAAAAAGAATAAATATTTGTGTGTATATATATATTTATATAAATATATATAATTATATGGATCTAGATATGAAGTTAATTGGTCATGGTTATATATATATATATATATATATATATATATATATATATATATATATATATATATATATATATATATATATAAAGGTAAATATATGTGTGTAAAATATATATATATATATATATATATATATATATATATATATATATATATATATATATATATATATATATATATATATATATATATATATTTTTTATATATATATATAAGTGCATGTGTATGTATATATATAAATATTGTATATATGTATTCATATATAAATATATATATTATATTGATATGTAAATGAGTGTACATATATTTATGTATATGAATATACATAGATATTGTGTATGTGTATATATATATATATATATATATATATATATATATATATATATATATATATATATATATATATATATATATATATATATATATAAATATATACGTATATATATGTATGTGTATATATATAAAATATATAGATAATTGTGTGCATGGGTATATATATAAATATATATATGAATAAGTATTTGTGTGTGTGTATAAGATATATATATATATATATATATATATATATATATATATATATATATATATATATATATATATATATATATATATATATATATATATACAGTGATAATATTTTGATGTAGATATTCTAGAGGTATTATAGTATTTTTTCTAGTTTTTATTTGGAAGTATATAAAAATATATATGTATTTGCTCTGAGTATATGTGTACGTATATATATACGTGAACGTATATATAATATATATATATATATATATATATATATATATATATATATATATATATATATATATATATATATATATATATATATATATATTAAGTGATAAATAGTAATATAAAGAGAATAAGAAAACAAAACCTATACAAGCCCAACTCCATCACACATTCAGCAATCCCGAGCCAAGCCATAGCCGGCCCCCCAAACTACTTCACACAGGCCCAACCGTTCAAACCCCCCAATCCGAGAGAACCTCTCAGCCGAACACAGGTTCCCCACCCGACCCTCTATTTGAAGGGAGAAAACCGCATATATATGCGCATGTGTCGAGAGTTTTCTCTCGTAAAACAAAGCAAACCCTAACCCCGACCAAACCTGCGCGCCGACCACCCCCAGTCCGGCGACCCACCCGCCGTAGGCACGCCCACCGTGCGCGGCCGGAGCCGCCGCACGCACAGCCGCATATATGCGCGTGACAGTGGACAATGGCAGCAGCAGGAGTGCGAGGAGACCGATTTCGCGATCACTTCTCGTCGCGCTCGGTCGACCAATGGTTTGAACCGTCTTCGCAGGTTTGTCGACAACCTTACCCTTAATAGTTTCCTTCAAATAGTTTGGATTAATTTGCTTCGTACGCGTCGCAAATCGATTCCCAAATTGGGAAAAATCTCGATTCCCTGGATTTAGAAACTGCCCAAACGTCCAATGTTTACGGTCGATTTGCGACCAGAACATCGCAAACTTTGGAAAAACCGGATCCTTAGACATGTAGTTTGACGACTTTAGAGACCGTTGACTCTAGCACGCTTTTCGGTGCAAAGGGGTCCAACGGCGACATCGTTTTTGCCCAAAATTACCGTTTTGCCCTGTGTCCAAAATTGGACTTAATGACAGGAAATTCTAATTTGACTATTCTGAGAGCGTTGGTACTGTTTATTTCAGCATCTGGAGACTTCTGCATGTGTCAACCCCTAATTTTCAAAATTTGTTAAACTAGTGTTAGTTAATTATTAATGTCATTATGGTTTTAAAATAATTTAATATGATTTTAGGAATTTTCTAAAATTTTAAATGAATTTTTAATGAGTTTTAAATACAAAAAATATCATTTTGTAATTTATTTAAATGTTTTTAAAAGCATTTTGTAATTTTCTGAATTGTTTCAATAGTGTTTTGCAATTATTAGAATTATTAGTATATCAATTTGTATTAAATGATTTGTTCTTAATAGAGGAATGCAAATATTATTTTGCATTTTAATTCTGAAAAACCCCTTATGCAATTTCCTAATCTCTAGGGGTTTCAGTGCCAACTGCCAACCCCCCCCCCCACACACGACCAACTCTCTCTCTCTCCTCTGACTCTCACCCACCCCCGACGACTGCCCCGACCGACTACGACCGGCTGCCCCCGCCTTTCCCGGCTGCCCCCACCGCCACAAACTTCTATAAAACAACCCCCTCTCCCCCCTGACTAAACCCTAACCCTAAATCTCCCCCACGACCAACCGCTGCCCCGTCCTTCCCCGACGAACCCCCAAACCCTAACCCTACTCCGACGAACTCCGCCCAGCCCCACCGTCGACCTTCACCGCCAACCACCACCACCATTCGATACGCCCCGACGAGACGCGTCGATCGCCACCGGAGCACCACCGTCCCGACCGCTCCTCCGCCGTCCACGACCGTCGAACCCCCCCAGATCTGGACACGTGAGTATTTGTGTCAAACTGTGTCGTGCGTGTCTCGTACGCAAGTATGTTGTTCGCCGTGTCCTGGCGAGCACAAGTGTGGAACTGGACACGCGAGATTGAACTCGTGCGTGTCGTGCAGGCCTAGGACACGCTGATACCTGTGTCCTTAACTGTCAGGACACATGATGGTTTTTATATTTTTTTATGTTAATTCATTCGAGCCTAAATAAAAGAAACAAAACCCTATTCCTAACAGTCGGGCCAATTGGCCCACTGGCCAGTGCACAATAAATAAACTCCCCTCCCCCCCCCCCCCCCCCCGCTCTGTTGGCTCGGGTTCGAGCCTTTCTGTTTCCTTTCCCTTTTTTTTTTCCTTTTTCTTTTTCTTTTTCTTTTTATATATATTTATATATATATGTATATACATATATTTGTGTATATATATGTATTATTCTATATATACTATAATTTTGTATATATATATTTACTGTTTTTTATATATATATGTATACTTTATTATTTTATGTATATATATATATATATATGTATTATGTATACATATATATTTATGTATATATATTTCCTTATGTATATATATTATTATATATATACTATTATATATATGTATACATTAATTTTGTATATATATATATATATATATATATATATATATATATATATGTTATATAGATAAGTATTTTCTTATATATATATATTTGTATATATATATAATATATAGTTGGGTATTTTCTTATATGCATAAATATCTTTATATTTATGTATATATATATATATATATATATATATATATATATATATATATATATATATATATATATATATATATATATATATATATATATATTATTTTTGTATTTCACTTAGCTTAGTACAAATTATCTTTATAAGATAATATTCATACTTTTATAGTTACTATGTAAAACTTTACCATATTAAAATAATAATATTTATTTTGATTATTACCAAATTATATTTTTATTGTATTTAAATTACTGCAACCATTTGGTGTCCAAGTCTAGCATGGGTATTTGGGCTCAAATGTATTTTCACACATTCAAGACCTGTACAAGTCATATTGGACTTGATTCATGGCCTTGGGTCCTGTATTTGAACTTTGGTTCAAATTATATACATGGACAAAATACGCAGATAATTAATTATTGTGTGCAATGCTGTTTTTGATTTTCTAAAAATACTTAAATTACTGCTAAAATTATGGAAAAATAGTATTTAGATACTATGTTAAGTTAGCTAATTTAGTATAATTTTTGTAGTATTTAATTTACTGTTTTGCCACTAGTTTGGCATATGAAACCAAAACTCATTTTCTGTATACTTAGGAAAACTGATTTTTATAAAATACTTGTACTGGTTAATAAATTCCAAAAAAATTATAATAAATTTCTATGATTAACAAGGATCACTTTGATACTTTGCTTTAAACAAAACTAGGCTTTTTGTCTATCTCTAAAATTGTTAGAACATAATGATCTTTTGATTTATTTATTGATTAATTATGACTTGTAGCTTTTTGTGTTATTTGGAGTTTTAGTCGTGTTGAACCCCATCCCTTACTAGTGTAAAGACCCTAGAAAGTTAGTTAACATAGTGTGTCACCCCACATTGGTCTCCTATGCCAAGTCATCATTTTGGCTAGGTGTCCAGTCATAAGTCGTGTTTCACCAATTAGTGTCCTAGTATTTTAGCTTAGTGTAAAAGCTAAGTTATTGTATTTACTTCTACAGTAACGAGCTACCAGACATCCATAGCATTGTTATCACAGCTTGTTTTGTTTTGCTTTGCTAGAGGCAAGTACTTTCTACGAACTTTACATACTGCTTAGAACAATAAACTGTGACTTACCAACCATGTTAAATGCTGATCCTTGGGGTAGCAAGTTAGAACTTTACATATTGTATTACTTTCAGTCTCTACCATGTTTAGGACAGTATCTCATATCTCTCACATGCTTTATATCGCTCTCGTATCTCCCACATGTTATTACTGTTTTTATATCTCTCACATGTTTAAAATAACGGGTTAAGGAGAAACTGCTAGTAATGTACGTGATCATGACCCCCTTCTCCGTATGTATTTACCGCGCTCGGAGACATTCTATATGTAACCTTGCCGTAGGTTCTGATCTCGCGTTTGTGTATGGATATACACCGATGCCGTTCGTGCACGTATGTGCATGCCAGAAAAACTTGATATGTGCCGCTGTACATCCTATTCACCTATTGACCGATTCACGTACATGCTACAGTTTTAAACTTTTAATCTATGTTGTCATTCCTAAAAAGAACCAATTAAACCATGATATGCCATGATTCCAGTTTATTACCTTCCTGTTCATGCTTTGTATATTTAGTTTGCTAGAAAATAGTACTTGCTCCCGTCCTGACAGGATAACGTTGTAGGTATACTTACTGAGGAGGAGTTGCTCTGTGATTCGTATTATGGAGTTACTGCCGAGGACCCGGCTCTGCTTTACGAGGATGTTCCTGCGGGGAACCTCGCCTAGTTGTCTTTTGTTTACTTAGACTTTTGAGAGTAGACATGTATTAGACTATATCATTTTGTAACTGGACATGTATCCAGTTTTACATTTCAGTTTACTTGTACTTGGATATTTTACTATATACGACGACTTTTGTGTTTGGAGCATTTATGATTCTTCTTCACTTATAGAACTGTTTAGCACATTTAGTCTTATCTTGTTATCTCTAGAACAGCTTACTGCGCTTTATCTTAAGCGTAGGCTGGACATGGCTCGGCCCGGCCCAACAATTTGGGTAACGGGTCGTGACATGTTTTTTTGGCGGCCCATGCAGGTCCTGACTAAACTGTTTGGTTACGTTATTGTACCAAGCATGCCTGCAATTAGGAACTTAAGGTAATTAGACAACATTAGGAAAGACGCTTAGAACACTTAGAGGAATGCTAGGATTACAACATAGGAAATACATCACATGTTTGCTATTATAATTAGATTTTCTTGCATATGATTACTTACTTTAAATAAGTCCTTATAAGTCTTTTTATGTGTAATTTAGATGGTGCTTACTCGTTCATCCCAGTATGGTACCCCCGAAAATGGGGCCCTCCATATCCAGTCAGCTGACCAGTTGACTGATCCACCTTCACCTACCACATTCCCCCACTCCACAGATCCACAGACCCAGATACCACCTTCCATATCCCAGGCCCGGCAGGACCCGATACTTCCACCACCCCCTATCACTATACCCACCCAGGCTTCCGTCACACTCGACGGGAACCAGCTGTTCACACTGATCCAGGGGTTCCTAACAACCCATCAGGAGCAGACTACCCTACTCCGCCAGAGCATGGAGCGTTCTGAGGGACGTCCCGTGGTCCCACCACCTGTAGAGCCACGGCAGAAAGCGGGGACGATCAAGGACTTCATGGGTCTGAATCCCAAGGAGTTCTCAGGGACTGAGGGCATAGTAGTAGCTGATGACTGGCTAGATTCAGTAGAAAAGAAGCTTCTGGGAGTTAGGATGCCGGATGACCTCCAGGTCGAGGCAGCAGGATTTCTGCTGATAGACTTAGCAGGAGTCTGGTTCCGGAATGAGCCGTTGTTCGCGAGAGGTCGAGCCACTTGGGACCAGTTCAAGACCCAGTTCAAGAAGAAGTTCTTCTCGACTACTGCTAGAGTAGCCATGGGGCTACGATTCCAGAACATCCAGCAGGGGAACCGTTCTGTTGATGAGTATGCGGCAGAGTTTAGTCGTCTGAGCCGTTTCGCTCCTAGTATGGTTGCTGATCCAGAAGAGATGACCCGTAGGTTTTGCCATGGTCTAGTTCCAGACATTGGTATTCTTATAGTGGCGAACGGTACGACTGACTACTACCAGAGCCTAGAGTTGGCCCGGAGCATTGAGGAGCGTCTTCTGTCTAGCAAAAGGCCAGCTCCTGTACATCATGTGGACCGTCCAAGCGTCAGGCTTTCCAGCAGAAAGTGCCAACGCCACCCCAGCAGACTTACCGTCCCCCTACATCACATCACCCAACCCAGCCAATTAGAGCCCCGGGACCTCAGCAGCATCAGAAGGGGACTATATGTTCATTCTGTAGAAGGGTAGGCCACGACGCTTTCGTTTGTAGGAAGAGGTTGGGGCAGTGTTTAGCTTGTGGGTCTGCCATCCATCAGATTCGGGACTGCCCAGTAGCCAAGGGACCCCAGGGGAAGACTTATAGCCTAGTCCTTGAGCCGGAGCCGGAACAGGTTTCGGGAGGTTAGTTTTGATCGTAGCCTTAGTCATTTGTTGCATTGCTTGCTATGTTAGACTATTATAGGGTCTTCAATCCTTGTGAATTTCGAGGACAAAATTTTTCAAGGAGGAAAGACTTGTCAACCCCTGATTTTCAAAAATTTGTTAAACTAGTGTTAATTAATTATTAAATGTCATTATTGGTTTTAAAATAATTTAATATGATTTTAGAAATTTTCTAGAATTTTTAATGAGTTTTAAATACAAAAAATATCATTTTGTAATTTATTTAAATGTTTTAAAAGCATTTTGTATTTTTCTGAATTGTTTTAATAGTGTTTTGCAATTATTAGAATTGTTAGTATATCAGTTTATAATAAATGATTTGTTTTTAATAGAGGAATGCAAATATTATTTTGCATTTTAATACTGAAAAACCCCTTATGCAATTTCCTAATCTCTAGGGGTTTCAGTGCCAACTGCCAAACCTCCCCCACACACGACCAACTCTCTCTCTCCTCTGACTCTCACCCACCCCCGACGACTGCCCCGACCGACTACGACCGGCTGCCCCCGCCTTTCTCGGCTGCCTCCACCGCCACAAACTTCTATAAAACAACCCCCTCTCCCCCCTGACTAAACCCTAACCCTAAATCTCCCCCATGACCAACCGCTGCCCCGTCCTTTCCCGACGAACCCCCAAACCCTAACCCTACTCCGACGAACTCCGCCCAGCCCCACCGCCGACCTTCACCGCCAACCACTACCACCATTCGACGCGCCCCGACGAGACGCGTCGATCGCCACCGGAGCGCCACCGTCCCGACCGCTCCTCCGCCGTCCACGACCGTCGAACCCCCTCCAGATCTGGACACGTGAGTATTTGTGTCAAACTGTGTCGTGCGTGTCTCGTACGCAAGTATGTTGTTCGTCGTGTCCTGGCGAGCACAAGTGTGGAACTGGACACGCGAGATTGAACTCGTGCGTGTCGTGCAGGCCTAGGACACGCTGATACCTGTGTCCTTAACTGTC
Organism: Iris pallida; assembly: GCA_029216955.1. Classification (NCBI taxonomy): domain Eukaryota; kingdom Viridiplantae; phylum Streptophyta; class Magnoliopsida; order Asparagales; family Iridaceae; genus Iris; species Iris pallida. The sequence goes on from JANAVB010024199.1 coordinate 13,475, forward strand.
AGGACACATGATGGTTTTTATATTTTTTTTTTATGTTAATTCATTCGAGCCTAAATAAAAGAAACAAACCCTATTCCTAACAGTCGGGCCAACTGGCCCACTGGCCAGCGCACAATAAATAAACTCCCCCCCGCTCTGTTGGCTCGGGTTCGAGCCTTTCTGTTTCCTTTCCCTTTTCTTTTCCTTTTTCTTTTTTTTTCTTTTTATATATATTTATATATATATATATGTATATACATATATTTGTGTATATATGTATTATTCTATATATACTATAATTTTGTATATATATATTTACTGTTTTTATATATATATATATATGTATACTTTATTATTTTATGTATATATATATATATATATGTATTATGTATACATATATATTTATGTATACATATTTCCTTATGTATATATATTATTATATATATACTATTATATATATATGTATACATTAATTTTGTATATATATATATATATGTTATATAGATAAGTATTTTCTTATATATATATTTGTATATATATATATAATATATAGTTGGGTATTTTCTTATATGCATAAATATCTCTATATTTATGTATATATATATATATATATTATTTTTGTATTTCACTTAGCTTAGTACAAATTATCTTTATAAGATAATATTCATACTTTTATAGTTACTATGTAAAACTTTACCTTATTAAAATAATAATATTTATTTTGATTATTACCAAATTGTATTTTTATTGTATTTAAATTACTGCAACCATTTGGTGTCCAAGCCTAGCATGGGTATTTGGGCTCAAATGTATTTTCACACATTCAAGACCTGTACAAGTCATATTGGACTTGATTCATGGCCTTGGGTCCTGTATTTGAACTTTGGTTCAAATTATATACATGGACAAAATACGCAGATAATTAATTATTGTGTGCAATGCTGTTTTTGATTTTCTAAAAATACTTAAAGTACTGCTAAAATTATGGAAAAATAGTATTTAGATACTATGTTAAGTTAGCTAATTTAGTATAATTTTTGTAGTATTTAATTTACTGTTTTGCCACTAGTTTGGCATATAAAACCAAAACTTATTTTCTGTATACTTAGGAAAACTGATTTTTATAAAATACTTGTACTGGTTAATAAATTCCAGAAAAATTATAATAAATTTCTATGATTAACAAGGATCACTTTGATACTTTGCTTTAAACAAAACTAGGCTTTTTGTTTATCTCTAAAATTGTTAGAACATAATGATCTTTTGATTTATTTATTGATTAATTACGACTTGTAGCTTTTTGTGTTATTTGGAGTTTTAGTCGTGTTGAACCCCATCCCTCACTAGTGTAAAGACCCTAGAAAGTTAGTTAACATAGTGTGTCACCCCACATTGGTCTCCTATGCCAGGTCATCATTTTGGCTAGGTGCCCAGTCACAAGTCGTGTTTCACCAATTAGTGTCCTAGTATTTTAGCTTAGTGTAAAAGCTAAGTTATTGTATTTACTTCTACAGTGACGAGCTACCAGACATCCATAGCATTGTTATCGTAGCTTGTTTTGTTTTGCTTTGCTAGAGGCAAGTACTTTCTACGAACTTTACATACTGCTAGAACAATAAACTGCGACTTACCAACCATGTTAAATGCTGATCATTGGGGTAGCAAGTTAGAACTTTACATGTTGTATTACTTTCAGTCTCTACCATGTTTAGGACAGTATCTCATATCTCTCACATGCTTTATATCGCTCTCGTATCTCCCACATGTTATTACTGTTTTCATATCTCTCACATGTTTAAAATAACGGGTTAAGGGGAAACTGCTAGTATTGTACGTGATCATGACCCCCTTCTCCGTATGTATTTACCGCGCTCGGAGACATTCTATATGTAACCTTGTCGTAGGTTCTGATTTCGTGTTTGTGTATGGATATACACTGATGCCGTTCGTGCACGTATGTGCATGCCAGAAAAACTTGATATGTGCCGCTGTACATCCTATTCACCTATTGACCGATTCACGTACATGCTACAGTTTTAAACTTTTAATCTATATGTTGTCATTCCTAAAAAGAACCAATTAAACCATGATATGCCATGATTCCAGTTTATTATCTTCCTGTTCATGCTTTGTATATTTAGTTTCCTAGAAAACAGTACTTGCTCCCGTCCTGACAGGATAACGTTGTAGGTATACTTACTGAGGAGGAGTTGCTCTGTGATTCGTATTATGGAGTTACTGCCGAGGACCCGGCTCTGCTTTACGAGGATGTTCCTGCGGGGAACCTCGCCTAGTTGTCTTTTGTTTACTTAGACTTTTGAGAGTAGACATGTATTAGACTATATCATTTTATAACTGGACATGTATCCTGTTTTATATTTCAGTTTACTTGTACTTGGATATTTTACTATATACGACGACTTTTGTGTTAGGAGCATTTATGATTCTTCTTCACTTATAGAACTGTTTAGCACATTTAGTCTTATCTTGTTATCTCTAGAACAGCTTACTGTGCTTTATCTTAAGCGTAGGCTGGACATGGCTCGGCCCGGCCCAACAATTTGGGTAACGGGTCGTGACAGCATGTGTTGACTAATTGTGGCTCATTGAGTGGTATAGTGTTATTGGTTTCTCCAGCTAAGGACCTCTTTCTGATTCATAGTAGTCTTTTCATTTCATGTCTATACTTATATCTTGCTGCTTGTCAACACGCTCGTCACACGGAGTAGTCGGGAGGGGAAATATCTTAGTAGATATGTGGACTACCCAGAACTATCTCCCGTATCTTTCGTGAATGCTAGCCGCTGCACACGACACGTGCAGTGAGCCTGATTTACCCCATAGCCGTTCATATGTCGAAACAGATATTTCACACTACCTAGATAGATGTCTTTTATTAGTTTTTCCTTGTTTACTTCTCTATCGTGCTATGTCATCAGTTTTCTTACTAGCTTTCATATTCCATATGCTATTTTCATGTCTTGTTAATTCTATTGTGTTTTGCATTGCCGTCGGTTTGTATACTTGTTCCATTCCTGATTGGAAACCATCATTTTTCAGGTTTAGCCACAATTACTCTTAGCACTGGGGAAGGCTTGGGCATGCTGATGTCAACCTAGACATAGATAGCAGTTGTACCATTTTTATTAATTATAAAATCTTGTATTATAAATCTTGTAAATGGTGTAATAAATTTAGTAATGTGAATGAGCAGCAAATGTGATTTTTGAGCATTTATTTTTTGCGGGCTTGACAGCGTTCTACCGTCGACTCTGCGGCGTAGGCTGGCTTGGACACGTCTCGTATCCGAAAAGCGGGTGCGGGTCGTAACAACTAGATAATGGGCATGCTAATTCTAGACAATACTTATATATGATACCTTAACAACCACTTACCTATCGACTAATCTTTTAATCATGGTTGTTAATAGGTCCTTTCAAGCTATTTCTCATATGTATATAGTAGTATATCATGTTTAATACCGTCCTTGCCATTCTTTAAATAAATTTTCCTAGATCGACACCATGGCACAACTTATCATCACGCATTATTTTTATTCATTCCCTTGATAAGAATCTTCCTAGTAAAGATCCTTAAAGTCACTGTCTGAGGTAACTTTACATATGCAAACCATCATGTTTTATATATCCTTCAATTGATTTTTAAAAAAATCTTATTGCAACTATAAAAAATTCTATAAGGATTCTACAGTACCTTATAGAATCATCTATCCATAACAAGACTTTTGAATTCTTTCAACTACAGTCTTTCATGGGGTGATCATATTCTAATTAGGAAACTGCTTCTAACTCTAAAATTCTACCATATATTCTATCGGTCACTTCATTCATTATGATTGAGAAACCGTGCTATACCTCTAGCCCATCTCTATATAACATCTCTATATCAAAGGTGGATGGTAAAATAGATGTAGCTAATTGATTCTAGAATCTCTCGCTAGGGTTAAGTCTCCTATAATAATTCTATTTTCCAGTCCGATCTACTTGATCTATCTAACTTAGGCGTCTATCAATACCTTAGATAACTAATTCCTTTTTAAAATACTCTATCACTACCTTCTATCCTATGATAGAATATAATCCAATTGGTTTTTGAAGCACGAGTATTCGTCCTTCTGAAATAGGAAAAGATGAGAATTCATGGTAATGAGTTCAAGAAGGAGTATTGACTTCAATTTTTGAGTTCCGAGGGCGATAGATAAGAGCAAAAGAATTTTCAAGCAGTTGTGGATTGAGTCCTAATACAATATCCTATTGTAGGCTCATTTAGTACAATAACATAACCGAAACGATATGATCTGACCTGCATGGTCTACCACAAAAATATGTTATATTCCAGTCCCAAAATACATAGGATTAGGTGATAGTATACATGTCAGCTACGTATCGATAGAACTCCAGCCCAGCTTGAGTATGTATAAGCTGTCTTGGTGTTCTAATTTTTATCTATCAAACAACTATAAATCTATTTACCTCAATCTATAGAATAAGTAAATTAGAAACGAACAATATATATCATGGTCGACAACCAATAACATACATGTTCGATTAGACCCGAAGAATGACGCCGATCTATAAAACTAAGATAATAATAGAGTATAAATAATGGATACAACCTAAAAACCTGATGAAATACTTGACTAGGATATAGTAATAGCTCCATTAGCAATGGGTTATCTCTACATGACCAACTACCTGAAGATATCACCAGGTCCTCAGGGGACTAGCAAGGTACATAATATACATGTCAAGGTACATATATGAAAAATATGATGTAAGGCAATCTAATGTATCCGATCTACGTGATATGCATGTGAGAACATGTACTAGAATATCAGATTTTGCCACTGAAGTTCACATGTACCTCACCAGGCTATTGTCTCCAGTACCGTGTCGTGGGACCAAGGATAATCAACCAATCAATAACAATAGCCAGTACTCTACTACAGAGATAAAGGCTCACAACAACAACATGCCATAATACAATATGTCAGATACTGTAGTCAAGTTCTTTCTAACCCCCTGTCTAGTATCTATCAATGTCAAGTCCATGCCATCATCTCTATAATAATATCAATAAACAATCTAGTAAACTACTATAAAGTCAATACCATGAATACTCATGTCAAACTTCGTATCATGAACGTGTCGGTGTCATATGGTCATTCATGTCAATAGACATGATAATATGCACGCAATGCCTATGTCAATACTTGATGCCAATATATTGACATCGGTACCCATCTTTGAAATAGACACTAAGTATCAACAATCCTACGTCATTCTAATGCTAACAAGAGAAACAACAAGAAATAAAAGAAACATCTATAACCAAGGCAATGCACACTTGCCTGTAATCGCTTTGTGTATGCCTGACCAACTCCAATGTCTTCGTAACTCCCGCCAAGTTCACCTATAATAGATATACTATTATTAATACTATCTAACGATTTACTATATATGGACTTTCCATATATGAACTATATTAATTTTATACTCCAAAATGGGTCATAATATTGATACTACACCATACAACGTATAAAAGTACCAAACTTCTAAAAATATTCTATAACTAATATAAAATAGTAATTTAATTTCTAGAAAATACTTATAAATATTTTTATATCACTAATAATACTATTTTAATTGTGGAAACTCAATCACAATAGTCCCATGTTGATACTAGACCATTATTACCACATTTGGCCTACTAATTTAGTCCCAAAACAATAGATATTTAAAAATATTTAATTCTAGAAAAATCATAGAAAATAGTTAAAATAATTTTTTAATATCAAACCTTGCACAACAAATACTTTAGTAAAGGTATATGAAGTATCAAAGCTTGTGGATATAAGGGACACATGATTTTCGAAGTTACGGTATTACAACAAATGTTAAGAATTTTAATAAATACTAAACAAACTCAAAACTTAGCACAAATATATACGTTGGAAAGATATTGATGTCTAGTTTATTATAAAAAATATTCAGAAGATCGAAGCTGACCAAAAATAGGCAAAAATTCAATCACAATAGATCTGGTCTGTTCTAGACACCTTGTCGTAGAATTGACGTCCCGGACAAACCGTTTCGACTTGTGTGGGTGCTAATTGGACATGAAAATAGAAACATAAATCTTTTCATTTGTTTTGGTTTTACAAAAAGATGAGGTAGGAAGTACACAAAATCCTACATGCAAAACAACTTACCTGTGGAAAGAATTCAGACTTAGAATCCAACTTCGGGTGACTTCTAAAATTTGTAACTCCTCATAATGTTGTCGTCAACCTTCAAGGACTTTCTAGGTCGTTAGAGGGTCGCTTTAGCTTCACAAAGAATATTCCTGGAGCGTTATGGGAGGTCATAAAGCGGTCAAAACTGCTGGTACACCACAAGGTATTGTCGGCGGCCAAGGATGTGAGGGAATTCCGAGATTGGACTATTGGGGGGAGGTTTTATGGGATGTTGACGGCAATAAGAGGGGATGGGATGCTAGGGTTTTGTTGGTATATATATTAGGAAGAGTTGGGCTGTGGTTGAGACTAAATTGGTTATGATTTGACCCTTCAAAGGATTAATACGGTAATGGGTTTACTTATTGGGTGAGTTGTTTGACTAAGTCAAAGATAGAGGATTTAATGCACATGGCTGCAATTTAATCACTAAAAATCAATTAAATATATAAATCGATTTTGGCAACCTTCGGCTCTGATAAGTGGGGTTGGCTAGGTTACCGAATAGAGTTATATTAATATTTTTCTAAATTATACTTGTACAAAAATATATGGTATTAGTTGGGATATATGTAATTTCGAAACTAAATTTTAAGCCTTAAAATATATTTACATTATTATTGATATTTTAAAATACATCCTACTTACCTAAAAATATAGTAGTATTTTTAATCTAGTCTTGACCTAATAAACAGATTTTTCTTATATATTTAGGGACTAATAAAATGTACTTTTTGCTAGGATGTTCAAGTATATATTTACCTAAAATATTTTGGTAATAAAATCTAGTTTTCCAAAAATTTATTTTACTAGTAAATCTAGTTCTCAATTATTAGAAATACTTTCTACAAATAATTCCTCTTCAATTATCGTCACTAATCATGACTAATCATCATTCCCTATTTTTTCGTGAATTTCGGACCCTTACTCATCGACCCCGGCTATTGGACAAAACATGATCATCACATCACACCAGCCGTAACACCAGGCAAGATACCTTGCCTTATTTGCTGTTTATATTTAGTCTACATTTTTATTTTAGATAGTGCATATTTATTGCCCATTTATTTCCAATTGTGTAGCTCCCCTTCCCGGAATTTTTTTAAAATATTTTATTATTATTTATTTTATTTAAATGGTGATTTGCTCCTCAAAATAATCTGTATCTGATTGTTATAGAGAATTGAGAATTCTTAGGTATCAATTTTCAGAGCATTTGTAGATGGAATGTCAAATTATTGTCAGTTAATACATGTGCATTATTAATCAAATCCAAATCCAAATTGTTTATATTGCTACCTTCAATTTTTTAATTGAGTCATTGGTTGTGTTTGTCACTCAGAATCTTAGTTTCTCACAAGAGTAATCGTTCGTCAGGTTTTAGTTCTTGTTCGAATCAATGGATAAAGTCAATTCAGTATTAGCTTGCACAAGTTGTTACTAATTCGATACCCCATTGCCATTTCATTGTGTCAAATGATACATGTAGAAATTTGATACCTCATTGCCTTTTAGTTGGTCAAATGATAATTATTGAGATATCTTTTTTAGTTATCATAGTGGTTTTGAAATTGCAATTCTTGTATTAAACATAAGTCATTATGTAGTTTTAGTTTTTCACGTCATGGCTTGCAGCCTTATAATTTCTATCCATATCCATTCATGGTCCTACATGACATTTTAGTGTGACGCTTATTTTCTTCTGATACCATTGATGAGACTGCATGACTGGTCATTGCCATTACCAACATCCCGACCAACATGACATCTGAATCATCAGCATAAGCCAAACCGCGCATAGAATAACAGGCCAGCAGCAAACGGCCTAAACCAACCCATACCCGAAAAGGCCACACCCAAAACAACTTTCCCAGCCCAAGCATCAAGCCCCGCTTGTGCAGCAGCACATTACTGCGCCCAACCCGAGTGGAACCCCATCTTATTCGTATACCTATATATGTATTCGAGAGTTGGAGAGACGAATATGAGCAAACCCTAAGAACGCCGACCCCGCGCTCGGCTCAGGCTAGTCGAGACTCCAGTGAGCACCACCATTCTTCGCGTACCATCAAGAAACTACCACCATCGCCTCCACTAGATCCCGACGTCATGGTGCGCTGATCCAGCGACAGCTTCTTCCTCCGCCTCTTCGAGTGCCGTCGATTGCAGCACCGCCCGCATCCGCGGTGGTCTCGACCGCCCTTCGAGTGCCTCGCCAACCTGTCGCTGAGCCCGACCGTCGTCGTGATGGAGGCAGCGGAGTAGTGTGCTCCACCCGGCACGGAGCCGCCGTGTCGAGCGCAGCTGCGCTCGACTGATCCTTGGGCTCTCCGCCGCGCTCGGAGAAGCCCCGCCGTCGTCGACTCGCCGCTCTCTCGAGATGGGTGAGCTTCCGTGTTCCTCCATCTTTCTGTCAAAAAATGAATGTGTTTCTCTCTCTCCGTTCTTTAATATTTAAGGGTGGGGATGGAGTGTTATCTACTCCTTGATGGGTTCAAAGCTTCAGTACATGTCAGTCCTGGTACAAAAGTGAGGATGAGTTTTGACTATTTCTTTACAACTAGCAAGGTTGCTAACCTTTTTATTATAGTATATATTCTCATTAGATATCCAATCTGCTGCTGTCAGCAGTATTAAGTCGCTAATAGCAATATTATATATTACTATTAGCCGTATATAAGTGTAAGTATATTACCATTACTAATATTATAATTCTATTCCAACAGTTTGAATCCATATGTATATCATTGATGTACCTACTATCATAACTAGGGTTGCCATTAGTTTATTTAAAATTTATGGTTATTATAGGTATTAAAGATATTTTGTAAATAAAATATAATACGATTTGGCCCTAGACTGGTTTTCAAATAATAGGATTTTTTCGATACGGGTACGTCCCGTCAAACCGGCCTACCTCGTCATGTACCGCTGACTCCGACAGGAGCGGACAGTAAAAGTGGACGTGTGGGAACTGACGAAACATGATTTGGATGTGTGTGCGCGTCGTATCGAACGCGTATCCGTCGGAATTATCCCGTAACCGTGCGATGCAAATTCGGTCATAATTTTATGCACGCTCGTCAGATCGAGACGAAACTTGCGCCAGTAGGACCGTATCATTTTTTTGGTCCTATATGCCAAGTTTGGTCCAATTCTGAGATAGTTGAATCGCACGTCGTTTTGCGGGCCCCACGGTCCCACTCAATGGACGATTTTCTGCACGGCCCGCCGGAATCCAACTTTGGACATACGGTTGGGTTCGTATCGAAAAAAATCGGCTCCGTAGACATGTAGTTTGACGACTTTAGAGACCGTTGACTCTGGCACGCTTTTCGGTGCAAAGCGGGTCCAATGGCGGACATCGTTTTTGCCCAAAATTATCGTTTTGCCCCTGTGTCCAGAATTAGACTTAAGGACAGGCAATCCTAGCTAATTTGACTATTCTGAGAATGTTAGTACTGTTTATTTCAGCATCCGGAGACTTCTACATGTGTTGACTGATTGTGGCTCATTGAGTGGTATGGTATTATTGGTTTCTCCAGCTAAGGACCTCAGGCAAGTGCACTTTCTGATTGCTTTCCGATTCATAGTAGTCTTTTCATTTCATGTCTATACATATATCTTGCTGCTTGTTGACACGCTCGTCACACGGAGTAGTCGGGAGGGAAAATATCTTAGTAGGCATGTGGACTACCCAGAAAATATTCCAAGATGTCTATTCGTGAACAATAGCATCTGCACACGGCACGTGTAGATGCCGGATTTACCCCCTAGCCGTTCACATGTCGAAACAGATATTTCACACCACCTAGATAGATGTCTTTTATTAGTTTTTCCTTGTTATTTCTCTATCGTGCTATGTCATCAGTTTTCTTACTAGCTTTCATACTCCATATGCTATTTTCATGTCTTGTTAATTCTATTGTGTTTTCGCATTGTCGTCGGTTTGTGTACTTGTTCCAATCCTGACTAGATAACCAACATTTTTCAGGTTTAGCCGCGATCACTCTTAGCACTGGGAGAACTTGGGTATGCTGAAGACAACCTAGAAATAGATAGCCATTGTATCATTTCATTAATTGTAAACTTGTGTATTTTTCTTTAATTATAAATGTTGTAACTGTTGTAATAATTTAGAAATATGAATGAGCAACAAATGTTGTATTTTGAGCATTTATTCTTGCGGGCTTGACAGCGTTCTACCGCCGACTCTGCGGCGTAGGCTGGCTTGGACACGTCTCGTATCCGGAAAAGTGGGTGCGGGTCGTGACAAATTGTACCTTTGACTGCTGTTCATGATTTACTTACTTGCTTTTCGTATACTCAATGCAAGTGCTAGCCTTATTTTCTTTTTTGTCTTTAATTTATGCATATGGACTTAGAGGTTAATGGACTACCATATGTTAGTGTACTTCATAAACTTTGTCACGACTGTGCCACAAAATATGTGTGAGATATGAGTAGCTTGGATGATCACCCGTGCGCATGCGCTAGGTCTAACTGCTAATAGAGGCATGTTAGGAGACTTAGCAGTTAGTAGAGGTACATGTTCATGGATACGACTTTATAGGTGCATAGGGTGGAGAGAACATATTCTTATCATATGGGCTACTATTGTACTTTTTTTTATTACCGGAAGCTCCGTTGGAGATACGGTCCTGATCCCCCCTGTTCCTGATCCTGCTGGCCTCTGATGTTCGAGGAATGTCATGCTATGAGGTCCCTGGCATCAAAATAGGGGGCCATACCAATCCCATTACAGCCAGAGGGCCTATGTGTAGAAGGTTTGTTCTTAACTTCATGTACACAGTAGAATAGTTAGGCGACCCTAGTTGATGTCATGTCACTTTACTTTTATTTGTGACTTTATGGCATATTTTATAGTCAATTTATATGGCATGTTCTTCCTGTATCTTGTTATGTCCCGCTGAGGACAAGGTGAATTCTCCAGGTGTGTGCTCTTGTGACTTTCTGCAAGTGTTCTAGCCAAAGCCGTGATCTTCCCTATTTTTTCGAAGATGATTACTCTTGGATCGTCTTTTGCTTCGCTCGACAAATTCTTTCATTGTTATGTATTATTTTCATTTAACATAGTTGGTAGCAGATTTATCTCCGCCCAACTACATGTACAATGACAAATTTTTAGTTGATTCTATAAAAGACATATCTTTATTTGTGGATGAGATTAGTTGTAATTGTTTACTGCATTTTACAGCTTATGTATACATACCAGAATTCCATATATTGGAGTACACTTTGTATATATGCAGCTGGTATGTCTACGTACTTAGTCCTAAGTACTTTGAGACTGGGGCGTTATAATATGGTAATGGATTTACTTATTGGGTGGGTTGTTTGACTAAGTCAAAGATAGAGGATTTAATGCACATGGCTACAATTTAATCACTAAAAATTAATTAAATATATAAATCGATTTTGGCAACCTTAGGCTATAACAAGTGGGGTTGGCTAGGTTAGGGTCCGAATAGATTTTCTAGTCAATTTGAACCTGGAAAGTCAACTAATGGGTCTCATGTGCCAATAGCACATGGGAACTCGATTTAATGGCACACCCTAGGTTTGTGCATCGTAGGCTCAAAATGAGTCAAAACCATATATTGGGTCAAATGGTTTTGATCTAAATCGAGTCTCGAACTCAAGTTGGAAGTTAGGTCTAAAATTAATAAACAGTCAAAATGGCCTAAGTTGACCCGAAGTTGTGCGAACTTAAAATGAATGTTTGGAAATAAATTTGGATGAGACATGATATATCAAATTGAAGATGGACGAGTCTAGAATTCAAATATGGAATTTGATTTGAGAAATTGATATTTATCGTGCTTCAAAAATCAAGTCTACAGTAAAGTACTACTATAGTCATTATTGACTTAATATATGATTTAATATTAAAATATCCATATAAAATAAATACAAATAATTTAAAATAAATTCCAAAAATTAGGGGACTTACAAATAAATAATTTCATCTATCAATGATATATCTATACCTTAATACATACTATTTATAAAATAAAAAAATAAAAAATAATACATAATATTTATAAACTTACTATATATAGTCCCTACTACACATAATCTACTAAAATAGCACTTACTATATATATGATCCAATCCATCATATATTGTATTAAAATTATTATAATAAAATAACATTTTGATAAAGTAAACATATAATATTTATTTCTGGAAAATATATTAAAAAATTAGGCTACATTATTTATAAGGAAACTAGTATCAAACTATCATAACAATCTAGCATATATAGTATTAAATCTATATGATAAAGTAATATTTTTATAACATAAAATATGTTACTTATTTCTGAAAAATTATTTATAAATAATTTATAGTAATATTTAGCTTTTATATTCATAGAAAATATGTATTCAAGTCTCATTTTGATCTGACATCAATATTCATAGACTTGTGTAATAGTTTTGTACCCGAAACAAATAATTTTTAACCAAACAAAAAATCTGAAAAATATTCATAGACGTGTGACCCGACAATAATACGACGAACACAGATTTATTAAAATATAAAATCTCCACCAAGTGGTACAAAAGTATATGGGATGAAAATATTAGGATGTCTATAGGACTACCAAAAATATTTGAAAGGTCGAAGTGCTCCACAAGTCGCCAAAAACTCACCGGCAAAAGAATTGGTTCAGTCTGGATACCTATAGCAAAATGGATGCTCCCAACAAACCATGTGAAACCACGTGGTTGGCCAATTGGAGATGAACAAACAAGTAGGGCTTTGCGTTGGTTTTATTTTTGTGCGAACAACCATCGAAAAGTAGATAAGAACACATCGAGGAAGATTACCAACCAGCTGGTTCGCACAAAATTGTGCTGCTGGAATTGGCTGACATATAGGGCTGGTATTATAAGGTATTGTGAACGTGTGGAGGGTTGACAGGATGGTAGAGGGTCATGTTAGCTTCAAAACAAACCCTTGTGGAGCTTCATAGGAGGTCAAAAGGGATCAAAACTATCGTTACGCCACAAGGTGATGTCGGTGACCAAGGCTGGGAGGGAATTTTGGGATTGGGACTTTTATGGGGAGGTGGTGGCTGAAATATTAGGTTAAAATATAAAGTTTGAGGCTTCTTTATGTTAGGGTTTGATAGGTGGAGATTTGGGTAAATTTGGTAAAGTTTGGTGGTCCAAATTGTAAGATATGTCAAGGTGATGCTTAAAAGATTTATTACGTTTACTAATATGGAAACCAAACTTATGAATTAAATCTAATGGATCTGACCACTCATGGCTGGACAAATATTGAATAATTATACTCTATAATCATCCTATTAGGTTAGGGCAACCTATAATAGGCTCTACCAAAGCTTGTTGGATAAGGTTTGGACCGATATGATTTATTGAACGAAAAGATGCCCCGAAAGTCAATTAAATGGGTCTTGTGTGCCATTTGAAAATAAATAGCACATGGGAACTCAAATGAGTGGGACGCCATTGGCATGTGTGTAGTAGGCTCAAAATAGTTCAAAAACCATGTGTTGGGTTGAAAAGTTTCGATCGGGTTTGGGCCTCAAATCGAAATTGAAAAATACATCAAATATACGGCGAAGGTAAAAATGACCATTTTAACCCAAAAATTGTACATCAAAAATTTAGTACAAGAGAACATGTTTGAGTGTGATATAATATACCAAAAATGAAGGTTGACTCGTCTAGAACACGAATATGGAACTTGCTTCGAGAAATTGGATAATGCATGCTTCAAAAATTAAAGCTACGACAAAGTGGCTATATAGCCATAATTAAAAATAAAATAAAATATGGTTTAATAAATAAAAAATTCCTAAAAATTAAGTGCTTACAGCAAACGATCATTGTCTTCGGTTGTCAATTCATTGGATAGAGCAATTCAAACCGATGTAATTTGAATCTCCAGGGGAAAAAATACTTTACTCTCATAGACCAATAAAAATGGCGTACATCAGGTTGGTGTCCATACGGTAGTATGATATGCCCAGATACATTCACCAATCTTCTCATTGCAGTCACGTTTCTTGTAGGAAACAAACTTCTTGAGCAACTTGATTATTGTCCTGTTGAAAGCTTATGCTAACCCATTAGCTGCAGGATTGTATGTTGTAGAAGCTATGTTCTAGATTCATTTTTTGTAAAAAATGATAGAATGCATAACTTGCAAACTGAGGACCATTATCATAGATAATCCTTTGATGTAATCCGAAGCAATAAATGACATGGTGGTCGATAAAGTTGATTACGTCAGATGTCTTCACTTCTATAAGTCGGATATCTTTCGCCCATCTGGAGAAGTAGTCGATTATTTCCAAGATAAACCGATGTCCTCTAGAATATGGAGGGCTAATCAAACCTATGATGTCCATGTCCCATGCTTCAAATGGCCATGATGCAGTCGTCAGATGCAAAAACTTTGAAGGTTGACGAATAAAGTCAGCCTGAATCTGACATGCCCTACACTTCCTAGCATATTCTATGGCATCGGCAACCATAATGGGCCAATAATAACCTACACATCTTAGTTGATCCTGTAGCTTAGGACCTGGCTGATGAGCACCACAAGTACCATCATGAGCTTCACGGAGTGCTTGTTTGGCTTCTTCATCTAATAAACATCGCAATAGGAGCCCATCATATGACTGTCGATATAACATTTTAGTCGCTTTATTCGCTGTATTATAAAGAATTAAAGGGAATGCCTTTTTATAGAGGCAGCATCCTTCGGGTCGTATGGAAGGATTCCATAGACAGCATAGTCAATGAATAAAAACCTCTGGTCTTTTGAGTCAACATTCACCTCTGCAACATAGCTTTGATGAATGTTAAAGTTTTTCTTTGTGCAGAACAACTCCCGACCAATCACCGTGGCCATCTTCTGTGTCCTGGCTGGAGTAGCCAAAGAGGTTTCCAAGCCAACTAAATCATCAGCTTCTGTATTATGCAATCGAGGTACATACTCAATAAAAAATCCAGAGAATGTTGCGACAAACTCAAGTGTCACCTGATAATAAGGAATAAGGTCCTCATGACAGACTTCATATTCACCTCGAACCTGACTAACTATAAGCTTAGAAATACTATAAGCTTCTAGGTAGTGTATCCTCAGCTATTTAGATAACTGGAGTCCAATAAGTAGAGCACTCTACTCTGCAATATTATTGGAACAAGATTATCAGGGGATATCAGCAATATCCACACTCTTGTCATAATATTGCCTTTGGGGCATGTCCTTGATGCACCGTCAAAGAACATCCGACATACAGATTCTTCCATTGTTGAGTTAGACTATAACACTTCATCTGGAATATCATCATAGAGTTTAGAAGTCTCTGATATTGGATGCACCGCTAGGAAGCGTAATTCTATTCAAATGAAAGTAAACGGGTAGATCGTGGATACCATATAATATACTCTGATGAAGCTTCTTCTTCGGCAGTTTACCTTGACTCAGTCTTTGATAAAGCCACTAGTGAATCGCATGTGCGGTTGGCATCTATTCCCATTCCCCTATTTGAAAGAGTTTCATCGGCCTTTCTATAAAGAGCCTAGCAAGAACCGATTCAGATTCAATTGTTCGAGGAAGAGGTATATCGGCATCTTCACTAGTTGCCTTTCAACAGTTCCTTCTCTGCTCGCACCTTCCCTTCAGTCTAATTGGCCTAAAATCAGCCAATGTGTTGTAGCGAGGATTCCAGTTCCTAATCCTTCTAGGATTTCTTTTTCTATTTCTTTTTTTTAGCTTTACTTTTTTTTATAGATTTGTTAAGAATCTTATTTCCTTTAGGACTCTTATTTTGACTCTATATTTTATTAGGATATGTTTTATCTTTATTTGATTAGGATTAGAATTTATTGTTTTATTAAAATTAGCTTATTATAAAAGTCCTATAAATAGGCACCTTTTATATGCAATTAGAACAAATTTTAATCAATAAAAAATTTCTTTTAAGTTTTGAGATTTGTTCTCTACTTTTCTTAGCCATTGACTTGACTGTTATGTAGATTCGAAAGCCCCTCGCTTGAGGTTTTCAAGCAACCTTCATGCGGACTCGCTCACAAGGCCATCTGTCGGAGTTTTTGCAGCACCGCTTTGCTCTCACCAAACAACTGTGGTCCAGTTATCGTCATCACCGATCGACTTGGCCATTGCTAAGCACGAAGGTAAGTCCATTCCGCTATCATGCTGCGTCAAGTGGTATCAGAGCACCATAGATCGAGTATTCTAATTTTTTTGGAAATCTTTGTGAATCTTTCTTTTGCAAAAGAATAATGGCGAAACCCGTCATGCCCAAAGATGATGGTAAAAAGCTAGTGTGTGTCGTTAGACGGCTACTGCTAACCCCAAAGATTGAAGAATCGCTACAGTGCCATAATGTCTTCCAAACCCGATGTAAGGTGAAAGACAAGCTTTGTGACATCATCATTAACAGCCACAGAGAATATTGCTTCAAGGGCTATGATAGAGAAGATGAGTCTGATCAAAGAAGCATACCCGGCTCCATATACGATTGGTTGGATTAAATAGGGCCATAACATGGTCGTCTTTGAAGTTTGTCGTATACCCTTCTCCATCGGAAAAACCTACAAAGATGAAGCCATGTTCGATATTGTCGACAAGGACTCCTGCCACATCATTTTAGGTTGGTCGTAGCAATTTGACAAAAATGTCACGTACCAAGGAAGAGAAAACACAAATTCCTTCCTTCAAGATGGATGATGCCTCACTCTCCATTCATTAGCACCTTATAATATTCCTAAGACCAATCCAAAACCACAAAAGGGGCTCGAGCATTCCCACAATAGCTTCCCCCTCATAGCACAAGTTGCCATTGTTGACTATAAAGACGATGAGATTGAGAAGAACATATCAAAGTCGGATGAACCCATTATAGATACAGAGCTAAAATTTTCAACCACTCAAGAAAAGGTGACATTGCCGGTTCCTAATAAACATAATTAATTAAAGAGAAGGACATGATAATCTTCAGTGAAACCATTATGGCTGCTATGGAGATGAATTCTTCATCCGTTCAAGAAGAATACCCAAGAAAAGACAAGGTCCTTCCCCAAGATGACGATTGAGAACGTGGTGCAGGGTCTCGACAAATATTTTTGGAAAAAATATCAGCAAAAGTTTACACGACAAATAGAAAATTTTAATAGAATCAACTAGGACATCATTTTCATCATCATCATGTTCATCGTTCTCTTCTCTCGAGTGTACTAAAATGACGCAGCAAGGGACTCTCTCCTTCGACGGAGCAATAAAGAATTCAGCAATATCGATAGCTCACAATGCCAATGGTAGAATTCCTCATCACAAGTCTCGCAGTGGTCCACCAGATACATCGTCTAAGTTCAATCGTCGATCCTTGGATTTTTGAGATGCTGCAAAATATCCTACATATATACATTTTCTTCAAACAACTTCAAGGCTACCTTTTTCTTTGTATATTATCAACATAAATACCTACTTAGAGACGAAAGCTCATGGACATGAGCTTGTGCCAAAGAAGGATGGCTCGTGGCGTATGTGCAACTAAAATCAGGTTAGCGATCGCATCACCATCAGCTACCATCAGATCCGGATCCCACATGATGAAGAGTGTAAGACTATTTTCAAGATTCAATAAGTACTCCACAAATGGCTCTTTATGTCCTTCGGACTTTCGAATGCGTCAAGAACCTTCATGTGCATCAAGGAACATATTTTGAAGTCATTAGCAAGAAAGTTCCTAGTAATATACTTTGACGATATCCTGATTTACAACAAGAGACAAGGTGATTATCTGAAGCACCTCAGGGAAGTTCTCAATCTGCCTCGAATTAAGAAGTATAGCTTACTTACTAACGAACTCATCTTCTTAGGATTTGTAAGTAGTGCCGATGGTCTCAGTGTTGATAAAGACAAGATTTAAATAATTCACGACTGGCCTACTCCAAAGACAAGTTCTCTTGAAGCATAGGAGACTGATGTAGCGTGGATTCCAATTCATAATCCTTCTATTTCTTTTTCTTTTTCTTTATTTTTAACTTTACTTTTTTATAGTGTTGTTAAGAATCATATTTCTTTTAGGACTCTTATTTTGACTCTATCTTTTATCAGAATAGACTTTATCTTTATTTGATTAGGATTAAAATTTATTTTTCATTAATATTAGGTTATCATAAGAGTCCTATAAATAGGCACCTTTTGTATGCAATTGGAACAACTTTTAGTCAATAAAAATTCTTTTAAGTTCTGAGATTTGTTCTCTATTTTTCTTGGTCGTTGACACGACTGTTTCATAGATACGAAAGCCCCTCGCTTGAGGTTTTCAAGCAACCTTTGTGCGGACCCCTCACAAGGCCATCCGTCGGAGTTTTGTGGCACCGCTTCGCTCTCACCAAGCAACGGTGGTCCAATTATCATCATCTCCTATCGACTTGGCCATTGCCAAGCATGAAGGTAAGACTGTTCGGCTATCCCGCTGTGTCACATTGCTCGACCTTTAATTGCTTTTTGTTAGACATACACCATATCGTCAGAACAACAACACTGCCCATGTAGCTAGGCGAGAATAAAGTGTGTTGGCTTAGTCATAAGGACCCAATGAGAATTAACTCGAGATGTGACATGGATGGTCTGTCCAGTCACATAATGACGTATTTTCTGGATAGTAGACACCGGAGCAAGATATTCTTTTTTTACGGGATTATATGTTATGACCCGTACCCACTTTTCGGAATACGAGTACGTAGCCAAGTCCAGCCTACGTCGCAGCATCGACGGTAGTATACTATCTAGATATCTATTTGATTATTCACAATAATTCTTCAAATTACAAATGTAATGATACATCGAAATGACATTCGGAAACAAATCTGCTAAATATTAAACTTAAATTCTATCTAGAATCTACTGTTGGCCTCCACAATGCTATACCTCTCCAGAAAGGTCCATGGTGCAAAATAGCAAGTCACCTACAACATATCCAGTCAGGAAAGGAGCAAAGTACAACCCTATTGCATTAATATAACTCAGCACAAAATAAAGCTAGATACTAGAGATGCATTATATCAATAAAGGAAATATGTATATGTAAAACCCAAATTTTAATAAATCAATTAATTTAGATATTTGCAAGAATTGTCGATTTTAATTTCTGTTAGTATAATTTTAGGTTAATATTCGTTATTATAATTATAATTATTATTATAATTATAATAATAATAATAATTATTATTATTATTAGTCAGATAATTAAATTCAGTTTTAATTTGAATGTTAATTATGGATTGTAGTCGAATTGATTGCTATTGGACCTTAGATCAAAACCTGTTCCTTTTTCCGAACCCTTCTCATGCCCATAACTTACCTTTTCTAAAAAAATAAAATAAAACCCATTCTCAGCCATCCAACCCTAACCAATTCCCTTATTCCCTTATTTCCACTCCACGTTCACAACTTTCCCTTAATTTCCTCTTCATTCCCAACTATAAATACTCACAACCTCCCCATCTAAACCACAGCACCATCACTTATTCTCCTCTTTTTCTTCCCAACTACAAACACTCACCACCTCCCTATCTAAACCACAACACCATTACCACCATCACTTATTCTCCCCTCTTCTTTTCTCTCCAAACCCCCACCATCACCCCCTCTCACCGACGCCAGACCCCCGCAGAACCCTCTGACCTGTGGCCGTCCCCTCTGACCTGCGGTCGACCCTTGACCCATGGTGCCCCTCCACGCGACCGCGATCCCCTTCGCGGTCGACCCCCCCACCCACGGCCCTATGCTGCCGTCGATCCAAACGGCCACCCGAGCACCGCTGCCATGTTCGCCAAGACGCGTTCCGAGACTCCTCGAGTCGTTGACGATGCTCTACGAAATTGATCCGATTTTGAGTCCACCCTTCGGATTTTGTCATCAAAGTTTTGGCATAATTTCTATCCTAGTAGTCGTCCCTTTCCGTAGTCATAGTCTGTGATGATTCGGTCTCGATCCCGGTACAAAATTTGCTTATTTTTATATTGCTTGTGTGTGGATACTGGGACGATCCTTGGATCGTTGGTTGGAATATTTTGGACTTTGTAGAACTTTTGATTTATTGAGAAGAGATTATGTTCTGTAGTTATATTTCGTCAAGATTATGTTCTGAGGTTAGATTGAGAGGAGATTATGTTCTGTAGTTATTTTCTTTTGGATTTTGGGTTATGATTAGCATTTTTTATATGAGATTATGTTCTGTTAGTAAAATGGATTTTGGTTAGATTATTTTGGACTTTTGGTTTGATTATTTTTATATGAGATTATGTTCTATCGAATTTAGTTTCATTGCACTTTTGGTTTGATTATTATGTTGAAAATGTATTACAATATTTTGTGAACTATTTATTATATATGTTCATATTTAAATAATTTTGAAAAGAAAATGGTATTCATTAAACTTATAATATGTTCTTAGTTTTGGGGCTCCTTTAAATACCTATTCGTATATATATTATTGTTATTTCTCGGAAAGCCTTGTTGTTACAAAATATACCTAATATAGATATATATGTTATATTTTATTGGTTCATTTATGTTTGGCATATTTTTGGTTAAATTAGGATTTTATTGTATCCACTTTGGCGACGACCGAAATGGTCGAATGAGCCTTTAGAGAAACGCAAACGCTACTAGGTATTCCCGTACATTGAGGCATAAGCTATTAGCAACATGTGATTGTGCGACCAAGTCTGAGACTCTATATGTCCCTACCTTGTGACTTTAAATTATTTTAGACTTTGTAGAACTTTTTACTTGGCGTTTGTATTTTGGGTGCAAGGCACTTGTGCCTTCTAACTGGACCGCATCCCGGCTTTTAGAAGATCGTCAGCAGCGTAGCTTAGGGTTTTAATTCTTCTTTATTTACTTTTCATAAATGTGTTGTAAGGGCATCAGCCTATTTTTCCCTTTCTTTCTCTGAACCCTGTATTACGTAACTTAGGAGTAGCGTAGCTCTTTTTCTGTGTTTTATGTTGATAGATTTATCTATAAAATGAAACCGACAATGTTTAGTTTCTAAAACAAAAAATAAAGGTTTTCTTGCATAAATTAGAACGCTTTAAATTCAAGTTTTATTTATATATCAACAACTTCACATTTTTATCATTAAAAAGGGAAAAACATATATATATATATATATATATATATGGAACTGTCACTTTTATTAATAAAGGCACAAAATGTTGAAGCATTTACAATAATGCTCTGGGCCAGAGGAAAACAAAAGAAGAAATCGTTGTGGACAAGCTCCCATGCAGCACAAAATCACTGAGAAGATATAAGTCAGCTGTACAGGGGGTTCCAAAAACCCTTTATGACGTGGTTGCAGGTTCTACTAGCCTTGATAACCTGTCTGGCGACGTCGCAGATAAGTTGAGGTTCGGTGAATTGATGCCCCTCGTATCTGAACTTGTTTCGATTCTTCCAAATTACCCACATGATGGCGGCTGCGACGATCTGATGGCAATATATATATATATATATATATATATATATATACATATATATATATATATATATATATATATATATATATAAAATTTTTTTTGAAGACCCCCTCTTTTATTCATGCAAGGCGCAAAATGCCGAAGCCTTTACAAATAAGCGAAAAAAGAAAGACGAAGAAAAAGCACAAAGGGAGGGGGAGTCTCTCCTGTCAAAAATCAGGAGGACAAAAGATCCCAGAAAGCCTGTTGTCCATGGTTGCAAAGACGGGCGCTTTTGAGACTCTGGTGTATGTCTTCTCTAGTGAGCTGTGCGGCGGTGAATTGGTGCCCTTCGTATTTAGCTTTGTTGCGGTTCTTCCAAATGACCCACGTAGTGGCAGCTGCAACGATCTGGTGGCAATACGACGCGTTGGCCCAGGTTTCTAAAAGATCGTTGAAGCTTCCACCAACCGTAACCATGTTACAATGTTGGAAAATGGTCGCCCAGACGGTGGTCGTAGAATCTCCGTTGCGAAGGATGTGGTCAATTATTTTCGACTGTTTTTCGACGTAGCAATGGCAA
Source organism: Iris pallida (assembly GCA_029216955.1). Classification (NCBI taxonomy): domain Eukaryota; kingdom Viridiplantae; phylum Streptophyta; class Magnoliopsida; order Asparagales; family Iridaceae; genus Iris; species Iris pallida. The sequence goes on from JANAVB010024199.1 coordinate 35,796, forward strand.
GCCGACGCTAAGCTGAAGCCGATGGTGGTTAGGATGTCGTCAGTGGGGAGTTTCTTGCAGACCGATCGCCAGATCAGGAATGAACATTTCTTTGGGATACATGGGTGCCAGAAAGGACTCAATATCGGTGTAGGAGGCCCAGATCTGCACACGATCCTTCTTGCAGAGGCGACAGAGAATGCGCTGTTGGTGCTCTCCGACCACGAGAGTGTGTCGACGCCCGTGCCAATCATCAAACTGGAGTTCCGGAGTGCGGTAGCAGCCTCGCCTCCACTCCAATCCCTCTCTGCTAGTTCCAGTTGCCACCGTTGTTCCATAATTCTTTGATCTTGCTGGTCGCTGGAGCGCCCGGTAGGCGAGGGATAAGGTCGGCTCTCAACCATCTTTCAAGGAATAGATCAGAATCACCTGCACCTAGCTGAAGGCGAATCTTTGGTTCTGTGAGAGCCCCCCCGTACAGAATGCGGTGCCAAGCCGCAAATGCTCTACTGTTGCTGATGGCGCTAGCCGGGTGTATGTGTTTGAAGTATCTGGCCTTCATGAAGTGTGCCCAGAGATTGCGGCCGACACGAAGCTTCCACCACAGTTTCATGGAGAAAGTGTCAACGATATGATGCAGTCGGGAGAATCCCAGACCACCCTCATTTGTTGGCTTGGCCATGGAGTCCCAGCTGGCACAATGGTGTTTGTCTTTAGCATCGTTGTGGCCGAAGAGGTTCTCGATGGAGTTGAGAACCTTCTTTGGAGGAGAGCATACAGCTAGGATGTATACAGGGATGGATGAGAGCACATGGTTGATCAGTATAATTTTGCCACCTGGCGATAATGTTGCATTATGCCAACCTTCTAGTTTTTTTCCTGATTTTGCCAATGAGACCTTCGAAGATGGTCGCACCTGATTTGCTGTAAACCAGTGGGCAGTCGAGGTAGGAGAAAGGAGGGTAAGCGACTGAGAAGGAGGTGATGTTGGATAGTGTAGCAGTTTGCTCCCTGTTGGCCTTGTGGTGGACATAAATGACGCTTTTTCTGGGGTTGACTCTTTGGCCAGAGCATTGGGTAGTTATATATATATATATATATATATATATATATATATATATATATATATATATATATATATATATATATATATATATATAGTATAAAACACAAAGCCTCCCGAATAAATCGAATGTCTCCTTTTTCCAAATAAATGCAAACAGACTCTTTTATACAAGTTGACAAACAGCGTAAAGCAGCGTTAGGGTAATTTATTCGTTGGTGTAATTATTAACTAGAATTAAAACTGACTAGGACTAATATTAGAGATTGTAACTAGAACACCTATAAATGATTATATTGGAACTGAGACGTCCTTTTAATTAAATATAGGATTTCGAGGACTAGACTGAGATCCTCTTTTCCTTCATCTTTCTTTTACAAAACTCAAGGCAAATATACTATTGGATTCTGGTGTTTTTCTTATTGCATGTTGACACATTGTGCCATTGAGTTCTTCTCTATGAACTCAATATATCGACTCTGGATATTGGAGAGTAATTTACACTTATGACCAAACCCCCTTAGAATTATTATGAATAGCTTAAGCCACACTTGCACGTGTGCCGAAGACGGATCGTATGCTAGAATATAAATTGAATCTACCAGCTTGTCACAAGTGTCTACCTATTCAAATCATAATTATTTTATTACATCAAATATTGTAATTATTTCCTTGCATGAAATATTTCAATTATTTTCTTGCATTAAATATTTAATTGTTTCCTTGTATCAACTATTTCAATTGTTTCCTTGCATCAAAATATTTCAATTGTTTCAAATATGCAATTTTTAAATTATTACTTAAACTGCTAGAGTTTGGGATTATGTACTTGTTCATTCCTGACTGGAAACCTCCTCTTTCACCTTCGACGAGTTTGAGGATGAAGAGCTAATCTTCAATAGTTATTATGATCCTGACTTATACCCTGAGGAGTCACTGGAACCTACTTTGGAGAATACTTCCCCGAAGGCACCTGAACTGACTACTTAGTTAGCTTAGAGTTACTTTACTTTATTTGCTTAGATTTTCCCTTTTTGAATTGTATTTGAAGTTGTAACTCTAGTACAACTTATGTTGTTCAGCTTTTACCTTCAGCTACGGCTTAACTTGTGTGTTTTGAATTATCGAATAAAAAGTTTTTAATTTTTTTCAAATCTAGATGTTATGATTATGAGTTCCACTATTGATCAGACAGCTTAATACCGTCGTCTCACCACGGTGTAAGCTGAGCATGATCCGACTTGATACAAACATCTTGGGAATGGATGGTGACATATTTTTAGTGGAGGTCCATGCAGATCACGACAAACAACTTTAGGAAAACTGACTAAAAACATTAAAACACTTAGAACATTGAAACACTCTGACTCGTCACAACATATGACCTAATTTAGTTCAATAATTTTTTATGTGTGTAACTTAGTAGAATTTTGTTGCTTATGTTGCTTCCTACCATTCTAGAGAATGGAAAAGGGAAGAACCACCCGTTCTGGCCATGTTTCTGAGGAGGCTGCGTCCCCAGAGCACCGACTTATTGAGTCAGCAATTGATCCATCTCCACTACTGCTTACCGCTCATCCTCTACCATCTCCCCACACTGCTTATGTTTCCATAGTCCATGCCGTACTACTCATTCCTCCCAGGACCAAGCCACCACCTCCTCCTAATGGTGTGGTCCCACCTATCATTCCAACCGCAGGAGCTATGCCTGTTGACCCTACCTAGCTCCTAACCTTACTTCAGAGTATTCTAGAGGCCCTGAGAGCCCAAGCTGAGGCTCATCCCGAGCAGACCGCGATTATGAGAGAGAGAGAGAGTATGGAGAACGCCCATAATGTTGCCTTAGCTGTCATAGAGAGAGGAGATGCAACCCCGACTGACCAGAGGACTGCTGTCCAGGTAAAGGGTGGTAACATAGAGAACTTCAAGAAGCTGGGACCATGACCCTTCGAGGGAACCGAGGGCATCATCTATGCCGACGAATTGCTAGAAGACATGGAGAATCTTCTTAGCGTTGCTCGACTTCTAGACGACCTCAATGTTGAGGCCGTAGCACTTCAGATACGGGACTTGGCGAGCATCTGGTTCAAAAATGAACCACGGTTCCAGATCCAGGGGATAGCTTGGAACACCTTCAAGAAGCTGTTCAAGAGGAAATTCTTCTAAGAGGTAATGTGTTGATGTTAACACATATGTATAGGGTATTGAGTGTATAGGTAATAAGTAAGGTTTGGGATGACCCTATGAGTATCCATGTAATGCATAGACATTAGTTGGGTTTTACCTATGAGTTATAGCATAGGTAATATGAATAGGGTAATAGGATAAGTTATTGCATGATACCCTATGAGTATCCAAAATAGGTAAATACCTAGGATAAGCCTAGTATTGCCTAGTATAGATTAGATTACTATGGTATGACAATGTATTGACCTAGAAGTTGGACCTAGTTTGACAAAAGTTGACTAGTTTGATACTAAAAGTCAACCTTTATGGTAATTTAACCTAGTTTGACCATAGAAATCTAGTATTGACCTAGTTTCACCTCCATGACCTAGAATTGACCTAAAAATCATATTTCATTCTAGATATCAATGTTTAGCACACTGAAATACCATTTGACATTGATATTTCATATTTAGGTCTGTGATTCTACTTCGGACCTCGATCTACAATTGTTGCTCAGGACCACAGGTAAGTACATCCTCTGATACTTTTCCTTATCTTGATGATTCCTATGATATTAGTTTGTAATGTTATACTTGATTCCTGACTCAAGGATACACGGATTAGTATATTTTGAATCCCATCATGAGATGTTATTTTTTGGTGGACCATGTATATGTCTTGTATTTCTTGTTCATGTATAGACACCGATTCAGGAGTGGGCTGTCCCCCTGCTTCATGAATCCCGTGTCATAAAATGAGCCACTATACTAGTCGGAGGATTGGGGAGGTATTAGTAGATTATGTGATCATACCCAAATCTACTTATGCATAGCTCACCGTCAACTAACGCAGGGTATAGCCTTATCTTATATTACTTGTGTATAGCTTTCCATGTATGGCAGGCCTGATCTATTACTATAATTGTGCATAGCCGGTCATATGGAATAACCTGATCTAGTCCCAAGCCGATCACATAATTCTATAATATCTAAAGGCACTGTTTAGTATTACATGCTCCATGCTAGATATTACCTGCTGATACACTGTACTCGTGATTAGTTACAGTTCACACTTACCATGATATGATTACCTGATTTTCTTTATTCTTACTATTTAATATAGCTTATCCATCATGTATCTCTATTACTTGTTGTTTTATAGCTCTTATCAATTTAGCAGAACTGCTGTTAGTTTATGTACTTCGCTCCAATTCTGAATGGATAACATTTTTAAAGGATTTAGAGGACTTTTGCCCCCACCTACTACGGACCTAGAGTAGATGATGACTATGCCCAGGAGATTTCTTTGGAGGCAGTGCCCGTTGAGGATGCATCACCAGTAGTACCTTAGCTACTAGCTAGGATTATTGGATTTGTCTCCAGTTATTAAGACTTGGACTTGTTATATTATTTGAGACATGTACTTATTGAGATTAGACTACTAGACTATGTTGTGTATATGACTTACGCTACTATACTTCTCTTGTTATCATTTTATAGCTTATATTACTTCGTTCTATTATTTTTCATTAGATATCTGTGATTGAGTATGATTCTAGATATTATATTATCCTCTATTTTGTGATTACTATTGACAGGTTATGATTCATATATTTATTAGACTATTTAGATAGCACTATTGACCTAAACAACGTTCTATCACCGATGCTGCGGCGTATGCTGGACGTATCCACGTACTTGTGTCCCTATATCGGGTGTGGATCATGACACATTTTTATGGTGGCCCATGCAGGTCTTTGTCTAAGTCGTAAGTAGTGCAACATGATGTGGTGCTCAGACTTAGACTGCTTTTACGAGCCTGCTATTAGGATATAGGTTATAGGCAATAGTTGGACATACTCAAACACAATTAGGAAACTTCCAATCTATTTGATTACCATTCCGTATTCTTTTGCATATTATTCTTCAAATTTAATTATCCTTCCTTGATAATATCTTATCTTCTGCCATATTGACTTTTTTGTTGGATCTGTCTTCAGAATGCTGTCGTAGACTAAATCGCAGTGCTCTACACCCGTAGGACCCACATGCGCTTCCGAGAGGTCTGCTACCTCATGACCTCCTGCTCCAGTTGTGGGAGATCCAGCTACGGGAGTTGCTCCTACTATTCTCCCGTCCATGTAGGAGTATTAGCTACTTTTGGAGGCGCTCCTCCATCTGTATAGAGGGCTGTTCCTGTGGAGCCAGAGACGATTCCTCTGTCGCCTCCAGCACCGACTAGTGCAGTACAGATATTCGTGCTGTTCTAACAGATGATGGAGGCCCAAAAAATGCAAGCTGAGGTGATGTGTCAGAGCATCGAGAGTGCCCACCAGCTGGCTCTAGCTGCAGTAGAGAAGGTAGCATTTGTTCAGCCTCAGGGTGCTCCAGTCCAGCGATAGCAGTCAAGGTCGGGTACTATTGTGGACTTCAAAAGGATGTCTTCTCGAGAGTTCAAGGGTACCGAAGGGATCCTCTATGCAGACGAATGGCTGGAGGACATCGAACGGATCTTACAACTGGCTCAGATACCAGAGAGTTTGACCGAGGCAGCCGTCAGTCAGCTATTTAACATCGGGCTTACTTGATATCGCACGGAGCCCAAGATCACCATGACGGGACTTACTTAGGAGGCTTTTAAGAAGCTTTTCAAAAAAAAGTTCTTCTCTGACGTAGCTTTGGGAGTCGTGGAGAGCCAGTTTCTTGGGTTGGTTCAAGGGAGCTAGTCAGTTGATGAGTACGCTGTCATATTTTTTTGCTTGAGCCGCTTGGCGAAGAGTGTGGTTCAGAAGTGTAACCCCTCTTCCAAAATTTTGATAATATATTATTTATTTATTTATTTGAATGAAATGGTAATTTTTATAATTTTATAAATATTTATTTAGTTAATTATTACGGTGGAAGACTTTAGCCATGGTAGAGTTTTGGAGTACAAGGTGACTAGAAATCGTGGCACGGATAGTGCAATGGCGTGCTTTGACTAGTGTATTAGCCCTGCTAGAGAAGGCCGAGCCATAGTGATGTCCTAACTAGGAAAACCAGGCCAAGTTGCGACTTGACCCTTACCGAAGATTTATTTATTTATTTATTATATTATTGTGTTTAGGGAAACCAGTTATACCATTTTAGCCCGGACTGGACCCGAACTGAGCTCAAGCCCATGTAGTCATGCGAGACGTCCAATGACATTCGTGTTGACATATTTTGGTAAGATTGTGTTGTATTCCGTTTTAATAACCTAATGAATATTTCTAAGTATTCGTATTCAAATATTATAAATATCATTATTAATTAATATTCAATGATATTGGTATTAAATAGGTCCTGGTACATTTTGAGATTTTTGGACTGTGCATAACGGTATATATACCATTATTGGTTTATTGAATTTCGTGATTATTATATTATTATTATTATTATTATTGTTATTATTATATTTATCAAGGTTATTATTATATAATATTATTATTGGTTATATTATATTGTCTAATAAACGTTATATATACACATATTCGTATTTATGTAAATAAGCCCTATAATAGAATATATTGGGATTTTATTTAAATTTCATGGAGGGTATTATATTAGTATATATATACATATATGAATATATATATATATATATATATATATATATATATATATATATATATATATATTTATATATATATATATATATATATATATATATATATATATATATATATATATATATAGGTATTAAAAAAAAGGAGACGAAAACAAGTATTAACAAAAAGCTGGCCCATGTGTTAGGCCAACCAGTGAGTCACTCACCAGGCCAAGCCGCAACCCCAACTCTGTCCTCAACCCGAGAGTATTAAACCCCCACCCCACGAGAACTACAAACACCCGACCTATATATATGTAAACAGAGAACATGGAGGAGACTCGTCTAAACCCTAACACTCGCCATCGCCCCTACAGCTCAAAGCACCCCTCACCCCCGGAGGTGACCCACGACGTCGGACGTCGTCGGAGCGCCGCCCTAGGGTCGGCCAAACGTGGCCGCACACACACGTTCAACAGCGGAACCAAATAGCAGCTGCAGGAGACGAAGTCACCTTCGCACGCGCCCTTTCCTCCACCATAACCCAACCCCGATGAGCCCCTGCCCCAGGTGACCCTTTCCAGGCAACTCCGGCAGCCGGAGATCTGCCGGATACGACACAGTTGCCTTCTTCCGATATCAAATCGACGGGCCGAGTTTGAGGTACCCTGTTCATCCTTTCTTTTCTTTTTCATCTTAGGATCAAATTTTGAACAATTTGGTCCGTCATAAACCCTATTTATATGACCACAAGACCCTTCAAATCGATTAAAATTAGATGGCCTAAGCCTAAGGAAATCGAGTCAATAAATCGATGGGAAACAGTGCGCACACCCCTGTTATTAACAGTTTTTTTATGCTGTTTGGGAAGACATTTATGATTAGGACATTAGGAATTTTCCAAGATTAGTTGAAAACAGTCATAGATAACCAATAGGGCTTTGCAACAAAATTTGCGGGAGTCGATTTGATCGACTGAGCGCCGAGAAATCGGATTCTCAAATTGACCAAAAACCATTTTCAAAACAATAGAAAATCTAGAAAAAACCTTCGATACGACGTGCGTCCCGCCAATCCGGGGGACGTGGTCGCGAACCAAAAGCATCTAAGGGTGCATAACGGCTTTGTGGTCGTGTGGGCTTTGACGGAATTCAAATTGGTTGCGTGTGCGCGACGAATTTGATGCGTATCCGTCGAAATTTACCGTATCGGCCTTTGTGCAAGTTTCTCAATTACTTTGTGCACGCTCATCAGATCTTGACGAAACTTGTGTCAGCAGGACTGTATCATTTTTTTGGTCCTTTATGCCAAGTTTGGTCCAATTCTGAGACAGTTGAATCGGACGCCGTTTTGTGGGCCCCACGGTCCGACTCAACGGGCGATTTTGTGCACGGTCCGCCGAAATCCAACTTAGGACATACGGTTGGGTTCGTATCGAAAAATTGGATCCGTAGATATGTAGTTTGATGACTTTAGAGATTGTTGACTCTGGCACGCTTTTCGGTGCAAAACGGGTCCAACGGCGGACACCGTTTTGACCCAAAATTACCATTTTGCCCCTGTGTCCAGAATTGGACTTAAGGACAGTCAATCCTAGCTAATTTGACTATTTTGACAACATTGGTAATGTTTATTTCAGCTTCCGGGGACTGTTGTACGAGTTTTGACTATTGTGGCATATTGAGTGGTTTGGACTATCGGTTTCACCAGCAAAGGACCACAGGCGTGTACAGTTTATTATCTGTATTTTGATATTGATCTTCATTATACTTCATTGATTGGCCATTGATTATGTGATTTTTATATTCTATTATAAATTGTTGAGTCGGGAATATGAAGTACCAACGATGTGTGATCTGACCTTAGACAGTGTAGACAGTGTAGGCAGTGATTTATTATACAAAGTAGGCAGTGTAGACAGTGATTTATTATTACAAAGTAGACAGGATAGGCAGTGATTTATTATTGCAATTAGACAGTGTAAACAGTGATTTCTTTATTGCATTATTCAATGTAGACAATGTAACTTTATTCAATGTAGATAGTGTAACTTTATACAATGTAGACAGTGTAACTTTAGACAGTGTAACTTTAGACAGTGTAGACAGTATCGTGTAATTGTTCCGAGACCGATCACATATCAAAGGCACTTCTACGATTGGGAAAGTATTTTGTGTCTATTTATTTGTTACTGGTTTTCCGTATTTTCTGTTTATTTTCAAAACATGTAATTGATGTCTAACCTCTGTTGTATAGTCATTTTCATTTATTGAAATTGCATTCAGTGAATTGTGCTCGTTCCATTCCTGACTGGAAACCAATAATTTTTAGGTTAGCCGTGGATTCACTTAGCATAGGGAGTTACGGGTGTACTTACAGACAAAAGCCTAGAGACTAGCTAGATAGTGGACTTGTAGTCATTCAAATATTTGTACAAGTTTATATTTTTCTGCAAATGTAAAACTTGTGAATATTGTAAGTTAAATTAGTTATGTGAATGAGCATTGTTTGTGATTTTGATCTTCATGGCCGTGGCAGCGTTCTACCGCCGATACTGCGGCGTAGGCTAGCTTGGACACGTCTCGTATCCGTTTAAAAAAAACGGGTGCGGGTCGTGACAAGTTTTTGTGGTGGCCCATGCAGGTCGATTTTTGCAAGTCATGCGAACTCATGATAGTACATAAGTTAGTCCTACTATTGCGAGCCTGCGACTAGGAAATGCTCATTCACATTTAGGAATTAATTTAATTTAAGAGAATGACTAGGACTAGGAGTCCCTTATACAAATTTACCGATGGGTAGTCTAGGCCATACAATTTAGACGAGGAGTTATTAATTTTGATAGATTGCCCGATCCCCATAGGTACACTATTACCTCTTGATATGACGATATGGTCCAATGTGGATAGATTATTCAACTAGTGAGACCGGGTTTCATAGAAATAATGATCTAACCTTGATAAACTATTAAATTCCTTCTCTTTGCCTCTTTAGACATCATCCTCATATCTTAGCCCGGATTGCCTGTCTAGTTCCTATTTTTCCCTAAGAATTATTTTTATATAAATTCTGATTACGTTACCCATATACGAAACTCGAGTTAGTTTCGAATCAAAGTTTTTCCTCAATGGTTTGGATGCACATGAAATAGATATTAGAATGGTTGTATTTCTTTTATCTTCATTCCTCCCTGTTCAATCTTTTATTGTAGGGTTGCGATTGATAGATACTTACGCTTTATTTCATAGTCAACTTGTTTGAATCTCTAGAAGCCCATAAAGTTTTACAGATATAGTTAAAGGAATATTAGTTAACTCATAATGGCAGGACAGCAGCGCACTGTCACCATTTATTTAAATTAGGGAGACTATGGATTCACTGCAGCCAGCAGCGCACTGGCGAGGTATGACCCCTAGAGTTGAAATTAGTTTAGGAAAATATTGGTTATAGAATACTGCTAAAACCATGGCTAGAGGTCTTTTTTTATCGTAGTTACCCTGATGTCGAGATAAGGTAGAGTATCTGATAGCATATGATCACATCTGAATCACGGAACCAAGAGTTTACCACCGCCCGGGTATACGGATAAGGCATAATTCTCGGTGAAATGATTTCAGACGTGAATACAAGTTTATGATACTATGGAGGATAGGACGATGCCATGTATGCCCTATAAGATCCAAAGCCAATATTAGTAAAAGTTTTGTAAGTTGGGTAGTATGTCTCCCGACCTAACATTCAGTAGTCCTTGTGACTTATTGACGAGGTGATTGACTGCACTAATAATTTTACCTAGAATATAGAATTTAGCGGTCCACAACCCTTTAGTCGACCAAGGAAGTATGGATGAGAAGATAGTAGGAAGACCGTATAAGCAAGAACTGTCACGACCCGCACCCACTGTGAGGGTACGAGCACGTAACAACGCCCAGCCTACGTCGCAGTATCGACGGTAGAACGCTGTTCTAGGTCGCTATCTAACCAACAACTCACGCAATTATATAATGTACTTGTCAGAATCTCAACTCCGAACGGAGGACAAGTATAGATATAATGTAATCTCAATCACAGTCTAAGCACGATATGATAACACAGAAGAATTAACTAAGAATAGAAAGACAACTACTAAAATAATAACAACTCTCAATAATCTCAAATACTACACAAGTCTCAAATCAATACAAAAGTTCGACATGAAAAATAGATGTTAGTCTACTAAACTAAATCCCGATCACTCCTGAGTGTCGGGGCCAAAGGTAGTCATCCCGTCTCCGGGTCCATAATATGTAGGGCATGTGTCCTCGGGGCAATCATCTGTAAAATTTTTAACAGGTCCAGTCAGGACAGGAATGAGTACAACTTATCAAGAAATCTCAAGTAAATGACAGAGAACTATAAAGCAGTTATAGACAGTTTTATTGATGAACATGATAGTTTGTATACAGGTGATGGTATAGAGAAACAGTTAAGATACAAGGAAAGTAAGGTAAGTAAAACAAGAGAAGAATCATAGCAATAAAGACTGTAAATAGAAACTAGCTGAACTAGAGCAACATGATATAAGTCCCGAATATAAATGTAAACAAGTGCAAAACCCAAGTAAATCCAGACAATATGAATCTGATACCAGGTGATTCCAGTATAAGATGAGTCCGGTATAAGGTGATTCCAGTCATAGTGATCAATGATTCCAGGGTGAATCCAGCCTATACTCTAACAGTGTGTTTGAAAATACCGAGATCGACATGTAAACGGCTGTAGGTAATACGGCACATCACACACCTGGCCGGATGTGAGATGGCTATCATTCCAGTAGATTCCAGTTGGAAGATTCCAGATTGGGGTATGTCTACATGTCTTACTCAAGTATTTCCCCCGCCCAGCAAGTACAAGTAAATCCAGAATACGACACAAGAATCGAGATGAGTCCAGTCAAATGTGATGATACCAGCAAGTGATTCCAGGGTGATTCCAGTAATAGAAGCCAAATATGATGATACTAGTAATAGAGGCCAGACAACATGGTATATGTGTTGCATACATGAATCCAGAAATATCCATACGTGTGGTAACAGAGAATCACATACAACTAACTAGAACTGAAGTACAGTAATTGACAAATAAATGAGAGAACTATCAGAGAATGTACTCGCCTGCTACTCTGAAAAGAGTAGTATAATATCAGATGCCTGCACCAGAGTCACAATTTCCTAAACAGAGGAATACAGGTTATAATGTGTTTAAAATAGATAAATAGAGTTTACGATGCAATCTACATGATTCTAAGTCAATTCTAGGTCAAAGTTAACTCTAAGTCAAACCTGGTCAACTGTCTAGGTCAAACTAGGTCAAGCTAGGTCAAACTGGTCGAATGAGTCAATTCTAGATCATTCTTAGGTTTTTGGATCCATACCTTGCCTTACCAAGGTATTCTAGTCTATACTAGGTCATACCAAGTTATCCTAGATAATATTAGATACCTCTAGCTAATACATTATGCTATGCACCACATTATATATATAGATATAAGCTCATACCAATATACCCATTACCCTGTTCCCATGTACACATCTATCCATATATTGCTATAGGTTGTACCTATATACTCCTACCTAGTTGCCTTGGCACACTCTAAACTCATAGATATCCCATGCCGATACATATATGTATCCTACAATATTTTGCCATCAATTACCTATCCTCACACACAAGGCTCACCCATAGGATCATAATACACTCAATTGCTGCATCCCCCTTCTCTTCCTAAACTTGCATTTAAATCCTCTTTTTTCATCTAACCCTTGCTTTCCCGAGCCTTGATACCCCCAATACCTGCTGTTGGACATCAAGTCCTTCACCTAGCTGCTATTACTGCTACTAACTTCCTACTCCCATTGCTGTCATAACATTATCAGATATTCATAGCCCAATATCTCTAAAATTCAAATACTTAAGCCCTAAACATCTCTAACCCAGAACTGAATCAAGAAGTTGATTATCTAAAAACGACTTTCATTCCAGAACAACATAAGAAGATAACACACAACTAGCACAACCATAGATTTGATTTGGTACACAGTGACACACACATATAGGTTCACATACATTACTGCTGTATACACCAAGCTAGCATGTTTACTGCTTGCAAGTGCAAGCCTAGCTTGCTACTGTGCTTATTTCCTTCATCTCCTTGGCACTAAACTTTCCCTCAATCCTTTACACTGCTGCAGGTAAGCACTTGCCTTCCCTCACATCATTTCCAAATCCATTCTCATTTCAGGTTTACATATATATACACAGATGCATACATGAACTAAATGAAATTCACATCTATATATATGTGCAAGCCCCAAACAAAACACTAGCCTCTCCTATATATATGAAACCTGAATACCATATCAACATGCAAGGGGTGTCAAGTGGGTGTGCACAGGGGTATATAGGAGTGTGTCCAGTGGTGTCCAAGGTATTTCAGTGAGCAGTTTGTGTAATGTGACAGGGATTCAATAGGGACAGTTGTGCTATCGGGCTAGGGTGCTCCTGTGTGAACATGAGTCACATATATGTGTGTGTGTGGTATGTGTTGTCAGTAATTCAGTGAATACTTCAGTTAACAGTGTCCCTAAGCAAATTCAAACCAACTATCCCATGCCACATTGACCTTAACATGTGGCTAATCTCAGATGCATATGGGATTTATTCTCAAAATATGATGATATATGCACATACAACCCAAATCAATCATCCCAATGATCCCACATAAACACATGTTTTAAACACTATCAAATTGTTATTAATTAGCAATTTTCATTATCATTTCAAAACTCAGAATGTTCTTCAGTGAATCACAGTATCAGAAAATTTGGCAAACCCTAAATCAACATTCAAAATCCATACAAAGCCAAATTAGTGTGTGGTAATAATTCGTGCACATGTATTTGTGTCACACAAGTTGTCTTGTATCCATAAATTAGGACACGCAGTATCTAAAACCAAATTCAAAATTCTCAGAAAACAGAAAAGATTAATCATCGTGCAGCCATGTCGAGCCTTCGTAGGCTCGACATAGTACTCGAGGCACAACGTGCTCTTGCACTCGTGTCGAGGAAACATTGGGCTAGGGACTGAACAGCTTGCCCCATGTCCAAGTGTCGTCGTGTTGTGTTAAACGAAACGTGTCAGGGAAGAAAACCCAGTGTTACAGTGACAGTGAGTGACCAGTGCGCGAGGGATTTCTCGAAATTTACTCGACAAAATCCCGTAAAACTTGGTCAGCCCCTTGTCAGTCGATAGACCCATGTCTCCACCAAGTTTCAACCCTTCCCGTGTCGTATCGTGTCCGCTAGAACACTCGAACAACAGGGGACTACACGAGGCCTGTGCGCGGTGTCGTGCGTACGGTACATGTCCGATTTGGATACGAAAAATCACCCAAATCATGCTCAGTCCTCAACATATCTAATCTACACATCAAGAGCTTCGAAAACATGTAATTAGTTTTGGAAAATACAAAAATTCATTTCATTGCGATATTTCGTCGAACACGTAAGCACACACATAGACACGTGTCCGATACGGACACCAAACAGACACGAAATCCTACCAAACTTGAGGGACAGCTAGGGGACTCCTAGATCTAGCCCTAAATTTAAAGAAAATAGAATTTTAGATCAATTTGTGGAGTTTTACCTATAGGTGCAAAAAGCTTGGAAAAGCTTCAAATGGGGGATTCTTCCTCTTGATAGCAAAAGCTCCAAATTGATCCAAAGCTGGGATTAAACCCTGAAATCAGAAAATAGGAGAGTATTAGGTTCTAATGCAAGAAACTAGGATTAAAAAAGAATAAAAATGGATTTATGAGGATTTTTGGAAGGGAAAAAAAATACCTTTTCTTTCTCCAAGTGTTGGAATAAAATAAAAGAGGCAAGCCCTAATGAATAAGTGTTTATATAGGGTGGAGATCCCTATGTGGCTGGTCATTTAGGGTTTGGTTAGGGTTAGGGTGTCAAATCATGGGCCATGGGCTAAGTCACAAGTTATTAAGTCCTTAATCACAAGTCCTTTCATTAAAACCACAAACGATGAAATAATTCCACTTAAACTAATCCTCCTAATCCAAAATTAGTTTCTAATGACTAAAGGTAGGTTAATCTAAGATGGACTAGGGTCACCATGGCTAGGGTTAGCTTCTAGGCTAGTCCACTAGGTCTCAACAAGTCAAGGTCAACTAGAATTCACCAATTCAATAAATCATCAAATAATTCAAATAAGTCAAAATAACCAAATTACCCCTAGGCTAAAACTGATAATTAAATCATCCTAATGACATGGTTAGGCTCTAGGTCATGCAGTCTCTAGGGTTTTACTGGCAGCACATCAAAATCACAAGTCATGACTTAAAACAGTTTTTAAATAGTTTAAAAATTATTAAAATCACCAAAAATCATAATGTGAAAAATTTCGTCCTCGAAATTTAAGTCGGTCATACTCCTTCTAGGTCAACCACCCACAATTAAAGTCTCTAAGCAATTTCTAACTCATACCATTTGAGGAATAATATATTGAGTAATGGTCAACCATAGCAGTTGAAGGTCTCATCTAGATGGACTAGTCATTTTAGATCAAAACAGTCCCATGGTATCAACATGCAAGCAATATAGGGTGTTCTACTGGAAAAATAAGGAAGCAAGAAATCATTAAGGTGTGGGACAGTCTACCATCATATATGAAACTGGTAAAGACAACTAGGAATTAATTATGAAGGATTACCATTCCAAAGATGATCAAAATCGAAAGTTTAAGGCACGAGTGCCAATAGCATTGAAATCCAATAATACAATATATAAAAGAGGATTTAGTCCCGGCACGATCTAAGTTGATCAATTTCAGGATATAATGAAGTTTGGACAAGATGGAGAACGAGGCCATTGAAGTCTGAGCACGAGTATCCAAGATTTGATATCCATGTCACAATTAAATTAATTCAATTGAATAAGACCCCAATACTAGATGATAAGGAGGATGACCCGGTCAACTGGTCACAATCAAAGAATTAGAATTTAAAGGATGATACAAGGATATAGAAATAAGTCAATTTCCTCCTTTGGATAGGGAAACTAAACGTGATACCTTGGGTTGATCTATCAAGTACAGTGCCTTTTCTTTCTGAAATATGTGAAAGGCGAAACAATAAAGAGTTCAAAGACGATGCTATTAAGTACAATACGAGGTTCATAGGCGATGGAAATAATTCAAAAGAGAATTGCCAAAGCTGCCGTGGATGAGACTCTAGGGGAAATTTAACTATGTCTCCATGTAGAATAATATATGAAAAACGAACCAAAGTACAATAAGTTGATCAGACCATCATGCACCGGTTCTGATTAGACAATATGTTAGTGGGTGTCGGCCCCCAATAAAATATGTCATGATCAAGCTCGAAAAGATTAGCTTGCAAAACTGGTGCTAAATTAGCAACATAAGATAGACAAAATATAAGTATGGATAATGATGAAGGAAGTTAATAGTCTAAGATTCTTTAAACATCAAGGAGTGAGGGTGAATCAAAACAAGAGGAAAAGGATTTTCAAATCGAAGTTCATAATGAGATTTTCAAGGGTCGTCCAGGAATCTCTCAAGTAGTCCTAACTGTGATTGAGTAACCTCTCTGCTAAAGCCTATTCCTCAGTTCCTATCGCAGGCTGTAGTGATACTCTAGTTCGAATACCACTACATAAACTCGACCTGTATGGGCCACCACTAAAAATGTGTCACGACCCGCACCTACTGTGAGGGTACGAGCACGTAACAATGCCCAGCCTACGCCGCAGTGTCGGCGGTAGAACGCTGTTCTAGGTCGCTATCTAACCAACAACTCACGCAATTATATGATGTACTTGTCAGAATCTCAACTCCGAACGGAGGACAAGTATAGATATAATGTAATCTCAATCACAGTCTAAGCACGATATGATAACACAGAAGAATTAACTAAGAATAGAAAGACAACTACTAAAATAATAACAACTCTCAACAATCTCAAATACTATACAAGTCTCAAATCAATACATAAGTTTGACATGAAAAACAGATGCTAGTCTACTAAACTAAATCCCGATCACTCCTGAGTGTCGGGGCCAAAGGTAGTCATCCCGTCTCCGGGTCCATAATATGTAGGGCATATGTCCTCGGGGCAATCATCTGTAAAATTTTCAACAGGTCTAGTCAGGACAGGAACGAGTACAACTCATCAAGAAATTCCAAGTAAATGACAGAGAACTATAAAGCAGTTATAGACAGTTTTATTGATGAACATGATAGTTTGTATACAGGTGATGGTATAGAGAAACAATTAAGATACAAGAAAAGTAAGGTAAGTAAAACAAGAGAAGAATCATAGCAATAAAGACTGTAAATAGAAACTAGCTGAACTAGAGCAATATGATATAAGTCCAGAATGTAAATGTAAACAAGTGCAAAACCCAAGTAAATCCAGACAACATGAATCTGATACCAGATGATTCCAGTACAAGATGAGTCCGGTATAAGGTGATTCCAGTCATAGTGATCAATGATTCCAGGGTGAGTCCAGCCTATACTCTAACAGTGTATTTTAAAATACCGATATCGACATGTAAACGGCTGTAGGTAATACGGTACATCACACACCTGGTCGGATGTGAGATGGCTATCATTCCAGTAGATTCCAGTAGATTACAGTTGGGAGATTCCAGATTAGGGTATGTCTACATGTCTTACTCAAGTATTTCCCCTTCCAGCAAGTACAAGTGAATCCAGAATACGACACGAGAATCGAGATGAGTCCAGCCAAATGTGATGATACCAGCAAGTGATTCCAGGATGATTCCAGTAGATGATTCCAGTAAAAGAAGCCAAATATGATGATACCAGTAATAGAGTCTAGACAACAAGGTATGTGTGTCGCATACATGAATCCAGAAATATCCATACGTGTGGTAACAGAGAATCACATACAACTAACTAGAACTGAAGTACAGTAATTGACAAATAAATGAGAGAACTATCAGAGAATGTACTCGCCTGCTACTCTGAAAAGAGTAGTATAATATCAGATGCCTGTACCAGAGTCACAATGTCCTAAACAGAGGAATACAGGTTATAATGTGTTTAAAATAGGATAAATGGAGTTTATGATACAATCTACATGATTCTAAGTCAATTCTAGGTCAAAGTCAACTCTAAGTCAAACCTGGTCAACTATCTAGGTCAAACTAGGTCAAGCTAGGTCAAACTGGTCGAATGAGTCAATTCTAGATCATTCCTAGGTTTTTGGATCCATATCTTGCCTTACCAAGGTATTCTAGTCTATACTAGGTCATACCAAGTTATCCTAGATAATATTAGATACCTCTAGCTAATACATTATGCTATGCACCATATTATATATATAGATATAGGCTCATACCAATATACCCATTACCCTGTGCCCATGCACACATCTATCCATATATTGCTATAGGTTGTACCTATATACTCCTACCTAGTTGCCTAGGCACACTCTAAACTCATAGATATCCCATGCCTATACATATATATATATCCTACAATATTTTGCCCTCAATTACCTATCCTCACACACAAGGCTCACCCATAGGATCATAATACACTCAATTGCTGCATCCCCCTTCTCTTCCTAAACTTGCATTTAAATCCTCTTCTTTCATCTAATCCTTGCTTTCCCGAGCCTTGATACCCCCAATACCTGCTGTTGGACATCAAGTCCCTCACCTAGCTGCTATTACTACTACTAACTTCCTACTCCCATTGCTGTCATAACAGTATCAGATATTCATAGCCCAATATCTCTAAAATTCAAATACTTAAGCCCTAAACATCTTGTAATTCCTCCTCCCGGATTTTTTCAAAATCCTTTATTTTACCTTGATTACTGTGTTTAAATAAAATCTTTCGTCGAGATTCGGCAGAGGATATTTGATCAAAACTAGTTAAATTAAATATTTTGAAATGTTCTAATCTCGTTTTAATAGAAATATTTATTAAATGAAATTATCGGAATTATGAAAAGGGTTTATTTATTTATTAATTAATTAATTTTTCTATTATTATCTTTGATGAGTAAAGTATTGCCAAAGTTATTATATTAATTAAAATATTAGTCTAATGATAACGGGTATTATTTTAAAATTGTGATAGTAATCAAATGCTTGGTTAAGTTTTGAACGTATATGATTCGGTAATATCGAATAATACTTTAAAACTTATTGTTGCTATCATTTATAAGATTTTGATTATATTAATTGTAATGTAAAAATTACTTGATTTAAATTGATATAAAAGGTTATTTTAAATTATTATAGTAAGGAGCTTTTGGTTGGGATTTCAATATATAGGAATTAAGTTATTTGATAAACTAATATATTTCCAAGTAAGAGAATATACATATTTTGATATCTTACCATGTATATTAATATTTCAGGATCGTTTATATGATTGTGAATTGATTAGTTTGACTTCAAGTTTATTTGATCCTTTAAAAGGAAGGAAACAATTTACTTTAGTAATTGAATCTGACTCAAGTAACAGTATGGTCGCTCAAAATAAAACCTAGGATAAGGCCAAATAGTTTTAACCCTAATCTACCTATCCCTTTACATCCGATCCATATTATATAAATATGGAGATAGCAAAACCCGACCTTCCCTGCTCTTCCTGCAGAGACGACGCCTACCCTCACAACCACCCCAATATCATCGTCTCGTCGCCTCGCATCCATAGTGACCAGCCCTGGGCCAACAGACCACCTTGGGTCGAAGAGGCGCAGATCCGCGCATCAGAAAAATAGGGCTGCATCTCCGACCATGGTACCATCACCGTGCCACCCTACTAAGCAACTGCGGTGTCCGCCGCAAATAGTGCCGACCACCACTTCCATCATCAAGCACCATCCCGACACCATCGTAATAACAACACCACCAATACAGTAAACTCCACATAAACCCCATTTCCCGGACCACCATCACCCATCTCCCCTTCCCTCCGTTCGCCTTCCCGCGTTCCGACAAGAAGCGAGGATACCAACCGGCAGGCAAAGCAAGCCGATCGCGAAAGCTCCCAAGCCCAGCAAGAGGAAACCCCCTGCCCTGGCGAGGAGACTTGGGCCGGACCGACCTGCTCGAGCTTCCCTCCGAGTTCCGTGCCCATCCCCAAGTTCTCGCTCCCGCAGAAGAGGAGCATCTCCTCGGAGTTGCCTCTCCCTTCGGATGGGACCGAGATCCGACCTCTCTCTACAGCCGTCGCGCACGAGCGCTCGGTGAGAGCCACCGTCGCCCACACGCTTGGCCGAACCGAGCCGACGCCCACGGATCGGAGCTAGCCGTCCCCGTACTCGACACCTCCACGCCGCCCGCCTTCCGCTGGCGTCGCTCTCCCTCTCTCTCAGGTGAGTCCCTCCCTCTCTCTCCCTCACCATTAACTTCATTCCCTCTCACTCTCTCTCTCTCCCACTCGTGACTTCCTTCTTCTGAGAAGAGAAGAAGAGTCTGGATTACTGAGTTGAGGAAAGGAATTAGTGTGACTTGGGGCCCCTACTAACTTATTTTTTTTTTTTTTTTTGAAATTCCACGCACACACACAATTGAGGGACTCGAACCTTGCCGGTCCCTCGGGGTGTCCGCTCTAATACCACTAGGCTAGAGAGCTCGGACCCCCTACTAACTTATCAATATTATTAATTTGTAGTTTCCTCATTCTCTCTCTGCCACTTCTCACCAGACATGTATTAATGTATAGGACAGCATAGAAAGTAAGAGAGAAATGGGTTTTTGTATTATATTTATTAGCACTCTATATACATTGTTATAATTATTATCATTATTTTAATACTGATTAATTATAGAGATACCTACTAATTGCTATTGTTATTATTAATAACAGTAAGTTTGGGTTTCTATTCTTTGGGTTGTATATTTTATGTGGGCTTTGAGCCATTGGAAATCCTATTTGAAATATTAGTATCTGTATTGAGCCATTATTGATATATTTCAGCTTTAGTGAGGATGTCAAATTGGGTTTAGCCATACAAATTATTTTCTTGGCTTTCAAAGTATTCTAACTAATTATTTAACTAGCAAAATATAGTTTTCTAGTATTATAAATATTCTCTAAAATTATATATATTTATTTATTAATACAAATTCTCTTTAATTTCTATCTAAATCGTGATTAGCCGTAAGTTCTAATTTCTTGTGAAACGGACCACTTCATAATTATAGTAGCTAATTGGACTCAACGGGTGATTTTGTGCATGGCCCGCCGGAATCCAACTTTGGACATACGGTTGGGTTCGTATCGGAAAACTGGACCCGTAGACATAGTTTGACAACTTTAGAGACCGTTGACTCTGGCACGCTTTTCGATGCAAAGCGGGTCCAACGGTAGACAACGTTTTTGTTCGAAATTACCGTTTTGCCCCTGTGTCCAGAATTGGACTTAAGGACAGCCAATCCTAGCTAATTTGACCATTCTGAGAACGTTGGTACTATTTATTTCAGCATCTGGAGACTTCTACATGTGTTGATTGATTGTGGCTCATCGAGTGGTATAGTATTTTGGTTTCTCCAGCTAAGGACCTCAAGCAAGTGCACTTTCTGATTGCTTTCCGATTCATAGTAGTCTTTTCATTTCATGTCTATACATATATCTTGCTGCTTGTTGACACGCTCGTCACACGGAGTTGTCGGGAGGGGAAATATCTTAGTAAACATGTGGACTACCCAGAACTATCCCAGTGTCTTTCGTGAATGCTAGCCGCTGCGCACGACACGTGCAGTGTGCCTGATTTACCCCCTAGCCGTTCACATGTCGAAACAGATATTTCACACCACCTAGATAGATGTCTTTTATTAGTTTTCCTTGTTTACTTCTCTATCGTGCTATGTCATCAGTTTTCTTACTAGCTTTCATATTCCATATGCTATTTTCATGTCTTGTTAATTCTATTGTATTTTGCATTGCCGTCGGTTTGTGTACTTGTTCCATTTCTGACTGGAAATCAACATTTTTCAGGTTTAGCCGCGATCACTCTTAGCACTGGGGAAGACTTGGGTATGCTGAGGTCGACCTAGAAATAGATAGCAGTTGTAATATTTCCTTAATTGTAAAATCTTGTATTTTCTTTAATTAAAAATATTATAAATAATGTAATAAATTTAGAAATGTGAATGAGCAATAATGTTTATTTTGAGCATTTATTTCTTGCGGACTTGACAGCGTTCTACCGTCGACTCTGCGGCGTAGGCTAGCTTGGACACGTCTTGTATCCGAAAAGCGGGTGCGGGTCGTGACACATCTCTAACCCAGAACTGAATCAAGAAGTTGATTATCTAAAAACGACTCTCATTCCAGAACAACATAAGAAGATAACACACAACTAGCACAACCATAGATTTGATTTGGTATACAGTGACACACACATATAGGTTCATATACATTACTGCTGTATACACCAAGCTAGCATGTTTACTTCTTGCAAGTGCAAGCCTAGCTTGCTGCTGTACTTATTTCCTTCATCTCCTTGGCACTCAACTTCCCCTCAATCCTTTACACTGCTGCAGGTAAGCACTTGCCTTCCCTCACATCATTCCCAAATCCCATTCTCATTTCAGGTTTACATATATATATACAGATGCATACATGAACTAAATGAACTTCACATCTATATATATATGCAAGCCCCAAACAAAACACTTGCCTCTCCTATATATATGAAACCTGAATACCTTATCAACTTGCAGGGGGGGTCAAGAAGGTGTACACAGGTGTATAGAAGTGTGTCCAGTGGTGTTTCAGTGAGCAGTTTGTGTAATGTGACATGGATTCAATAGGAAAAGTGGAGCTATCGGGCTAGGGTGCTCCTGTGTGAACATGAGTCACATATATGTGTGTGTGTGGTATGTGTTGTCAGTAATTCAGTGAATACTTCAGTTAACAGTATCCCTAAGCAAATTCAAACCAACTATCCCATGCCACATTGACCTTAACATGTGGCTAATCTCAGATACATATGGGATTTATTCTCAAAATGTGATGATATATGCACATACAACCCAAATCAATCATCCCAATGATCCCACATAAACACATGTTTTAAACACTATCAAATTGTTATTAATTAGCAATTTTTATTATCATTTCAAAACTCAGAATGTTCTTCAGTGAATCACAGTATCAGAAAATTTGGTAAACCCTAAATCAACATTCGAAATCCATACAAAGCCAAATTAGTGTGTGGTAATAATTCATGCACATGTATTTGTGTCACACAAGTTGTCTCGTGTCCATAAATTAGGACACGCAGTGTCTAAAACCAAATTCAAAATTCTCAGAAAACAGGAAAGAATAATCATCGTACAGCCATGTCGAGCCTTCGTGGGCTCGACACAGTGCTCGAGGCACCACGTGCTCTTGCACTCGTGTCGAGAAAACATAGGGCTAGGGACTGAACACCCTGTCTCGTGTCCAAGTGTCGTCGTGTTGTGTTAAACGAAACGTGTCATGGAAGAAAACCCAGTGTCACAGTGACAGTGAGTGACCAATGCGCGAGGGATTTCTCAAGATTTACTCGACAAAATTCCACGAAACTTGGTCAGCCCCTTGGCAGTCGATAGACCCATGTCTCCACCAAGTTTCAACCCTTTCTATGTCATATCGTGTCCGCTAGGACACTCGAACAGCAGGGGACTGCACGAGGCCTGTACGCGGTGTCGTGCGTGCGGTGCGTGTCCAATTTGGACACAAAAAACCACCCAAATCGTGCCCAGTCCTCAACATATCTGATCTATACATCAAGAGCTTTGAAAACATGTAATTAGTTTTGGAAAATACGAAAATTTATTTCATTGCGATATTTCGTCGAACACGTAAGCACACACATAGACACGTGTCCGATACGGACACCAAACGGACACGAAATCCTACCAAACTTGAGGGACAGCTAGGGGACTCCTAGATCTAGCCCTAAATGCAAAGAAAACAGAATTTTAGATCAATTTGTGGAGTTTTACCTATAGGTGCAAAAAGCTTAGAAAAGCTTCAAATGGGAGATTCTTCCTCTTGATGGCAAAAGCTCCAAATTGATCCAAAGCTGGGATTAAACCCTGAAATTAGAAAATCGGAGAGTATTAGGTTCTAATGCAAGAAACTAGGATTAAAAAGGAATAAAAATGGATTTATGGGGATTTTTGGAAGGGAAAAAAATACATTTTCTTTCTCCAAGTGTTGGAATAAAATAAAAGAGGCAAGCCCTAATGAATAAGTGTTTATATAGGGTGGGGATCCCTATGTGGCTGGTCATTTAGGGTTTGGTTAGGGTTAGGGTGTCAAATCATGGGCCATGGGCCAAGTCATTAAGTCCTTAATCACAAGTCCTTTCATTAAAACCACAAACCATGAAATAATTCCACTTAAACTAATCCTCCTAATCCAAAATTAGTTTCTAATGACTAAAGGTAGGTTAACCTAAGATGGACTAGGGTCACCATGGCTAGGGTTAGCTTCTAGGCTAGTCCACTAGGTCTCAACAAGTCAAGGTCAACTAGAATTCACCAATTCAATAAATCATCAAATAATTCAAATAAGTCAAAATAACCAAATTACCCCTAGGCTAAAAATGATAATTAAATCATCCTAATAACATGGTTAGGCTCTAGGTCATGCAGTCTCTAGGGTTTTACTGGCAGCACATCAAAATCACAAGTCATGACTTAAAACAGTTTTTAAATAGTTTAAAAATTATTAAAAATCACCAAAAATCATAATGTGAAATAAATATCAATAATAATAATTATAATTACAAAATTCAAAATTACCCTCATTTCAGAAATTGGGTGTTACAAGAACACCTGGTGAATTTTTGATTCTCACGAAACTCGAACTACTTGTGCCTTCGTTCAAAAATGTTGTATACGTGTAATTTGACTATTTTGACCAATGTTGCTATCACAACCTAGTTTTACAAGCTTACTCTTTTATCGAGCTTGATTCAAGACATATGTTTATTGGGGACGCCCACTAACATATTGTCTAATCAGAATCGATGTATTACGGTCCGATCAACCGTAGTGCACTCGGTTCGCTCTCCCTCTGATTAACCTACGTGGATTGAGATTCGAGGTATCTATGATCTCCTTCGCGACTGCTTTGACAATTCCTCTTGAATTATATATTCATCTTTGAATCACGTAATTGTATTCAATGACATCTCCCTTGAACTCTATTGTTTGGTCTTTTACTAATTTGGAAAGACGAAAGCTCGTAATTGGTAGAGAGATACAGAGTAATTCCTATGGCTATGATAGTTGTATACACAAGTGTAGCTACCATCGGCTGACCATGTGATTGAGTTATCCGTCCTCCTCTCGACCCTCAAACTACTATTGGAACCTTCTAGCCATCTGAATTTGAGAATGATTAGGGTTTTACCCTTAGTCGAAATGCCAACCTAGGAGTATCTATTCTCATGAAACAATTTATTGTGAGTCTCTAAATATTTTCTTGAATATTACCTTAACTAGAAATCCTTATGCCTTGACTCAACCGTTCCTCGACCAAGCCCATACTTTAGACAAGAGATGAATAGACAAGGGTAAGGACAATCATTTACCATGACTATGGTAGACACTCATCCCGAGATTGGTTACCCCGTCGATAACTCTTGTATACTGTGGACGAGTAGATCATTATATTTTTTCGACCATGTGTCATTGTACACGCTTATTTTTTATTTATTGAGGAACGGTCCTTGACTTGACTATATCTACCGTATCCCGTTACGTCATGCCTTATTCTTCATTAACAAGAGTCGAGGTACGGTATCCGGACTTTGAAATTCTTCTAATCTCATTATTCCTAAAACCATGTCCTAGCTTCTAGGGCGAGTAGACGGTGAGCCTTCTAAAATTTAGGATGTACGAGGATTATCGATTGATTAGAATAATCTCCATTAGGATAATGATTAGTGCCCCATGGACTCCCACTTTCCATTTAGATCATTTTGTGTCCCCGGCCGTGCCATTAATATTCGGAGTACGAGACCAGCTGTTACCTTCCAACAAATTTTATATGCAAGATCTAGACGAGTCCACCTTCATCTAGGTATATCATGTTCCACTCAAACATGTCCCCTTGTACTCTATGTTTATGGTACGACTTTCGAGTCAAAAAGGACTAGCTATAACCCTTACCATAATACTAGTATACTTCCCGATTTCTATTAGAGACTCAACCTTGACTCAATTCATTCAACCCAATATATGGTTGTGATTCACTCGAAGTCCACTACGCATATGTCACTAGTGTGCCACTCAACTGTGTCTTCTTGTGCTACTTAAACACATAAGTCACCGAAAACGCATTTTTGGGCTTTAGGGACCTAGCTAACCAACCTGACTAGCAACTAGCTCAACCACTCGGGTGGAAACCTATTCTAGGTTACCCTAACCTAGTAGAAACGGTTTTATCATTGGGATCTCATCCAGTCCATATAGATTGAAATCCAAGGTCCATCCAACCAACGAGTGATGTCCAAATAGGAAACCTATTAAAATCCAGTAAAACCCATTCATGCATACCACTATTTTTAGACTATAAAACTGAACTGTTTGAAATAAGTCCCTATACCTATTATGAAGTCTCCACCTCTTAGTATATGTAGTCATTCGTAACCCTTATTCAATCTACCTGGAAGTCGCAATTCGATCTTGTATTGCATTTAGATCCCTTGCTTGTATGTTTAAATAACCACGAAAAAGATCACAATCTTGATTTCTTCAATTTTCATTCTATTATGGAACCTTGTTTAGAATTACGAGAACAAAACTTCTGTATTGCACGGATTGCAAGCCCCTCTAAGAACGAAGGTTCCTTCGATTTAGCAAGTGACAGGACTAGAGTAGCCCACTCTAGCAAATAAGTCGATGGTTTATAGACTTTCATTCTATCCACATCATTGGATTCCCTCTACCGCTCTTGAAACTTCATAATTGCTCTCAATTATTCTTCCTATTTTTCCTGTCCTTTCTATTACGGAGCGACGAATGGTCATACTTATTAGAATTTACAAATAATTCTTAGCTACTTGTGTAAATTTGTTGCTTGTTAGATTTTGGGCTGTTGATAGATATGGGAGGATTATAGAGGCCAAAGGCAGTAGATATCTATTTGTAGAAATTTTAGCAAGTAGTTAGAAGATTATAAAGTTTTATGTGACATAGCTTTGAGGGAGTAGTGTGTCTAAAGGTGGGTAGAAGTCATCGGAGTTTCGTAGTTGCAAAATGGCTAGGAGGAGGATATAAACTGTTTTTGAGAAATTAAATTTTGAGGAGATTAAGGTAATGGTAGATTTCTTTTTTGAATTTAAGGAATAGTTACGAATTAGAATTTCGAGGACGAAATTATTTTAAGGTAGGCAAATTTGTAACCCCTCTTCCCAAAATTTTGATAATATATTATTTATTTGAATTAAATGGTAATTTTTATAATTTTTATAAATAATTATTTAGTTAATTATTACGGTGGAAGACTTTAGCCATGGTAGAGTTTTGGAGTACAAGATGACTAGAAATCATGGCACGGATAGTGCAATGGCGTGCTTTAACTAGTGTATTAGCCCTGGTAGAGAAGGCCGTGCCATAGTGATGTCCTAACTAGGAAAACCAGGCCATGTTACGACTTGACCCTTACCGAAGATTTATTTTTTTATTTATTATATTATTGTGTTTAGGGAAACCGGTTATACCATTTTAGCCCGGACTGGACCCGAACTGAGCTCAAGCCTATGTAGTCATGCGAGACGTCCAATGACATTTGTGTTGACGTATTTTGGTAAGATTGTGTTGTATTCCGTTTTAATAACCTAATGAATATTTCTAAGTATTCGTATTTATATATTATAAATATCATTATTAATTAATATTCAATAATATTGGTATTAAATAGGTCCTGGTACATTTTGAGATTTTTGGACTGTGCATAATGGTATATATACCATTATAGGTTTATTGAATTTCGTGATTATTATATTATTATTATTATATTTATCAAGGTTATTATTATAATAATATTATTGGTTATATTATATTGTCTAATAAACATTATATATACACATATTCGTATTTATGTAAATAAGCCCTATAATATAATATATTGGGATTTTATTTAAATTTCATGGAGGGTATTATATATATATATATATATATATATATATATATATATATATATATATATATATATAAATATATATATATATATAAATATATATATGTATATATGTAGTTATTAAAAAAAGGAAACGAAAACAAGTATTAACAAAAAGCTGGCCCATGTGTTAGGCCAACCAGTAAGTCACTCACCAGGCCAAGCTGCAACCCCAACTTTGTCCTCAACCCGAGAGTATAAACCCCCACCCCGTGAGAACTACAAACACCCGACCGATATATATGTAAACAGAGAACATGGAGGAGACTCGTCTAAACCCTAACACTCGCCATCGCCCCTACAGCTCAAAGCGCCCCTCACCTCCGGAGGTGACCCACGACGCCGAACATCGTCGGAGCGCCGCACTAGGGTCGGCCAAACGTGGCCATACGCACACGTTCAACAGCGGAACCAAACAGCAGCTGCAGGAGACGAAGTCACCTTTGCACGCGCCCTTTCCTCCACCATAACCCAACCCCGACGAGACCCTGCCCCAGGCGACCCTTTCCAGGCAACTGCGGCTGCCGGAGATCCGCCGGACACGACACAGTTGCCTTCTTCCTGATATCAAATCGACATGCCGAGTTTGAGGTACCCTATTCATCCTTCCTTTTCTTTTTCATCTTAGGATCAAATTTCGAACAATTTGGTCCATCGTAAATCCTATATATACGACCACAAGACCCTTCAAATCGATTAAAATCAGATGGCCTAAACCTAAGGAAATCGAGTCAAGAAATCGATGGAAAACAGTGTGCACACCCCTGTTATTAACAGTTTTTTTATGCTGTTTGGGAAGACATTTCTTATTAGGACATTAGAAATTTTCCAAGATTAGTTGAAAACAGTCATAAATAACTAATAGGGCTTTGCAACACAATTTGCGGGAGTCGATTTAATCGACTGAGCGCCGAGATATCGGATTCTCAAATTGACCAAAAACCGTTTTCAAAACAATAAAAAATCTAGAAAAAACTTTCGATACGACGTGCGTTCCGCCAATCCGAGCAACGTGGTAGCGAACCGAAAGCATCGAAGGGTGCATAACGGCTTCGTGGTCGTGTGGGCTTTGACGGAATTCAAATTGGTCGCGTGTGCACGACGAATTTGATGCGTATCCGTCAAAATTCACCGTATCGGCCTCTGTGCAAGTTTCTCAATTACGTTATACACGCTCATCAGATCGAGACGAAACTTGCGCCAGCAGGACCGTATCATTTTTCTAGTCCTGTATGCCAAGTTTGGTCCAATTCTGAGATAGTTGAATCGGACGCCGTTTTGCGGGCCCTATGGTCCGACTCAACGGGCAATTTTGTGCACGACCCGCCGAAATCCAGCTTAGGACATACGGTTGGATTTGTATCAAAAAACTGGATCCGTAGACATGTAGTTTGATGACTTTAGAGACCGTTGACTCTGGCACGCTTTTCGGTGCAAAACGGGTCCAACGGCGGACACCGTTTTGACCCTAAATTATCGTTTTGCCTCTGTGTCCAGAATTGGACTTAAGGACAGGCAATCCTTGCTAATTTGACTATTCTGAGAACATTGATAATGTTTATTTCAGCTTCCGGGGACTGTTGTACGAGTTTTGACTATTGTGGCATATTGAGTGGTTTGGACTATCAGTTTCACCAGCAAAGGACCACAGGCGAGTACAGTTTATTGTCTGTATTTCGGTATTGATCTTCACTATACTTCATTGATTGGCCAGTGATTATGTGATTTTTATATTCTATTATAAATTATTGAGTCAGAAATGTGAAGTACCAACGATGTGTGATCTGACCTTAGACAGTGTAGATAGTGATTTATTATTGTAAAGTAGACAATGTAGACAGTAATTTATTATTACAAAGTAGACAGGATAGTCAGTGATTTATTATTGCAATTAGATGGTGTAAATAGTGATTTCTTTATTGCATTATTCAATGTAGACGATGTAACTTTATTCAATGTAGACAGTGTAACTTTATACAATGTAGACAATGTAACTTTAGACAGTGTAGACTGTGTCGTGTAATTGTCCCGAGACTGATCACATATCAAAGGTACTTCTACGATTGGGAAAGTATTCTGTGTCTATTTATTTGCTACTGGTTTTCCGTATTTTCTGTTCATTTTCAAAACATGTAATTGATGTCTAACCTCTGTTGTATAGTCATTTTCATTTATTAAAATTGCATTCAGTGAATTGTGCTCGTTCCATTCCTGACTGGAAACCAATATTTTTTAGGTTAGCCGTGGATTCACTTAGCATGGGGAGTTACGGGTTTACTTACAGACAAAAGCCAAGAGACTAGCTAGATAGTGGACTTGTAGTCATTCAAATATTTATACAAGTTCATATTTTTCTACAAATATAAAACTTGTGAATATTGTAAGTTAAATTAGTTATGTGAATGAGCATTATTTGTAATTTTGATCTTCATGGCCGTGACAGCGTTCTACCGCCGATATTACGGCGTAGGCTGGCTTGGACACGTCTCGTATCCGTTTTTTTATAAAAAAATGGGTGCGGGTTGTGACAAGAAGCCAGGAGATCGAGCACGAAAGTTCAGGAAGGACTTGAATCGCGAGGTCAGATCACGTGCATCTGGGAGTCGTATGACGACTTTTGAGGACATTCTGATGGATGCCTGGATCACGGTGGAGGACTTGGGCCTCAGGTCCGAGAGGAGTAGTAATGCCATGGGTGCTGGTACCAGTGCCGGACCAACCAAGCGTCCTCACATTCAACTGAGGCCGTTTCAGTAGCAACAATATCACCATCTACAGCACCATCACCAGCTCGTGCTCACACCTCACAGGTGTAGAGACAGGCCATTTAGTATGCATTCTGTTGGAATCTATCACACACCAGGGAGGTATGTTTGAAGAGGTTGGGTGTATGCCTTTTCTGTGGGTCATCCGACCATCAGTTGAAGGATTGCTTAGCTTGTTCAGCTTAGAGAGGACTAGCTAGAGAACCTCCTGCGAGATAGCACATGCAATTCAGTCGAGGGGACCGCCGCTTCCAACCCAGCATCAACGTTTTACCCAGCACCAGCATCAGAGGGGTGCACCTCAGGGCAGAGTGTTTGCTTTGACGATCAAGAAGGCTGATCCTATTGGAGATATCATCGCAGGTTATGTTCTTCTTGATTTCTTTGCTGCTTTAGCACTATTTGACTCTGGCTACACATAGCTTTATATCTGTCTTATTTGCTCTTAGTCATCATATTGTTGCTGAATTATTTGGTTGGACTTGTAAGATCATGATTGGAGGTGGCATTATCCTGGTCAGTGATGTTTGTAAGGGGTAGAGAGTTTCTTTGGAAGGCCAAAAATTGAGTACGTGTTTACTCATAGTGCCACTTCCGAGCTACGACATTGTGCTCGGGATGGATAGGTTGAGTAGGCACCATGCTAGCATAGATTGTTGAGGGACAGAGTCTTATTCAGTTTGCTAGGAGAGCCAGAGTCTTTGTTTGTCAGAGGGGCAGCTCAGCAGAGGGGTCTCTATATCTGTGGAGCTATGGGGGAAGAGAAGGAGCTGTCGTATCCATTGATAGCAGAGTTTCTGGTGTTTTCCCTGAGGAGTTGTCGGGGATGCCGCTGGACAAGGATGTTGAGTTCTTTATAGGCTTAGTGCCAAGAGCGAAGCCTATTTTACAGTACGTCTATAGGATCAACAATAGTGAGTTGTTAGAGTTGAAAAAACAGGTAGAGGAGCTGCAGGACAAGGGATTTATTAGATCCAGTTCTTCAAATTGGGATGCTCATATTTTATTTGTACCGAAGAAGGATGGATCGATACGCATGTGCATTGATTACAGGGTGCTGAACAATGTCACTATCAAGAACAAATACTCGTTATCAAGGATTGATGACTTATTTGATCAGTTGAGCGACACAAAGGTATTTTCGAAGATAGACTTAATGTCGGGATACCATCAGCTGAAGGTGAAGAAGGAAGACATTCTGAAGACTTCTTTTTAGGCTCAATATAGCCAGTATGAGTTCACCGTAATATAGTTTGGGTTGACTAATTGTTTGCCATAAAAAAATCAAAGACAAGTGTTATAGAACACTGAAATTGATTGCAAACTCGTTTGTACAAAGAAAATCCTAGAAAGAAATCATAGGAAACAATCTAAGTATAATTGTTTAGTTTTGATTCTGGGGAGTGACGGTAGAGGCTCGGAAAAGTGCTATCAACTCTTCCTTACTCCTTGGACTATCTAACACAGTCTTTAGCTCTTGAAGAAATTGCTTTTTTGAAGGTTGCCAGCCTTTTGCAGGGGTGTGGCACCCTGCTATATATAGTAGTATGTGTGTTGAGCCGCATAGATAGCCTGTGGCCACGTGGCTAATTAGCACGTGAAGACCCGCTCTTTGGCCGCCATCTGTTAATTTGTTGGGATTTTGTTACAGCAAATCTGGGCAGTTAGGACTTGGTCAGCCTGCCACGTGTCCTATAGTAGGAATCATTTTGAGCCATATGGATCTCTCAGTTTTCGACCATGTGGGGCCGCATGAGACTCATGCGGCTTAAATCGCAGACTTCCTTAGCCCAAACATAGCTTAAGGATTTAAGCCGCATAGATTTTGTATTTTGGTCGCATAAAGCTTATGCGGCTTGGATCACAGTTACTTTTGGCCGCATGAAGTTCGAAGACTTTGGGGCCACATTTGTTTGAGTCGCATAATGTTCATGCGGATCAGGTGACACTCCTTTTGGCCGCATGAAAGCGTACGAACCCTGCTTTTGGGCGATGTCTCACGTGTTATCTTTTTGTGAAAGTGTCAAAACTGTCATTTTGTCAGTTTTGACAGAATTTGTCAGCTTTATCAGACGAACTGATTCTCTTGGCCGCATATCTTCCTTCTGCAGCTGGTTGTCGACGGGCTGCATGTGGCATTGAATCTGTCATACGGCTTTTCTTTTATGCGGACCTGTTCGGCCCAAAGTATATATGCGACAAATTATGATCCGCATGAACCCCATATTTTCCATGCTTCTACAAGACTCCCTTCAAAGTTTTCAAATTACAAATTTGGAATACTTTGAATAAGAAGCATGGATATGTCAAGCCATAGGGAGCCTTCAAGTCGCAGGGAATTTTTGAGCCACAGAGAGATCTTGAGCCGCAGGGAAACCCATCAGCCTCCCAGCTGTCACTGCTGTATTTAATTTCTTTGATTTGGTTGTGGATCTCTTGTTTTGAGATAAAGCCAACGGTTACTAGGGATAAAGTCCCCAAATGTCAACATTATCTTTAATGATCTCAATAATCAAAGAGGCGCTTGATGGTTATTAGGGATAAAGTCCCCAAACGTCGTCATTATCTTAAATGATCTCGAGGACTGAAGGGGCACTTTTCAGCAACTCTATAAATAGGGGTCATTCGGAGAGAGATTTTCCTTTTTCTCCTTCAACTTCATCATACCTTCTGCTATGGCTCCAAAGGCTTCCAAGTCGACTGGTGCGGCGGCCAAATGGAGGGGACTTGCCTCTCCGCCGAGAGCGGCAGACGCTCATTCCATTCATCCCGACGTGCATCCCTCTTTCAAGAGTAAGGACAGTGAGAAGACGACGACTAAAATTTTGAATGGCCATGTCGCATACTTCATGCACGGGCCTGTCATATACTGCCTCTGTGCTTTTAGCCTAGTCGATGCACGCCCTATCTTATTTGGACCGCATGTGTTCTGATAGGACCGCATAAGTGCTTCAAGATTGATCCGTATGAACACTTCATGTCTGAGCCGCATGAATACTGTATGATTAGGCCGCATCGTGGCCTCATGTTGGAGTCGCATGAATACCTTGTGACTGGATCGCATGGGTATTTCGTGACTGAGCCGTATAACTGAGCCACATAACTGAGCCGCATGAACACTTCATAACTGATCTGCATAACTGAGCCGCCTGAATACTTCATGACTGAGCCGCATAAGTGCTTCATGACTAAGCTGTAGGAGTACTTCATGAAGCCGGCTTCATGATTTTTGGGCCGCATGAGTTCTGTTTTGGCTAGGCCGCATAAATGGCTAGGCCGCTTAACTGAGAGAAAAAAAGCAAAGTTTCGTTATTTTTCTTTTTCTTTTTTTTCGTGCTAAACCCCTCCTTTTTTTATAGGGATCTGGCTAGCGAACTTCTCCAGGACCGGTATCAGCGACAGAGTGAAAATACAACATTTTGACGCCTACATCAGACAGCTCACTACTCCTCATGCTTCGGAAGAGTTTTCCCCACGCCTTTTTGGCATAAAAATCAAACAACTCAGGACTCTTCATGCTTCGGAAGAGTTTTCCTCAGGTGGTAGGAAGGGCCTTTATACCTCGGAGAGTTGGACGGTGGTCAGGCGTTGTTATGAACGTCCTGCCTTTACGGCTCTCCAAGTCGGCGAAACTACCATTAGGGATGATGTTTTGAAGGTATGGTCCTTCGGAGAAGCGGGGCTAAGGCATCCGCAATATGTAGGGGAGGATAGCATGCTATATTTGTCCTCCTCCAGGCAGCTCCTTGGGGATTCAACAACTTTGTTTGCTTCTCAGTAGTAAAATATGACTTCTTTCGAGGGCAACGAAACTGCTTGAAGACGAAGTACTGTCGAACCGAACTATGCATTGCCAGATTTTTCTTTCTTTGTTTTCTGCTGTCGATGCAGTCCTATGAATGTAACTGATCTTGAATAAGCAGAGCATGTTCAGTACTCCATTTTATTTGCGATATTTTGTGGTGCTTGTACTAGAGGGCTCAATACAGCATTTGTGTTTGATAAAGAACATCCCACTAGGGGATTTTTGTGGACCTATTGCCCCTTTGTGCATCTGGAAATACGAGAAAATAGATTTAAATGATATTTTGTGGACCTACTACTCTTTGGTGCACCGATGGTGCGAGTAATAGATTAGGATAACTTTTATGGACTTATTACCCTTTTTGTGTACTAGCGATGTGAGTACTGATAATAAGTGGTGAGGAAACCAACATATTTACTCAGAGATAATGAGGACGTAGTAAATATGGGTCAAAATAGAGCCTTCCTACTCAGAGGTAATAAGGACATGGTAGGAGTAGGCATAATAGGGGTACACAGAACAACTCAGAGGTGCTATCAACGTAGAAGTTCTAAACATTGGATGATTTGTTTGTGATGGATGGGAAAACAACTCAGAGGTAATATGGACGTGGTTGTTTTTCCATTGGAGAACTTTGTGGACCTATTACCCTTTTTGTGCACTAATGGTACGAGTAATAGATTAGGACAAGCTTTATGGACCTACTACCCTTCTGTGCACTGGTGGTACGGGTAATAGATTTTGAGG
The DNA here is from genome assembly GCA_029216955.1 of Iris pallida. NCBI lineage: Eukaryota > Viridiplantae > Streptophyta > Magnoliopsida > Asparagales > Iridaceae > Iris > Iris pallida. The sequence goes on from JANAVB010024199.1 coordinate 71,143, forward strand.
CAAACTCTAGAGGAGAAAAGCATTTAATGTGGAAGGTTCATAGTTATGACTAGGAGATGAGATATGAATCAATTCGGAGCAATCAGAGAGTAAGTTCAGTGGTACCTGAGGGTACATAACTCAACAATGTGGGAGATTCGGGGTCAGAGTGTAAGTTCAGCGATACCGGAGGGTATATAACTCAAAAATCTGGGAGATAGTTAGAAGATGTCGTTTAGACATAGTATTTCTTGAGGAACTTGCCGTTGATGGGCATCATGAGCAAGTCTCCATTTTGTTTGCGAGATGGTACGCGCCGTTGGAGAATACGGTCTTGATGATGAACGGACCCTCCCATTTAGGCTAGAATTTGTCGGGGGTCTTGTGAGTCATGACCATTGGTCTACGAATAGCCAACACAAGATCGCCGACTTGGATATTCTCTGTTTGACTTTCTTGTTGAAAGCTCGAGAGATGCGCGCTTGGTAGAACTCTATGCTTTGTTGAGCTTGTAAACACTTCTCAACTAATGCTTCCAACTCTTGTAGCCTTTGGCGGTAGTTATCGTTCGACGTTAACCGGTAAGTAAGGGCCACTCGAAGTGAGGGGATTTGAGTATCCAATGGGAGGACTGCCTCGCTTCCGTAAACCAAGGAGAACGGTATATTTCCTGTAGCCGTCCAAATTTTCGTATGATATGCCCATAAGCACTCGCCAAGCTTTTCATTCCAGTCGCGTTTGTTTGCCGACACGAACTTTTTGAGGAGCTTGATTATGGTTTTGTTGAAAGCTTCAACTAGACCGTTGACCGATGGGTTATATGTTGTCGAGGCCATGTTCTGAATCCGATTCTTGTAACAAAATCGATAGAAAGCGTGGCTCGCGAACTGCGGACCATTGTCGTGAATAATTCTCTGGGGCAGTCTAAAACGGTAGATGACGTAATGTTTTATGAAGCTAATCATGTTCGATGTCTTAACCTCTGCCAACGGAACAGCTCCCGCCCATTTGGAGAAGTAATCGATGATTGCAAGTATGAACCGATGCCCTCTAGATGACGGCAGGGTGATTGGCCCAATGATGTCCATTCCCCATGCTTCAAATGGCCAAGAGGCTACTGTCGGATGCAAGAATTCAAATGGCAGATGTATGAAATCTGCATGAATTTGGCAAGCCTTGTACTTCTTTACATAATCAACTGCATCTGCTACCATTATGGGCCAGTAATAACCCATCCGACGGAGACGATCTTGCAATTTTGGGCTAGGTTGGTGAGCCCCACAAGTGCCGTCATGAGCTTCACGTAAGGCTTCTTTGGCTTCTACATTTGACAGACATCTTAATAGTAGCCCATCGTAGGATCGTCGATATATATTTTCGTCTCCGTATCGTAGAAGAATCTGAGGGAGCTTCTTCTGATTGAAGTTGCTTCCTTCATATTCTTTCGCAGAATTCCATAGACTGCAAAGTCGATGAGCAGGCATCTCCAGTCTTGTATGTCGTTGGTTATCTGGGTGGAGTAACTCATACCCAGTTGAAGATTGTTCCTGGGGCAGACCAGTTTATGGCCTATTATGTCGACTAGATGATGAGTGTCATTTGGAAATACCAAGGAAGCGGCGAGACTTGCTAGGGCATCGGCATCAATATTTTGGAGCCTAGGAACGTGCTCTATAAATAACCCCTCCAAGGTTGTAATGATGGAAATTGCTGTCTGATAATAGGGAATCAGGTCCTCGTTGCGAACCTTGTATGAACCTCGGATCTGGTTAACAACCAACTGTGAGTCACCATATGCTTCCAGGTTCCTGATCCCCACTTATTTTACGAGTTGGAGCCCGATGACTAGAGCGTTATATTCGGCTACGTTGTTCGAACAGGGTTCTGTAAGAGATATGCCCGATTGACTACTAGTCCAGAGGGAGAAATTAATACCACCCTGACTCCAGCAACGATATCACCTTGTGGCCCCGTTCTTGAAGCACCGTCGAAGAACATTCGCCAAATAGCGTCGTGCTTAGTCATGTTCGAGGTGACGACTTCATCGGGAATTTCTTCATAGATTTTAGCTGTTTCTGAGCCTGGATGAGCTGCTAAGAAGTTAGTCAGGGCTTGACCTTTGATAGCCTTCTGCATAAAAAAAACCATGTCGTATGGGGATAATAGTATCGCCCAGGTGGCTAGACGAGAACTGAGTGCGCCTGGCTTTGTTATGAGAACCCTGAGAGGATTAACTCGTAAAACAACATGGATGGTCTGCCCTGTCACATAGTGTCGTATTTTCTGAATGGCGAATACTAGGGCAAGACACTCATTCTCCACGGCAGTATATCTATGTTCCGGTCCTACCATCATCCGGCTGAGATAGTAAATGGCTTGTTCATGTCCCGCGTCATTATTTTGTGCTAGCAGAGCACCGAGGGAGTGTTCCATCACCCGTACGTAGAGCAGGAAGGGCTTTCCGGTGACTGGGGCTTCCAGAACTGACGGATTCATCAGGTACTCTTTAATATCATTGAAGGCACGCTGACATTCCTCGTTCCATACAAAAGAGACACCTTTTCTGATGAGTTGAGTGAAGGGTTGACATCGCCCTGAGAGGTTAGATATAAACCTCCTGATATAGTCTTTTCTTTCCTGAAGGCCGCGGAGTTCCCGAAGATTCCTTGGTGGATTCATCACCAGGATTGCTTTTGTTTTATCGGGATCTATGTGAATGCCCTGGGAAGTAATGACGAAGCCTAAGAACTTTCTGCTGGACACCCCCAGGAAAGACTGGGTGGGATTCATCTTCAGGTTGTGTGCTCGCATGAGGTCGAACATTGTTCTCAAATCATGTAAGTGATCATTCTTGGAGCAGCTCTTGACGGCGATGTCGTCAACGTAACACTTCACCGTCTTGCGCAAATAATCTGAAGATGACACTCATAGCCTGTTGATATATAGCTTCGGCGTTCTTCAGGCCAAAGGGTATGACCGTATAACAATATATGTCGATCGGCGTTCGAAATGATGTATGCTTCTCATCATCAGGAAATATTTTGATTTGATTATATCCTGAAAAACCATCCATAAAGGACATGCGCTCGAAACCACACATATTATCAATCATTATATTGGTGATCAGAAGAGAGAATTCATCCTTGGGGCATGACGCATTTAGGTTGCGGAAATCGATGCAAATTCGGATCTTTTCATTCTTCTTGATGACCGGTACTACGTTGGCTAACCAGTGTGGATGCTGCTCTTCATGGATGAAACCGCTAGCTATAAGCTTGTTCACTTCCGCTTCAATGGAATTCATGATGTCTGGACGAAATCGCCGCTGCTGTTGCTTGACTGGTTTTACGTCCAGATGAATGTTGAGCCTATGAAGTGCGATTTTGGGGTTTAGTCTTGGCATGTCTTCATAGCTCTAGGCAAAAATGTCGATGTATTCTCTGACGAGTTGTAACAATGACTCCCGTTCGTCGTCTGTCAGGCTTTTACTGACGAAGATGGGCTTTGGAGAGGTTTCATCGCTGAGGTTAACATGCATAACCTCATCATCAGTGGAAGGATCACGAAGTTCAAAGCATTTCTCCCATGGTACATCTAGTTGCTGGACCCACGGCTCCAACTCAAGTTGTTTAAGTAGGTCTTCGTCTTCCTCTTCGATATCAGCGGATGTCATATTGACAGATAATGTTGTAGAAGCATGAATTTTTTTAAGCAAATGAAGCCCCATGCGCCCAAGTCAGTGAAGTCCCATGCGTCAAGTCAGTGGAGCTCTATGCGGCCAACCAACGAAGCTTCATGCGCCCAGTCAGTTCAACTTCATGCGTCCAGCCAGTGAAGTTCTATACGCACAAGACTAACTCCCCTGAAATAAGGACGCATAGCCTGAGACATGGCTATGCGCCCAAGCCTGACTCAGTCAAAGCCATGATCAATACGTGTACCGAAGCGTATGGCCACGTCAGTCTCCATGAGCAGTCGTGCACCGAAGCATGCGGCTACGTCAATGCCACGACCAACCTACGATCTCGCAGCCTGTATGCGCCTACGTCCTATACGTCCAAAGCAGGACTATGTGCCCACATAAAAATGAGCATGTTTCTTTATGTGGGCGCATAACACCATTCCAGCTCATGAACGACTATAAAAGGGGGGCCTCATCTCTCTTCAAACACACAGAACGGAGAGCATTTTCAAGAGCCAAATTGCTGCACTTCTTGCCAGTGAGCTGAGAGTTAGCAATTTTCTTAGGTTTTCTCCCACTTTTGTAATCGGAGTGTCAACGGAGTAAAGGAGCAACTGCTGTTCGATCTCCATCGTCCCATTCCCCAGAATTCTTTTTTGTACTCGGGGATCCTCAGTGCAGGATCTCTCAGGCGTACTCGATTTGTGGTGCCTTGTGCCAATAAAAGAAAAGACAGCATTTTTTGTGTGTCCACAAAAATGGTTACTCTGCTGGAGACTACCTTTTCCTCTGACGAGAAGGTGGTGATGCAATCCGATACCAACAAAGTGGGGAGTACTCAGAAGATGCTGATCGTAAAGTTCGATCAGCAGGTGTTCGAAGAGATGCTCTCGAGGGACGGCTCTACTCCCTCAAAATTAGCGAAGCTAAACAAGTCTCGTCAGACTTAGCTTCCGAAGGCTCGCTGCACATATCCTGCTAGTGTCATAGCGGATATGCGGCTGGAGGACTCTGTCACCTAGGCGCAGGACTCTGCCACAAAAGTCCCCCAAATGGAGAAGGCTCACATCGTTCCGGGCTCTACTAGCCCAGTGACTTCTTCCCTCCACAACCAACAACAGAGTGTTCAACACTCGAGACTTGGCAGAGGAAAACACTATGATACCAAGAATCTGGGTGTACGACACTCTGGCCAGATCCGACGAGGCTCACGAACGAAGGAGGTAGAACTGGAAGAAAACAACGCTGCTCCACCAAGTATGCACCCAAAGCCATGCGCCCAAGGGAGTGCTTGGGCGCATAGCCCCAACCAGAACACTTCTATCTTCAACAGGCTGCGCATTCAGAGTCATACGCCCAAGGCTATGCACCCAGGCTCTCTGGATCCATACTATGCGCCTACATCAAGGCGACTCAAACATGTTGTCAAGAAGCATGCACCCAAGCCCAGTCTCCAAGGCATATGCACCCACAGCAAAAAGACAGGCCCCAACGCGTATAGCACGGGGCTGTCTTCAAGGACATCACAGAACTTAGGTGTGGGGGTTGCCCCTGCACATAAACTAAGTCTGGATGTGCCTACTCTCCTTACGAACCTGCAAGCAAATCTCGGCGATGCATGCAACATGGGTTGTAAGACAAAACTCCCTCCCGCTGACTTACGCGACATGATAAATCATAAGCGTAAAATGAGGGAAAACATAACAATTCATAGTGCACTTCCGTGCACCAATATTGTTATCAACTATTGTTGCTCCAAAGTGAAAAGAGTGCCTCAGAGAAAGTTCGTGTTTCGACGGCTACACTTCTCTGACGACGAGAAGCCACTATGTGTTTCATCTAACATGGCTTCATGGGGTCCCCCTTATGGAAGCCCCAATCAAAGACGGTGGACCACCAACCCAACCTTCTCTCTCAGTTCCACGAGAAGGAGAAGACAAAGTCTACCAACAGATGGCCAACAGGCTGTCACATCTGAAGTAGTCTATATGGGCACTCGATCAAAGGCAAGATTCCGTATGGACGATGAAGATTTCCAAGCCGGGGGTAGCATTCCCTAAGAATCTGAAGCAGATGACCCCCACATTGGGGGTAGCCTTCCAGAGGACGATGATCCCTCCGAATCCGATGGCGACTGCCTACCTCCTCTACCTGAAGATGAAGGACTTATCTACTCGGAGACAGACAATATCAGCACCAGTTGTACTGCTTCCTCTGTTCATCCTCGCATGCTATCTACATACATGACGGATGGAGAAAGACCTGAAGAAGCCAGTGATCAGACTAGTAAACGGCTAGAGGGTCTCGAAACAGCTTTCGCCAAGATCACTGATATGCTTACCAGTATCATAGTAGTTCAAGCTGCTGGGGCTGTTCCTCCACCGTAACAAAACGTGTCAGTCCACGCTAGTCCGGCTCATAGCAACAACCCTCCTTCACTACAAAAGGAGTATTATTCTGTTGTGCCTCCTCCAAATCTTACAAATGCTGGGGGTGGTCCTTCGCCAACAACACCTGACAACCGTTTAGCAGCTATTTTCCAACACCTGCTCAATCAATAGGATACAATTGATTCCCTGGTTGCTCGCCTCGACACTATCTCACACAAATACGAGCTGCAAAAGATGGGGATATCTCAACCGTATCCCCCTGAGTGGGAGAATGTTACTTGCCCTCCTAACTACAAGCCGCTGATACTGAACTCATTCGATGGTTTGACTTCTCCTCGTCAGTGCATGACGTACTTCAACACACAGACTCTGTACTTGTCCCGAGACGATCTGTTCCTGTCGAAGCTGTTTATTAGCACCTTACAGGGGGTAGCCTTCGAATGGTTCTGCAGTCTGTCTGACGGGTGTATCTATACATTCAAAGACTTGGAGAGGTTGTTCCTCAACAAGTTTTACGAGAATGGCATGCATGTTAGTATGTCCACTCTCATCGAGACCAAGCAAAGGAGGACTGAGTCTATCATCGCCTTCATAGAACGCTTCAGGCGGTTAGCACTGAAGATGCCCTTCGGCATACCAGACTCAGAACTTATGGATACTTGTCAACATAGCTTCCTTCATACAGTAAAGTTTTGTCTAGGTATACATAAGTATGATACATGGCACGCTTTTATTGGGGCTGCTGACGCGGCTGAAAATGATGTTCCTAACTTGGAACTACTGGGGTTGAAGATACCCAAATCTGAAGACAAGGGCAAACATCCTCAAACTATCCCTGTCCGTGGGGGTAAAGGGAAAGAAGTCCTGAAAGTTGACCCATCCAAAGGAGCTTCCAATTCTCAGGACACCTCCGACAAGCCTAAGGAGACCTTCTCCTTCGACAAAGATGATATCATTACCATCTTTCACACATTGACGAAGGGTAATAAGCAGACATTGCCTCCACCACGACGTCCTGCAGAGGCGAGCCAACTCAATGATCCTAAGTACTGTCTTTATCATCAGTACGTGCATCACTCCACCAAGGACTGCATCGTCCTGAAAAAAAGATACAACAGCTTATCGACAGCCAAGTGATCAACCTCGAAGCTGAAGACAAGGTCATATATACTAACATGATCTCTCTTCAGTTTGACGACTTTTCTCCTACAGAAGTCCCAGACGGCGTGGTCCTGATCTCCAAGGCGATGATGGAAGTCGTCAACCTACCACCAGCTCACAATTCGACCTTGGTCCCACTCACAACTGAACGTGGTGAGATCATGTGGGTCCACCCGAACTTTGTCCAAAAAGTAACACAGGGGGTAGCACTTCCCAAAGCAAGTATCGGCAAGAAATACAAGTCATGCCATATGGTATCCTCTCCTATCTACGAGGTTCTATATGGCTAGACGTGGTCGGGGAAGACTTATCTTCAGACGTACGATCCCGCACAAGAAGAAGCATTACCTCCTCATGCTCCTGCTTTCCCTACAAGCTCATAAGCTGGCCCGTCTAAGCCTCCAACTACGGACAAAGCCAAGCAGAAGGAGACGCGGTTTGACAAATCCCTAAAGGCGCCAGCTCCCGAAGGCATGGATCGACCCTACAACTTTGACATACTGGCTCAGCTAGCCAATACACCTGCCAGGTTGTCTCTATTCGATCTATTGCGACTCTCCAAAAAATGCGAAAGGCCTTAAGTGGGGCATTGCTACATGCCGACTCTTACCTCGCTGAAGTCAAAGTTTTTGCTGAAGATCCTGTCTCCTGCCCCCACTGCCACAGTACTATAGAAGTGGTGCCCAACATCACCTTCTCACAGAAGGACATGCTACTCAAAAATAATTGTCATGATAGACCCCTGTACTATACAGGGTATATCGGGGCGATCAAGGTAGACCGCATGCACATCGATCCAGGATCCTCCCTCAGTATCATTCCTAGAAGTTTGCTTCAAATTCTGGGAATCCCTCTGCACAAGCTATCCGCAACCAGCACAACTATCATGGCTTTCAATGCTGGTCAAAGCCATCTGCTGGGCAAGATCCGTCTCAAATGACAAATCGATGATCTCCGAACGGAGGTTTTCTTCTATGTGATCGATGCCAATGTATCCTACAACGTCTTGTTAGGACGTCCATGGATACATGAGAACATGATCGTCCCTTCCACACTTCACCAGTGCTTTAAGTACGTCAACAGTGACGGTGTCGTGAAGACGGAGTTTGCCGATGTCGATCCTTTCAAAGGCATCGAAGCTTACTATAGAGATTCGGTACTTTACCATTCTCAACCCCCCTAGGATGATGGCAATGAAGCTGAAGCAACTCTATCCCCCAACGATGGTCCCCTGATTATCCGAATCAAAGGATGAACTACTCCAAAAAGTACCCCAAAGCCTCTCATAATCTAGGTAAAAAAGAAGAAACCCGACATGGTCAAACTATTGACCATCACTCTCAGCAAAATACCCAGGGGGAACCCACTGATGCCCGTCCTCCCAATCCTGAAGAATTTCCCTACGTGGTGAACTCGGCCAAGACTGTGGCTCCTCTTCCATATGATGATCCTCTCAATGAGTATATCAATACTCAGAATAATGTACCTTCAGCGGATGATGTTATCCCTGAAGAAGAACTTGCGTATTTCTTTAGTAAAGGTTTATCTTTGAATTACTCCGATGTCTATCAATCTGTAAACCATTACATAGATACGATATACGCCCTAGAGAACGGCATAGGACCACACCTTTGCATGTCGGTCATAACACCTCACCTGCGGGAAATTTTTTATCCTAAAGATATCCTCTACTTTATTGTTCCAGCCAGAAAGAAAGATGACGAGCTAATCATCTTCGGTCTTATAATTGGCGAGAGAAAGTTCGTTCCAGACTCTACTTCTTCCAAGCACAACACAGAAGCTGACTATGACTCTGGAAAAATGCAACTTTTCTGGTATAGTTGGTAGGCCAAGAATATCATCCAGAATATGGGATATGACATCAAAAGCGACGAAGGGCTAAATTACGACCGAGGACGACGGTTTCCAATACGACACTTTGCTCCTCTCGACAAACCCGAGAATTACTATCAACGAAGCGGTGTTGGTTTGGGCTATATTTCTCCTCCAACAACTCTCGAAAGATCAGATGATGAAGCAAATCTTTGTTCTCATTCTTCTGATTCCTCCCTCTGGGACTCAGACTCCAGCATCGGCTGCATGTTCAAATCAACTCTGTCCGTTAACATGGTTTCTGCCGACCAAATTACAGACGATGTCCAATCAATCGAACTCGAACAATGGGCTCAAAAGATGGACACCAGGTGAGAGCTGCGCTTTGAACAACGTGAACCACCTACCAAAGACGAAGTCATCCAAGTCAATCTAGGAGATGAGGCATCCTTCAAACCAATCTTCATCAGCAAAAGCCTATTTGGCGATGAACGCCAGTCTCTTATACAGCTTATAAAAGAATACATCGACGTATTCATATGGAGCTATGAAGACATGCCAGGCTTGGACCCTAAAGTTGCCATACACCGCCTGAACATTTCGTCTAAAGTTAAGCCAGTGAAGCAGCAGCAGCGACGATTTCGACCAGACGTCATGGAACCCATCGAGAATGAAGTCAAGAAGCTCATCGCCGGTGGATTCATTCACGAGGAACAACATCCAGACTGGGTCGCCGATATCGTCCCAGTCATGAAAAAGAACGGTAGAGTTCGAGTCTGTATCGACTATCGTGATTTGAACTCTGCATGTCCGAATGACAAGTTCCCTCTACCGATCACCGACGTAATGATCGACAACACTTGTGGCTTCGAACGGATGTCCTTCATGGATGGGTTCTCAGGCTACAACCAAATTAAGATGTTTCCCGACGACGAGAAGCACACATCCTTTTGAACACCGTTAGGGGTATACTGCTATACGGCGATACCCTTCGGATTGAAGAATACAGGGGCGACATACCAGCGAGCCATAAATAGGATTTTTTGTGATCATTTGCACAAAATTGTGGAGTGCTACGTAGACGATATCGAAGTCAAAAGTCGTCTCAAGGGCAACCACCTCCAAGACTTGAGAACGGTGTCACAACTAATGCATGCACACCAACTCAAGATGAATCCAACCAAGTCTTTTCTGGGAGTCTCCAGCGGCAAGTTCCTTAGTTTCTTCATCACTTCAAAGTGTATACATCTAGACCCAAAGAAAGTGAAGGATATTCTTGACATGCATCCTCCAAGAAACCTCAAAAAGCTATGCGGACTACAAAAAAGGCTTGCCTACATCAAACGATTCATTTTAAACCTCTCTAGAAGGTGTCAACCGTTCACCCAGTTCATGAAGAAAGACGTATCTTTCGTCTGGACAGAACAATATCAACGTGCGTTCGACGACATCAAGGCGTATCTTACAAGCCCTCCAATATTGGTAGCTCCAATAATAGGGAAGCCCTTCTTACTATATGTCCACACTATGGACCATTCTCTTGGCGCCTCTTAGCTCAGAAGAATGAAGGCGGCCATGAGCAGGCAATCTACTACCTCAGCCGCACAATGGTGGGTGCCGAACACAGATACACACCGATGGAGAAGGAATGCCTTGTACTAGTATTTGCCATCCAGAAGACACGCCACTACGTGTCTGGGCAGACTATCTACATCATATCTAAAGTCAACCCTCTCCGAATACTCATGACTAAACCGGGTTCTCTTAATTCCCGTTTAGCTACATGGACAATGCTGTTGACTCCATATGATATGATCTTCGTCCCTCAGAAGGCAGTAAAAGGCCAAGCATTAGCTGATTTCCTAGCAGCTCATCCGGTGTCGGAGTCTTCCAAACTCTACGACAAAATTCTCGACGAAGTGATGGAGTCTAACACTGCAACTGAAGAAATTCCTATTTGGCAAATGTTCTTTGACGGCGCATCAAGAACAGGGCCCAAAAGAAACATCATGGCCGGAGTAGGTGTCTTACTTGTGTTGCCTGATTATCTGGTTATACATCGTGTATATTCTCTCGTAGAACCATGCACCAACAATGTGGCCGAATATAATGCCCTAATAATCGGCCTGCAACAGGCGAAGAAACTTGGAGTTGACTATCTAGAGGCATACGGTGATTCCAAGCTAATAGCTAGTCAGGTCCGTGGGGATTACGAAGTTTGCCATGAAGATCTCATCCCCTACCACAGAGCAACAATCGAGTTGACGTCTACTTTCAATAGATTCTTCATCGAGTACGTTCCTCGACTACAGAATATTGAGGCAGATGCTCTAGCCGGTCTCGCTGCTTCCTTGATCGTTCCTATCAATATCCAGCAGTCGATCACAGTGTCTGGTCGAGAACTATTTTATGTGAAAGATGCCTTACATATTCATCACAGTTATGCAGCGAAAACAAACGTCGATGCTAAAGACTGGAGATTTCCCTTCATAGACTACGCTGTCTATGGAATCCTCCTCGAGGACCCGAAGGAAGCAGTATCCATCCAAAGGCGATCCCTCAGATTTTACTACGACACATCTACCAAGATGTTGTACCGACGCTCTTACAACGGGCTACTGTTACAATGCTTATCAGATACAGAAGGAAAACATGCACTCCGGGAGGCACACGATAGAGTCTGTGGTGCACATCAACCTGGCCCCAAATTACAAGATCGTCTCAAATGAATGGGTTATTACTGGCCCACAATGATAGAGGATGCTGCTGAATATGCGAAGAAGTGTAGAGCTTGTCAGTTCCACGCCGATTTCATTAATCAACCTTCGGAGTTTCTACACCCGACGGCAGCATCTTGGCTATTTAAAGCCTGGGGCATGGCCGTCATAGGACCAATCAGCCCGCCATCCTCCAAGGGACATCGGTTCATCCTAGACATAACCGATTACTTCTCCAAATGGACGAAAGCTATAACGCTCATCGAAGTGAAGACGTCAAACGTGATCAGTTTCATCAAACATCACGTCATCTACCGCTTAAGCCTACCTTGTAGGATCATCCATGATAATGGTCCACAGTTCGCAAGCCATGCGTTCTATCGGTTATGCGATTAGAATCGAATCCAGAACGTAGCCTCTACTACCTATAATCCAGCGGCTAAAGGGCTAGCAGAAGCCTTCAACAAAACCATTATAAAACTTCTCAAGAAGTTTGTGTCTTTAAACAAGCGCGATTGGAATGAAAAGCGCGGTGAATGTCTATGGGCCTATCGCATAACAGTCCGGACTCCAACAGCCAGTACGCCATTCTCTCTGGTTTATGGGAGCGAAGCAGTTCTTTCCCTAGAAATCTAGATTCTTTCTCTTCGAGTAGCCTTAGCCAGCGAGCTGACTACTGAAGAAAGCTATCGTCTGTGACTCTAGGAGCTCGAAGCGCTAGACGAAAAATACTTATTAGCTCAACAGCGTATTGAGCTATACCAAGCACGCCTTTTCAGAGCTTTCAACAAAAAGGTGAAGGAAAGGATCTTCCAGGTCGGCGATTTGGTCCTAGCAGTGAGAAGACCGACGGTCATGACGCACAAAATAAAAGGGAAATTCTAGCCTAAATGGGAAGGTCCTTTCGTCATAGAATCGATGTATTCTAACGGTACGTACCGGCTGACCAAGCCCGACGGTGACTTGCTCATGATGCCTATCAACAGCAAGTTCCTGAAGAAATACTATGTGTAACACCTTTTACATAATGTTCACATATGTTCAGTCTTGTAAATGTACAGTACGATGTTTATATGATTCAAAAAAAAGAGAACTATCTAACTATTATCCGTATTTCAAGAGTCTTGAATACGCCCTGGATAATAGGTCTACTAAATATTTCCCCAGTGGAATCATTCCCATTTTTTGACTCTGTCCAAACTTGGTTTGACGAAAACAAGTCATGTCCCTATTACCTCTGAATTATTTTCTGATAATTGTTTCCTGTCACGCCCCAGAACCAGGATACTGGAAAGCGAGGGCGTACATAGCCAGCTACGTATATTGAAGTGCAATCCACCTCGCTATACGGTCACGGCTGTCTAGATACATGAGGGTTTAACTACAAGCCAACAGTCTCCAATGGTCATGAACAAGCCTATTGTCTCAATCACAAGCAAGTAGTAACAGTTACAAGATGTCAGAGCACCAAATATACAATAGTAAGGCGTCCCATACATTATATATTCGGATGATCATGAAGCTAGTCGTACAAAATGTCAAGACTAGCAAGAGTTTTAGTCAATACATGATTAACCCTAGGATTTGTCAATCATGTTACAGCCCGTAGGCAGACAAAAGTAAAGGTGCAATACGAGCTAACACGTGCTCGCCGGCTAAACGCCTCAAAAGAATAATTTTACAAATAGAGTGGAAGGACAAAAGAAACCCACTCGTTGCCCTGGTTACGCCTGGTGGTCACCATCGGGCTGGAAGACAGGTGGATCCTCTGGTGCTGCTCCGATATCTGGCCACACAAAACCAGCTGGATCAGACCCCAGAAAGAGCAAGTGCCACAAAGGAGGCTTCACTTAGGAACTAAAACCAGCATATCACAATAGAATATTAAAGATAATAAATAAAGAACTGATAATAATAAAGATAACAACAGTAAACTGAGTACGAGAAAACTATTCAAGTAGTCAGGTCACAACCCTTAAACCAAACAAGGACCGGGGTTGCAGCCCTTTACCTGAATAGAAACCCGTCTCAAATACTATTGGTACAGTAAAAACAATAAACGAAGAGAGGACACAGAACTACTCCGGGAGCCAGGTTACAACCCTTAAACCAAACAAGGACCGGGGTTATAACCCTTCGCCTGAACAGAAATGGAGCCCTGATCTTTATTGCTAAGGCCTGCATAATTAATCATAGTATTAAGGTAAGGTAAAACATGACGAACATGGCATGGGATTGCAATAAGACAATAAACGAAGAGAGGACACAGAACTACTCCGGGAGCCAGGTTACAACCCTTAAACCAAACAAGGACCGGGGTTGTAACCCTTCGCCTGAACAAAACTGGACCCCCGATCGTTATTGTTAAGGCAAGCATCAATAATCATGTCATGTCACAATCTTGCACAGGATCAGGATAAGACTAAGCTGGAATAAACTACATCCAATCAATCACGGCCAATCAAGAGTACGGCTTGATACTTTTAACTAACTAGGGTTATCACAGGCCTAGTTACTAGCAAGATGCAATGAGGTTATCCCAACAGCCACAAGCCCTGCAGACCATCCGGTTATCCAGGTCGAATGTCCGTTTGTGAAGAATGCAACACGTGACTGTGTGCTGGAAATGTGCCCTACTCGTCGGTAGGCTACAAGTCCACCTAATACGCCTAGATAACGGGATTGCCTGTAGCTAAGAACCTCTTCATGTCTACTGAATTATTCTAGTTTATTAGCCTTAGTCAATTGCTGTAGGTATTCCTGACCGTGGTACTCAGGGATCCCTATCCTAGACATGATGCAAAAAAATACTGGTTTATTTGTACAAATACAATCACCTACGATGTCCAGGTCATTCCTACTTGTCATGTCCGGCTAGATGTCATAACAGCATGTCGAGATATATCATGTCAGTTTACTTGCCAAGAGTGCGCCACAGCGGCCACTATCGTGTTCTATTCTTACATTATCATGAATGAAAAAAATTCCGTAAAATAAATAATAACATATTCTTGAAGCCAAGGAAAAGATCTACAACTTTTATGTTGGGAGTTGGAAGAAATTCTGGCCACAATTCAGCCAAACAGGACTTAAAATAGCCAAAAACAGCCAAAATAGGCACTATGCGGCACTATTCAGCACTATGCGGCACTTCCATATGCGGCTGAACACTATACGGCACTATACAGCACCCTTATGCGGCTCGGTACTATGCAGCACCCTTATGTGGCTCGGCACTATGCGGCACTATGTAGCACCCTTATGCGGCTCGGTACTATGCAGCACGCTTATGCGGCTCGGCACTATGCGGCACTATGCAGCACCCTTATGCGGCTCGGTACTATGCAGCACCCTTATGCGGCTCGGCACTATGCAGTACCCTTATGCGGCTCGGTACTATGCAGCACTCTTATGCGGCTCGGCACTATGCGGCACTATGCAGCACCCTTATGCGGCTCGGTACTATACATCACTTTTATGCGGCTCGACACTATGCGGCACTATGCAGCACCCTTATGCGGCTCGGCACTATGCGGTACTATGCAACACCCTTATGCGGCTCGATACTATGCAGCACTCTTATGCGGCTCGGCACTATGCGACACTATACAGCACCCTTATGCGGCTCGGCACTATACGGCACTATGCAGCACCCTTATGCGGTTCGGTACTATACAACACTCTTATGCGGCACTATTCGTCGTCCCTGCCAAAATCAGCACAGATGAACATAGAAATGGCCAAAAATGCTTTTGGCCATAACTTCCTCAAAACAAGTCAAAATCCAACTTTTCAAAGGTCTATTTTGGGTAAAATCGAATTCTCTACAACATGGAACAATCAAAACATGAAAATAATAAAGTTTAATAGATCAAAACCCAAAAAAATCAAAAATAATATAAATTTAGATCTACGAGAAAATATCCATCAAAATGGAAAATGCCAAGTTCTAAAGTATCTTAGAATCAAGTAAGGAAGAGAATGGAACAATAAAACTTGAGATCCATCATGAAGCAAGTTTGCAATTGCTTAAGCTCTTTCTCTCTCCCTCTTCCTGGTAGGTGTAGAAGTAAATGTGGAGAAGAAGAAGAGTAATAAAGAGAAAGAATGAGGGAATGGGTTAATAAAGGATGATGGTGGTAGTAGGTAGGGGTTCTCCCCTTGGTTCATGATGAACCAAGGCAACCCAAGCCTAGCCGAACCAACCCAAAATAAACCGAGCCAAGCCAAGAGATATGCGATACAAGATAAAATACGTACATGTATTCCAAGATACATAATACGAACTACAGACATTACATTTCCTCAGTGAAATGATTGTGTTTTGCCACGTTTACATAACCTCTGAGCAAAGCATTCATCAAAGATAGTCACGTCCCCACTACCTCTGAACTATCCACTCCTACCTAATGTTATGTATTTTTCCACGTCCATATTACCTCTGGTTAGATATAGAATATCCTCTGCTATTACGTCCATATTACCTCTACTAGCAGCTTCATTCAACTTATTATCTATGTTCGAATCATTCAAATATAAAATGGATAATAGGTCCACACAAAAATACCCCAGCAGAAAACCCACAAGAAATATCCCTGCTACGTCCATATTTTCTCTAGCATCGACATTTCACAAAACCACTCCTGATTATCATGTGTCACGTCTATACTACCTCTGATACCGATAGTCTTCCGAATCGACACCTATACCCAATCTGGGATAAAAGACATGGTGTCAAGACCATAAAACCTATCACATCCATATTTCTGCCGTTGGGTTTTCGTTTCAAATCTATTTCCCACACCGCCAGCGTACAGAAGGGCGATGGGTTCAAGCAAACAAAAAAGAGGGTGGGAGCTCCCCTAGTAAGATACCCTTTACACAAATTGTTGGCTCTCTAACACAATCACCACAGATATTACAAGCAAGGAATGGAGCGAATGTACTCTGTTTATTCAAAATCAGTTACATTCACAGGACTACAACTCATAAGCAAAATAAAAAGTTCTTCATCTCTTCATCTGGGTAAAAAGTAAAAGATTACATTAAGGTCCAAAAGAAGGAAAAATCTGCTACTCATCAGCAACACAGCTTGATCAGCTTGGCAGCACCACGCTTTCGTCGAAAAGTGGTTTTGTGGCCCTCGAAAGAGGTCATGTTTTACTGCTGAGCAAGCAAACAAAGCTGTTGAACCTTCGAGAAGCTACACGAAGGAGGGCAAATATAGCATGCTAAAATATCTACGAATGTTGTTCTCCTCTCCTCCATATGGCGGACGTCGTGGGCCCATTTCTTCAAGAGACCATACCTTCAAAACAACATATCTAGTGTTGCTACTGCCTATTTGAAGAACCGTAAAAGCAAAACTTTCACGGTAACGCCCAACTACCGTCCGAATCTTCGATGTATAAAGGTTGTTCCTACCATCTGAGTAAAAACCTTCCAAAACACGAAGAGTCCTGAGCTCTCTGATGTGGATGTCAAGTGTCTTACCTTCACTATGCCCAGAATTGCCGATACCGGTCCTGGAAAAGTTTGCTAGACAGAACCCTTCCAAAACATGAAGAGTCGTGAACTCTCTGATGTGTACATCAAATATTGCATCTTCACCATGCCCAGAATCGTCGATACCGAGCTTGAAGAAATTTGCTAGCCAGATCCTTACAAAAAGCAAGGACAGAAAGAAAGTCGGTGTCAGAAAACCGCAGAAAAGACTAAGTCCTAAAGAACTTATATGTGCCCAAAGGGCTATGCGCCCAAAGGGATATGCTTCTAAAATAAGATATACGGGCGCATAACACACTAACAATGCGTGGGCGTATAACATGCCACTGCTTAGAGGGCGCATAACATGGCAGCACCTGGGCATATAGTACACCACAGTGTTGGCGCATGACTTCTGTAGGCGCATAGTAATGCTCACAGAAGTATGTTGCCTTAGGCGCAAGCACCCGGGCAGAAGAAAAATCCGAGTGTCGTAAATTAACGCTCGACACTTTGTGTTTTAAAGCATGCCCTCACCCTAAATCGGGTCCTGGACTACCGAAGACGCTGCCGCAGGAGGAGAGTCACTCAGCGCAGTCCCCTTGCCTTTCGTGGATCTCTTGGCGACCTTGGGAGACATGGTTCTCAAAGAAAGAAGACGAAGAGTTTTTTTGAAAAATTCAAAGAGAAAGGAATAATGAACTTTCTCTCTCCTCTAAGGGTCTATTTATAGGTACGAGCTATACTATGTGCCCACCTGCTGTATGCGCCTATTGTGGTGTATGCGCCCACTGCAGCCTATGCGCCCACGTGAAGGATCAGCTCTCTGCATACTATGCGACTGTCCCTTGCTGAAGTAGACGACGTATGAAGGATGGACCGCTTTAAATTCTGTTCCGATGAATCTGTCAGTTCGGATTTCGAGAAAAATCTTAACAGTCGTATCTTCTTGATAGGCTGGCCAAAATACTATTCGCCCAAGGAGAGAGCCGTGCTATGCGCCCATTGCCTTGTAAGAAGAAGATCCATGCTTCTTTCAAAGTATTTTGAACATTGTTCAAGTATCAAAAACTTTGAAGGGAGTCTTGTAGAAGCATGAAATGTTTTAAGCAAATGAAGCCCCATGCGTCCAAGTCAGCGAAGCCCTTTGCGCTAAGTCAGTGGAGCTCTATGCGCCCAGCTAACGAAGCTTCATGCGTCCAATCAGTTCAACTTTCTGTGCACAGCCAGTGAAGTTCCATGCGTCCAAGACTAATTCCCCCGAAAGGAGGGCGTATAGCTTGAGACATGGCTATGCGCCCAAGCTTGACTCAGTCAAAGCCATGATCAAAACATGCACTGAAGCGCACGGCCACGTCAGTCTCCACGAGCGGTCGTGCACCGAAGCATGCGGCCACGTCAACGCCACGACCAACCTACGATCTCGCTGCCTGTGTGCGCCTATGTCTTATGCGCCCAAAGTAGGACTATACGCCCACATAAAAAATAGCGTGTTTCTTCATGTAGGCGCATAACACCATTCCAGCTCAAGAATGACTATAAAAGGGGGGCCTCATCCCACTTCAAACACACAGAACGGAGAGCATTTTCAAGAGCCAAATTGCTGCACTTCTTGCCAGTGAGCCGAGAGTTAGCAATTTTCTTAGCTTTTCTCCCACTTTTGTAATCGGAGTGTCAACGGAGTAAAGAAGCAACTGCCGCTCGATCTCCATCGTCCCATTCCCCAGAATTCTTTTTTGTACTCGGGAATCCTCAGCGTAGGATCTCTCAGGCGTACTCGATTTGTGGTGCCTTGTACCAATAAAAGAAAAGACATCGTTTTCTTCTTCTTTTTTTGTGTGTATCCACAAATATCTGTCTGAAAATATCTCCAATACTGCTATCGGAGTCGTAAATGGGTGACTCGGATGAATGAGAGTGCCACTCGCATTCTTTATCAGAACTTTTTTGGCATTGTTGGTGGAGTAACATACCCGAGGCCACGTCTGGATTTGTGATAATGATCCTGAGGTATTTCTGTCGGTACCGGCAGCTGTAGAGGCAATCGCCGACTACTGTCATGATTTAGACCCGGGGTAGCCTCCATGTCGTACCCCTACTTTTGCATGAAGTACTTGGCTTGAGGACTATACAAGTAGAGCGGTAGTCTTCCAGTGTCGGGTCCGAGATCGGACTCATACGGCGTGGAAGAATGAGGACCTTCTTTTCGGCCAAAGATGATCGTGTGATCCCATCCTCTTCTGTCTGGGACCAGGAAGTAAGCGCCTTTTATGGGAGCAAGTCGATTTGGGGTATGGACGGTTGTCACCCGTGTGTGCAGGCTAACGTCTAGAGAGTCCCGTGCAGCGTACGCTAGATTAGGCTTATCATACTCAGAATAGTCTAACGGCAGCCTCTTGTAGAAGCATAGAAAAAGATAAGGAAAGCCCACGCGGCTCAAAACAGAAGGAGTCACATGCGGCTCAAAACAGAAGGAGCCTCATGCGGCTCATTACTCCTTCAGGATCCCATGCGGCTTAAAACAGAAGGAGCCTCATACGGCTCCAAAAGTCCTTCATGCGGCTCGGATGGCTCCACGCCACGTGGTCTTACGCTGTCCGACCCGACAACCGGCCATAAGGTAGTAGCTTGAATTAATTACTCTGACGGTAGTCCTGACAATGACAGCTCTGACAAATGACAGCTCTGACATAAAAATTGAAATGATAACTCTGACATGATAGCGTGTTCCTAGGGAAAAAAAGAAAATCTTTTCATACAGCTGGCATGATCCGCCAAATCCCAAAGCTCCCTATGCAGCTGCCACTCCTATGCGGCTGACACCCCTATGCGGTTGCTCTTTTTATGCGGCTGCCACCTTCATGCGGCTGCTTCCTTCATACGGCTGCTTCCTTCATGCGACTGCCACCTTCATGCGGTTGCTTCCTTCATGCGGCTGCCACCTTCATACGGCTGCTTCCTTCATGCAGCTGCCACCTTCATGCGGCTGTCACCTTCATGCGGATGTCCCCCTTCATGCGGCTAGGAGTGTAGGGGGTCACCCATATGCGGTTCATTTAGAGACTGCACTCATGCGGCTCTGTCAGGACATCCCACTCACGACAGTTGAGACACGTGGCGATCCTCATTACAAGTTGAGACACGTGGCTGTCTAATCCCCTCGGAGTTTGGCTGCTCGCAAATTATAACAACCAGATTTAGTACAATTATCATTATTACTCAGATCAAATCAGATTTGTTGTAATTAAGCAAATTGGACACGTGGCGGGAGATCCGAGCTTGTCATGACAAATTATGAATATTCATTGCAATCAACATTAATTTCCCATACAGATTTGGCGTAATCAAAAATTAATTGCCCAGATATGATGCAATCAAGATGAATGGTCCAAATTATTGGCCGCCAACTTTTCAAGGAGGGAATCATTGTAAACCCTAATGATCACATCCCACTTCTATAAATAGTAAGGTGTCATTCCCTTGCAAAGGGCTAGAAAAAAAGAGGAGGAGAATTCCAGAGAGAAAGGAGATTCTTTCCACCCGGCTGGACGTACAGAGAGACAAAGGCACGCAAAGAGGAGTCTTCCCACACATCCCGAGAGCATTTCTTCATCAGAGCCAAGGCTACGTCTGATCGTCCAAGGAGTAAGACAGAGATGCTGTCGCTTTCCCGAGCCTCTATCGTCACCCCCCAGAATTAAAAATAAATAATCGTACTTAGATTGCTGTACCTAGGTTTTTATTCCTAGGCTTTCTTTGTACGAGCGAGTTTGTATTGTGAGTCTAAGTTCAGTCCTGTAAAATTGTTCTGTACTTTTACAATCAATGGCAATCACGATGGCGACTCTTCTGGGGACAAACTTCTCTACGGCTGAGGAGTTGGTGATGCAATCGGACGCAGCCAAACTTGGCTCCACTTAATAAATGCTGGTCGCCCGGTTCGACCAGCAGGCGTTTAAAGAAATTCTTTCCGACGGGAGCGCTGGTCCGGTCCAGCGGCGAGCCCGCACGAAGAAGGCCCGCAGAAAGTGGAGGCCCAAATCATTCGCTCCTTCCCAAGCTCTCGAAGAAGTACTCTCTGTTGCTCACGATGGCTTAGAAGTCTCGCAGACGACCCTACTTCAGACCATAGAGCACTATGCTGTCCCCAAGTCCGACAGAAGAAAATACTATGATGTTGGACTTGTAGGGGCAAAGGGAACTCTATACGGTCTAAGCCACATAAAGGTGCCGGCCGCATAGAGAAGGCTCATGCGGCCACAACTGCCAACCGCATGGAGAAAACTCATACGGCCATAAAAGTCAGTCGCATGCAGAAAGCCCATGCGGCCAGAACTGCCAGCCACATGCAGGCAGCCTGCACGGCCATGACTTCCAGCCGCATCCCTGAGGTTCATGCGGCCACCACTTCTAGCCGCATACAGAAGGCTCATGCGACCACAAAGGATAGCCGCATGTAGACAGCCTGCACGGCCACTGATCCCAGTCGCATACCATCTGTTCCATGCGACTCATGGTCAGTCTTCGATCGCCTCTCAGGCGATCCTGACCGCAGATGCTCTCATGTGCCAAACTCCGTGGACTCTTCCTACTATACACTCTCAGGTGCTAGAAAGAAAAAGTCTCGGGCAGCGCGGGCTCGGCGAGCTCAGTCGGCTGTTCCAACTTCTGACTATCAGGGCGTCCTGCTGACTATTACGCGGGCCCCTGATGGAAAGTTGAATAAAACTATCCGTGTCCAGCCCCCGGCGGCCAACGAACGGGATAGTTATCAAGAATCTCCCAACAAGGATCAAGGGCAAGTACTTGTGCTACCTCCACATCAGGGAGCAGGCGGAAGGCGAATACACTCGTGGGCTCAGAACTCCCGGGCCCATAAGACGGGTGACTTGCACAACATAATTCTTCACAAACGCAAGAAAAGAGACGAAGATTTGATGTACAGAGATTTCTGTCAGGGACATCAATGCTGCCAAGTCATTGTCAACTGCTGTTGAAACAATGCAGCAGTACAAGAAGATCGGCGGTCCGTTTTCCAACGGCTGCAACACCCAAGCTTAGAAGACGAGGCGCTTCTCGTCGCCTCCGGCAATTCTGCTCTGAAGATTCCTGGCAGCGGTAGAGGGAAGAAAATAAATGTCTCCAGTCCGAAAATCCCCATCGGCATAACCAAGAAACTCTCTTCTAAACGGTTGTCTACCACCGTTACAGGAGGAGTTTACCAAGGTACCCATTCAAAGACAAAATCTGTCGTACTTGGAGGCACTGGAGCCGGAGGTAGTACTCCCCCAAATATCCACGATAATCTGGTGTTCCAAGAAGACAATCCAGGGGAAACGGTTCACCCAACAGATGCAGCAGATCCCGACGTCCGCAAGGACGTCCACAATTCTTAAGACGAGGCAAGCTCTGAAGCTGGGGGTACCACTCTTTCTGAGTCTGGACCAGAGGAGAACATTCCTACATACCCTGATGACTTCTTTGTATAAGGGTATGACTCAGAGGGCACGTCCTCTACCGTTCCTTTTATCTCTCCTCATGTGAGGACGGTATTCATGACGGACAACAACCAGGACGGTCCCAGTGATCGCCAACACATCGACACTCTGGAGGCCATACTACATGCCTTGGTCAAGTTCGTGGACGAGATCAAAGCGGCCCTTCCAACTCTACAAGGAATAACGCCTGGCCAAACAAGCTTGGGTCCCGCGGTCAATACGGATTCGAATCCAGCCGCACCAAACTCGGGTGATAATCCTCCTGAGATATCGGCTCCCACCGCTGCAGACGAGGCCAGGGAGGCAAGAAAAAAGGTCCAGGAGCTTCGGGCTATGTTCCATGCCTGAGAAAACTGCCAAGACCTCAGGATACGACAACCGTATCCCGCTGCTGGAGAGATGTTCCCTTCCCACCAAAAAATAAACCATTCCACATCAATCCATAAGATGGAAAGACATCTACAAGCAGGTACATCACCTACTTTAAAGTCACAACCGACCATCTGCCTCATGACGACGCCATTCTTACGCAGCTGTTCATTGGAGCATTGGAAGGGGTCGCCTTCGACTGGTACCGCAACTTGTCGGACAACTGCATCCATTCTTTTATCGGCTTTAAACGTATGTTCCTGGAGAGGTTCTACGAAGTAGGACAAGACGTGACAAAGTCCACCCTCATGGACATTGTCCATGAAGAAAAGGTGCTGACAAGAAACTACATCGAGCGGTTTTGCCAGACCACAATGAAATTGCCTTCCGGTAACCCTGATTCCTCCTTAATTGAAATTTACCAAAAGAGGCTGCTTCCCACGATCAGCCTCTGGATGGGCGAAAGCAGTTTAAGGATTGGAAGACTTTCATTATTAGCGCCACTAGCACGGAAAACAAATTGAAGAAAGCTCGCCAATTGGGATTGCATGTCTCGGAAGGAGAAGACAAGGGCAAACGACCCAACACTAACAACAACAATGGTGGTAATTCCTCCAACAATCAAGACAACAAGGGCAAACAGGCTATGGTGGCTGACACAGCACCAAAGCCTGAACCGAAGCCAGTAGAAAACCAGTGGCCTCAGATGTCCTATTCCTTCGAGGACGGCCATGTCAAGCCTATCTTGGACATGCTCATATAAGGAGGTCGAATTCAGCTCCCTCCTCCAAGGCGTGAACCTCGACCTGCAGAAATGGAGAACCCCAAGTACTGCCACTACCATCGTTATGTCCACCATGCTACACATGATTGCTACCAACTGAAGCGATACATCCAGCATCTCATCGATTCTAAGGCCCTGGCCATTGATTTCGAAGAGGTGACCGTAGCAGCCAATATGGTGTCAGTACAATTTGGCAACTTTCCTCCAATAAAGACTCAAAATTGAGTAGTACCCATCCCCAGAGCAAAGATGGAGGTCACCAACCTTCTATCTCTCTGAGACCAGGCTGCTAGTCTAGTGCCCCTTACAACATCATGGAAGGAAATCATGTGGGTTCATCCGGACTTGGTACCTAAGGTGACTCAGTCCGTACCTCCCTCCCCCACCAAAAAAAAGAATAGGAAAGTCAAATCATGCCGCACAATCTCGACAGATGTCGAAGAAGCTACTGCTGTTGTTACCCGCTCCGACCCACAAACCCAACCTCTACCAGGTAACTCGGCTGAAGACTATCAGCCGACAGCTACTGATGCTCCAGGACCTTCGCAGCCTTCGACCACCGATAAGCCTATGCCGAAGGAGACTCGCTTCGATAAACTGCTCTAAAGAGAGACACCTCATGGACTGGAGAGGCCCTACAACTTCGACATCTTGGCGCAATTGGCTAACACACCGGCCAAATTATCGCTATACGAACTCCTGAGACTCTCCAAGGACATTCACGTTGCACTAAGCGAGGCACTCCAGAATGTCGACGCATATCTGGCTCAATCTAATCTCACTGGGGAAAGCTCGCTTGCAGATCTCCAGGACAGCACTCGCACAGGTGCAATGCCCAACTTCGTCTTTACTCCGCAGGATATGCTTATCAAGACCAACCTGCACGATCGCCCTCTGTATTATACTGGGTACATTGGCAAAATCAAGGTGGACCGGATGCATATTAACCCCGGTTCCTCCATAAGCATCATCCCGAAGAGCCTACTATATCATCTGCACATCCCAATGCATTGCTTGACGCCAACAAGCACCGCCATCAGCGGTTTCAATTCAGGCAGAAGCTATCCGATTGGGAAGATTCGCTTGAAGTGCCAAATCGGCGATCTTCAGTCAGAAGTGACCTGGGGCATCCTTGGATACACGATTACATGATCGTGCCCTCCACACTGCACCAGTGCTTCAAGTACGTCGACAAGTACGGCTTTGTGAGGACAGAATTTGTCGACATCGATCCCTTCAAAGGGGTCGAATCCTACTACTCAGACTCATGCTTGTATGAGAAGTCGAAAAAGCATCTCGCCAAAGGAGATACTCAAGCTCAAACTGAGGCAGCAACCGGATCAGAAGAACGTCTGACGATCCACCTCTAAGCCCGTAAACCTGGCATAACTGTGCCCCTTACAGCCACTCTGCGTAAGGACGCAATTAGCCTCTCTGCACAGGAAGAACAGATGATAATCCGACTGCCAAGGTCTGGCCAAGCGCTAAGACCCACGACAGAGCTACTGTCAATCAGGCTGCCTAAAGCTAGCCAGCAACAAACAGATGAGCTCAATCCCTCTGTCAGGCCGATGATAATTCATCTTCCTAGAATGAATCGGCAGCCGAGCACTAAGCCAGGGACTGCTAGCCAGCCAACAACTCCCCGTCCAGCACCAAGTACCAAACTGGGGGTAGCTAGTACGCCAACATAGTACTACTCCTCAAAAAAAGTGGAAAGATTTGAATCTGCATCGACTTTCACAATCTGAATGAGGCGTGTCCTAAGGATGAGTTTTCTCTCCCTATCACAGACATCATGATCGACAATACCTACGGCTTTGAGCGTACGTCATTTATGGATGGTTTTTTGGGGTACAATCAAATCAAGATATTTCCTGATGACGAAAAGCATACATCATTCCGAACACCAATTGGCACATACTGCCACACAGTCATACCTTTCGGTTTAAAAAATGCTGGCGCCACCTATCAAAGAGCTATGAGCATCATCTTTAGAGACCACCTGTACAAGACAGTGGAATGCTACATCGACGACATCACCGTCAAAAGCCGCTCTAAGGAAGATCATCTGTATGATCTGAGGACAGTGTTCGACCTGATGCGAGCGCACAAATTAAAAATGAATCCCATAAAATCCTTCTTGGGCGTATCCAGCGGGAAGTTCTTGGGTTTCATCATTACCTCCCAGGGTATCCTTGTAGACCCTGAGAAGACGAAGGCAATCATGGAGATGGGTCCCCCGAGAAATCTCTGTGAACTCCGAGGCCTTCAAGGGAGGCTAGCCTACATCAGGAGGTTTATCTCCAACCTCTTCGGACGATGTCAGCCATTCACCCACCTCATAAAGAAGGGCGTTTCATTCGTATGGAATGAAGAATGCCATCGTGCCTTCGACAATATCAAAGAATATCTGACGAACCCTCCAGTCCTGGTAGCCCCGGTTGCTGAAAGACCATTCCTGCTATATATACGAGCGATAGAATATTCTCTCGGTGCTCTGTTAGCATAAAACAATGAGGCAGGCCATGAGCAAGCTATATATTACCTCAGCCGAATGATGATGGGGCCGGAGCATCGATACACTGTCGTAGAGAAAGAGTGCCTTGCTCTGGTTTTCGCCATTCAGAAGATGCGACACTACGTCACGGGACAAACCATCCATGTCATATCAAGAGTCAACCCCCTCAGGGTCCTCATGACCAAGCCAGGTGCGCTCAGCTCTCGCCTCGCTACCTGGGCAATTTTATTGTCGTCCTACCACATGATCTTTGTCCCGCAGAAGGCTGTTAAAGGTCAAGCTCTGACAGATATTTTTGCAGCTCATCCAGGATCGGAGTCAACCAGAATAGACGAAAAAATTCCAGATGAGGTTGCCAATTCAAATATGACCTCTCATGATGCCGTATGGCGAATGTTCTTCAACGGTGCTTCCAGAACGGGGCCCAAGGGCAACATCGTCGCTGGAGTCGGAGTGGTGCTGATTTCTTCTACCGGGCTAGTGATCAATCGAGCTTATTCCCTCATAGAGCTATGTTCAAATAATGTGGCCGAGTACAATGCTTTGGTCATTGGCCTCCGACTTACAAAAGAACTGGGGGTAGAGCACCTTGAAGCATACGACAATTCATACTTGATCGTCAATCAGATTCGAAGTTCATACGAGGTTTGCCATGAAGACATAATCTCCTATCACCAAATAGTAATTAACATCATCTCATCCTTGGAAGGGTTCTTCATAGAACACGTTCCCAGGCTCCAGAACATTGAAGCCGATGCCCTAGTAGGTCTGGCTGCTTTCCTGGCAGTACCGAATCATGCTCACCACTTGGTTGACATAATAGGCCGTGAATTGGTCTGTCCCAAGGATAATGTTCAATGTGTTGAGAGTTACTCCACTCTTACAGTCGATGAAACACCAGACTGGAGACAACCATTCATCGACTTCGTTGTCTACGACATCCTGCCAGAAAATCCGAAGGAAGCCACTTCTATTAGAAGACGTTCCCTCAGATTCTTCTACGATACAGAGACAAAAATGCTATATCGGCGATCATACGATGGATTACTGCTTCGATGTCTGTCGAATACAGAAGCCAAAGAAGCCGTGCCCGAAGCTCATGATGGCATCTGTGGGGCCCATCAGCCTGGCCCAAAAATACAGGATCGCCTTCGCCGAATGGGCTACTACTGGCCCACGATGGTTGCAGATGCAATAGACTATGCACGAAAATGCAAAGCCTGTCAAGTCCATGTAGATTTCATCCACCAGCCATCCGAGTTTCTACATCCGACGGTGGCATCCTGACCATTTGAAGCATGGAGAATGGACATCATTGGTCCGATCACTTCACGTCCCGAGGATACCACTTCATACTTGCAATCACATATTACTTCTCCAAATGGGTGGAGGCTATTCGACTGGCAGAAGTCAAGACTTCAAACGTGATAAGCTTCCTCAAGCATCATGTCATTTATCACTTTGGACTGCCCCGAAGGATCATCCATGACAACGGTCCACAGTTTACAAGCCACACCTTCTATCGGTTCTGCGATAAACATCGGATCCAGAATGTTGCTTCAATACCGTACAATCTGGCGGCAAATGGTTTGGCGGAAGCGTTCAACAAAACTATAATCAAGCTGCTCAAGAATTTCGTGTCTTCCAACAAACGCGATTGGAATGAGAAGCTTGGCGAATGCTTATGGGCATACCGTACTACAGTACGGACGGCCACCGGGAATACACCATTCTCTCTGGTGTATAGGAGTGAGGCGGTTCTCCCACTGGAGACTCAAATCCCCTCACTCCGTGTCGCTTTCACCTACCGATTGATGACAGATGATAATCACCATCGCCGATTACAAGAGTTGGAGGCCCTAGACGAGAAGCGCTTGTTAGCCCAACAGCGAATCGAGCTGTACCAAGCACGTATCTCCGGAGCCTTCAACAAGAAGGTTAAAATCAGAATATTCCAAGTGGGCGACCTTGTTCTGGCAGTTTAGAGGCCGATGGTTTATGACTCACAAAACCGCTGGCAAGTTCCAGCCAAAGTGGGAAGGCCCGTTCATCATCGATGCTGTATTCTCCAATGGAGGTTACCGTCTCGCAAAACAAAATGGAGACTTGCTCATGTTGCCCATCAACGACAAGTTCCTAAAGAAGTATTACGTCTGAAACGACATCTGCCAGGGTGTTGAGTTATGTGCCCTGTGGTACCGCTGAATTCACATCCCGACTACAAATCTGCCAAAGTGATGAGTTATGTACCCCCTAGTGCCGTTGAACTCACATTTCGACTACAAATATCCCAAATTGTCGAGTTACGTACCCCTGGTACCGCTGAACTCATATTTCGACTACAAACTTCCAGAATGACGAGTCATATACCCTCTCGCACCGCTGAACTTACATTCTGATCCTAAATCTCCAGATTATCGAGTTATGTACCCTCTGGTACCGCTGAACTCGCATTATGACTCCAAATCCTCCAGATCGTTGAATTATGTACCCGCAGGTACCGCTGAACTTACACTCTGGTCACTCCAGATGAATCTATATCGTATCTTTTAGGTAGTAAGTCATGTATGATTATACCTCTGAACTTTCCTCCTAAAAGAGCTCCTACCTTATGATCCAATACCCGCACTTTCAATGCATAAAGAGGGTAACAGATCCACAAATTTCCTGAAACAATCACGTAGATGTTACCTCTGAGTTGTTCCCGTTCCATCAAAAACAAACTGCCCCTCACATAGAACATCCATGTCCTTATTACCTCTGAGTTGTTCTATGTACCCTTCATGGAGCCCACATCTGCCATGTCCTCATTACCTCTGAGTGGGAAGGCTCCATCGAAGAAACTCTCATATTTACCATGTCCTCATTACCTCTGAGTAAGTATGTTGGTTCTCTCTCGACTTATTATCCGTACCAAAAAAAACCCCCCAGGGTACGCCAAGGATAATAGGCCCACAAATGTCCTCTGTTGACCACAAATGTCCTCAGTTGACCACAAATATTCTCAGGTGACCACAAATGTCCTATGTTGACTGCAAATTCCTCATCATGCCCCGGGAGCCCAGCTGCTCCATGGCATTCTTTCTTCCGATACCGAGAACTTCCATGGCCACCTCACTGTTGAATTTTCTAAGTATCCCCATCAAACTTGTTATCCGTACCTGAAACCAAGGTATGCCTGGGGTAGCAAGTCCACAGACAGTCCCCCAGTGGGACAAATACCACAACACCACAAACGCAATAAGCAATACAAATAAAGGTAGAATAAAGCATACTCTTTTATTTGAAAGTTAAAAGTACTACATGTTCTGGGGATCACGTCCCCCTCAAGAAAGAAAAGGAACAAAAATGAAAGAAAGAAAAAAAGCCGACTATGGTTCGGCGATACACAATTCTATGAGACGATCCCTCAGCAAGACAGTCGACCGCTCGAATCCCTGTCTGACCCGATGCTCGGCCTCCTGAGCCAGCCGTTCCACGTCTTTTAGGTGCGCATGCGCCCGCCAGCCATCCTCGAGCTTCTTCAAAGCACGCTCCAGACCAGCAGAAGCTCGGGAGACCTTTTCGGCCTCATGGACGATCAGCTCTTTATCCGCACGGGAAGCTTCAAGCTTAGACTCCAAGAAGGCCAGCTTCCTCTGAAGTTCGAGGATCTGCTCCCTTGTATAAGTTATTTCGTGAGAGGCGGCCGCTTTCCGAGCTATGCAATCCTCGCTCCCGTGGCTCAGATGATCATACAGAAGAGATAGGTCGTCGAGGTCCTTCATTATAGCCGGCTTGGACTTATCTCGTGTAGCCCTTACATTCTCTAGGACAGTGGTAAGGAAGCCCCGCTCCTGATCTATTGTTGCAGACAGATCAGCTTGCCTCAGCACTTGAAACTAGGCCACGAGTTGATCAGCCTCTAACAATTTGGGTTCCAGAAGCGCAGCTATCCCTGTCCCATCAGGGAGGAATTTAAGAATATCAATTTGGCCTCGGGCACATTGTCGGGCCAAAGCAAAGGGGGTCCCCCGCTCCACAGCTGCTTTGACCCCTCTCTTCAAGTGACGGTAGAAACTGTCAACTACATCCTGCGATGCCTCATCTAGAACTTCCGTAGAGGACGGCGTCAGAGGAAGTGTAGATGGCAGTGTCGAAGGAGATACGCCAGAACCTGCCGCCCCTGCCACCAGGGAAACAAATTCCGAACGAAAAGATGTATGAATAGCAGCTAACTCCTCCTCCGCGACCCGGAGAACCTGGATACTCGACAAGGCAGAGAGGTCGACCCCCGAAGCTATATGAGCAGAGGAGGACGTAAGGACCATTGCTCCCTGCCTCGGCTGTGCCATCATCTGATCTCCCGAGCTCGATCCAGCGGGAGGCCCCTCAATATAAGTCGAAAGAAGAGGGGGCACATTCCCTCCCATCAGATTCCCGCTAGTAGAGCGTTCCCCGATAATATCCGTCTTCGGCAGAGAAGAGGCAGGACCTGTATGTCCAGAGCAACCATCAATTTACGTGACCCAAAGGATGTGATGATAGAGCAAATAGGACTCCTCAATAGTCAAAATTTGGCTTATCTTACCAGGCGAGGGTTGTGGAGGCTGAGGCTCGCTCACAGCCGCCATTGTCCCCTCACCAGCAACCTCCAAGCCGAATTCAGCTGGCTCTTCGGCCCCAGCCGCCCCAGAAGGAGATACGACTGGATCATTGTCATCCGACAAAAATTCAACGATCTCGGGGACGGGTTCAGCGGAGCCCCCGTCGCCCTGCGTCGAGGCCTCAACGATGTGATATCCCTCATCCTCCGCCGAGAGGGCCCCGGCAGAAATAATCTCGGCACACATGTCACTAATTAAAGAATTTATGCCGAATTGACTTCAGAAATAGTGACCGATTCTCGAGAGCCCGACTCTTCTGACGCCTACAAGATGAAAGGAAAATGATTAAAATCAAAATTCAAAGAAAAAACTGAATAAAGATGGTACTAACTCGATTTACCTCCGAAGCGGGGTCGTCGTCCTCGCCTCTCTCCTTTACAGTTAGCTTGCGACGTCTGAACGCAGCCCATTTCCGGGAGTAAGGAATGCCGCCAACAGGGGAGATTTGCCTACTACGTTTTCGTACAGGACCAGGTGCAACAGACGACTGATCCACCACCATCTCATTTGGCACGACAGGTGGCTGATCTGCCACTATCTCATCTGACATAACAGGCGGTTGATCCACCCCGACATCTTCCACTGGAGGGGAAGAGTTATCTGTATCGTGCTCGTCATTCTTTTCGTCTGCAGTTGCAGACTCCGATTCAGGCACAGGAACCGCATTCGCCCTCCTCTTCCTCGTCTTAGACCCCTCGGATTTTTCTGCCAAGCCAGTACCCACGATGAAGCTGGTACTCGTGTCGAAATTAACGGAAGGCTTGCTCGCTGTAACATAGTATAAGGCTGCCATATACAAAATCTCTTCTGGCACCTCACCATTAGGGACTGAAAAGGTAGTTCGGCCGTGTCATAATAGTGCCATGCCCTGATACCATCCAGGGCGCTACCTTCAAAGCCCAGACAAGAGCTGGGACTGTCAAAGAATAGCTGGCTATAACCGAACTGGTAGGAAAACTGTTGGGCAAGTAGGGCTCCAGGTAGACGTTGTTGCGGTTACGATATACTAGGTACGATGGGCGGATATTACGCAGCCAAAGGAGCATTTTCTCAGGTAAGAGGAGAGGAGGTTCGGTACCATCAACATGTACGCTCCTCACTTCTCCAGCAGTAAAATAAGGTACGGACACAAAAAAGTTGTATCCGTCCACCCTCGCCAGCGCTCTCCGACAGGCTGGCATGGTGCTGTACTCCCAGGGCTGATGGTAGAATCGAAAAATAAAAGCGTCATCAGCCGTAACACCATCTTCTGCTCCAGGCCTCATCAAAGACCGATTATGCATTAACAGCCACCCTATCAGATAATGGTATGGCAGCTCTATGCATTCAAAATCCATCGCCATGTCACGGGCGATGACCTTGGAAGAAAAGGCACAAAGGTCATGGTGTATGCTGCACACCATGGCCGGAAGAAGAGCCAGCTTAGCCCCAAAGACCAGCTTTACGGCAGGGAGGATAAAATGGTGACTGATCCTCTCAATAGAACATGCCCCTCCGGAGACTACGCAGTTCCGTAGCCACACCATCAGAAATCCCGCCAAAAGTCCCTTCTCCGATAGTCGCTGAGTACCATGATAAAAATAACTAGAGGAGTCGGTCTTACTCCCAAATGTGTCGCTCGTGGACCACGATCTCTTGGCAGTTGATACCAACTTTTGTACTGTTTGCCATTGATTGTAAAAGTACAGAACAATTATCGGAGGACTGAACTTAGACTCACAATACAAACTCGCTTGTACAAAGAAAGCCTAGGGACGAAAACCTAGGTACAACAATCTAAGTACAATTGTTTATTTTAGATTCTAGGGGGTGACGATAGAGGCTCGAGAAGGCGACGGCAGCCCTGTCTTACTCCTTGGACGATCGGTATGCAGCCTTGGCTCCTTGTGAAAAGATGGTTGGCGTTGACGAAGAAGTGCTCTTTTTGCTCCTCTGTTGCTCTCCTGGCTTCTCTCTCTCTCTGTGTATTCTCTCTCTGACTCTGTATATTTTTTTATTCTTTTGTTGTCGGTCCTTGTGCAAAGAAATGATGCTGGCTATTTATAAGAGTGGGGTATGATCATTAGGGTTTGCTAATGATCATTTGTTTGGAATGTCGGCGCTCCTTCAATCTATCTGAACCCTTGATCCTGATTACAATGAATCTCGGCCATTAATGAGGATAGTACCGAATCTTGTGAGCAATTAATGTTCACTGCTTTAAATCTCCATGATGGATTCTACCAATATTCGATTGCTCGCCACGTGTCCCGTTGGCTTGATGATAAATGATATGCCTTGATCTCAGTAATTATGATGATGATGTCAAATATATTTGTTGAGATTCGGTTAAATCGTTGATTGATCCGATGCTACGTGTTCTGGTTGTGGGTCCTACCAGAGCCGCATAGGATGGGCAACACTTGAACCGCAGGGAGATACTCTTCGTGAGCCGCATAGGACAATGCTTCATCGAACCGCAGGGAACGAACTCTCAATGAGCCGCATATGCATAGTCTTTACGAGCCGCATGAGCTAGCGTTGTATTGAGCCGCAGGGGCTGAGCTCTCAGTGGGCCGCATATGGCTGATTTCTGTTAGTCATATAGGGTGACTTCTCAGTGAGCCGCATGAAGTTGTTCCCTATTTAAGCCGCATGAGATTTGCCACGTGGCAACCTAGGATTTCTGACGGATCGGGTCAGAGATCTTCTTCTTTTCCCGAAGCGTCTGTCATTATGGCAGAGCCATTATGACACTTTATGCCAGAGCTGCCACAGTCGTCAAATCGTGTCAGAGCATTAAATGAGGCCACTATTCAAAGGGCCAGCTATAGGGAAGGATCACAGGGGGACACGTGGCATGGATCGAGCCGCATATTCCTGCTGAACCGCATACACTCTCGAGCCGCATGAGACAGAGAGTCTTCCTTTGAACTGTATAAGACAGCTCCCATATGAGCCGTATGGGCTTCGTACCCGGAGCCGTATGGACCATTATTCTGATATTTTCCATGCTTCTACAGGACCCCCTTCAAAGTTTTCAATTTGCAAAATTGAAACACTTTGAATAAGAAGCATAGTCCCGTTCATGCCGCATAAGTGTCCCAGCCACATAGATTCATCTGTCCGCATAGGCTCGTTGCCACGTGTCCTGACTATGTGTGCAAGTCTTTATTAAATGCTCTTGATTCGTCTTGATTTAACGCCGTCTTTTGGGGGAGGATCCCAAGGGTCGGTTTTGCCTTGACCGAAGCGTTTTTGCCTTTGTCTTTTGAAGCAGTACGTAATCCGAGGCGCAATCCGAGAGGTCTGTTCATTTCGTGGGTCTCTTTCGCCTATAAATAAGAGTCGTTTAGTCTCTTGGGGGTTTCTTTACCCTCTCTCTTTGCTCGAATTCCCTGTCGCCGACTTTGCTCTTCGTCTTCTCCCTTTATCGATCGACAATGGCTCCCAAGAAGGCTGCTGCTGCTGCGGGCAAGAGGGCCGCATCATCCTCTGCGACTGCGAAGGGCAAGAGGGCCACGTCTTCATCGACTGCGGCGGCGAACATGGCGGCTCCTCCGCCGACTGGCGCGCCTGCTTTTCACCCTGACGTCCACCCGCCCATTGCTGGTAAGGGTCGTTTGAAAACCCTAACTGTTGCCATGGCTCTGCTGCATACTTTATGTACAAGCCGTATGTACGAGGCTTATCGATGTGACCGCATAAGCACTTCCCCCATTGGGGTCGCATGAGCTTATTTATACTCGATCTGAGCCGCATATGCGTTTTCGATTTGGGTCACATAAGCGTCGCTCACTTTCGAACCGTAGAGGCTCGCTTTCTTGTATCCGCGTCAGCTCGCATGGGTCTGGTTTCGTAGACGTGCTTAATTTGAACCGCATGGGTCTATAAGCTCGTCTGAATTTGAGTTGCACGGACTCGGCTAACTCGGAGGCACATGCGGCTACGGTGCACAGAACCGCATGGACGTATCTAATGCTGAGCCGCATGTGACTGTGACGACCCGAGCCGCATAGACTCAAATGATTTTTTCAATGCTTCTGTTTTCTTTGACTATCTTCTAACCTCGTTTCTTTTGTCTTTTTCCAGTGAGTCTGCCCGTAAATCCTGCTGGGGAGCTTATAGTGGGTTCAAATCAATTCGCCCTGGGCGTGCGTCTTGACGACTTAATTAAGCATGTGTTGAATCAATTCCCTACTGATGAGCCTTCGGAGAGGTTGAAGGCCATTGAGAATCAGACCCTCCATTACCTCCGTTCCATGATGAATACTGGAAAGCTGGATGGGAAATACCTGAAGCCTTTGTTCCTTTTTGGAGATGCTTTAATCATCAAGAATCCCCGAGTTTTAGAGATTACTGAGAACTGGGATTTCTCTTTGGATGGGGTGGCAATCCATATTCCTCTCATGGAACGTCATTATCCTTTGTCATGGTTCAATATGGTGTTGCTGGACAGGAAGATGGTGTGTAACTTAACTCCTACTCAATCAGGGATGTTGATGGGCAACATCCATTATAATCCGAACATACGGTCAGCGTATGCGGGTAAGGATTCCGTCCTCCGGTATATGATGGGTCTGACCCCGGGCTCTTTCATGAATGTATACGGTCCCAACTTCACACTTACTCAAGCTGATACTTTCCTGAATCGGCTCGTTCGCAAGAAGTCTTATCCTGTTGGTAGACTGGCACTGCCGAACTGGATAAACCCTACCTCTACGTGGGCCCAGTTGACTACTTGGGTTTTGCAGACCTATGGAATATTCTTGCGGGAGGTGGGGCTTTACCATGCCATTCGGGGCACTTGTCACGGGCTTCCCATTAATAAACCACTGTTCGTAGCGCTCTTGGAGATGTATAGCCGGCGAACGGGGACATTCTTTGCACCAGTAGGGGAGCTGGGGCTTGCTTTTTACGAGATGTATACTGTCTCTAAACTTCCATGGGGGAATGAGCCTTTCGAGTTGTATACCCCGTCGAATGAGGAGTTCGAGGCCTTGGACAGGCAACTCCCGGGTTCTGTTGCGGTGTATCGGGAGTTGTTGTGCCACCATAGTGCTTGTTATCAGATGTCTATAAAAATGACAGATAGCTCCGAGGGGACCGCTCTCCATACCACATCCTGGATTAATTATCTTTTTAGAGTTGATCCTTCTGGCGAAGTTACTCCCCGAGCCCCTCGAACACATGCAGAGGTAAGGAATCTGATGTCAAGTGTCAAGAAGTTGCGATCCAAGAGCGATATATTTGGGAGTCAAGCTGACTCTCTTAGTTATTTTCACTACGGGACCATACAGATGTCGGAGAAGGCACTTCTGGCTGGATTTTTGATGATATGGCTACGGAACTACGTAGTCTCGGGAGGAGCGGGTTCTTGGACTCCAGAGGCAACTGGCCTTCTTAGAGTCAGAGCTGAAGGCTGCTCAGGCAGAGCAGGAGTCGATTGTTCTGGAGGCCGAGAAGGTTTCCCGATCTTCCGATAGCCTGGAGCGGGCTTTTAAGAAATTTGAAGATAACTGGCAGGCTCACGCTCATCTGGAGGATGAGGCGGTGCTCACCCGCGAGGCAGAGCGTCGAGCCTCCCAGAGGTTTGAGCGGTCGGTTATTTTGCTGACAGACCGTCTCAGGGCGTTATGTGCCCCGGAGCAGTGATCAGCCGTCTGTTTTCTTTGTTTTCTCTTCTTCTCTCTTTTTTTTTTCTTGTAAGGGGTATGATCCCCAAATGATGTAGTACTTAGAATTTCGAATAAATGAGCATGTTTCAACTCATCTTCTATTTTTTGTACTTGTGGCGTTTGCGGAATTGGACTTGCTGGGGGATTATTTGTGGACCTGTTATCCTAGGCGTACCTTGGTTTTAAGTACGGATAACAAGTTTGGACAGGATGTCCGGAATAGCCGTGGCAAAGTGGTCATGGATGTTCCCGGTGCTTAAAAAAAGGGAATGTCGTAGAGTAGCTGGGCTCCCGGGGCATGGTGGGGTAGTGGATTTATGCTAAGAAGCTTAGCAAAGGAATATTTGTGGACCTATTATCCTTGGCGTACCCTGGTTCGGGATACAGATAATAGGGTGAAAAGGAAAACCAACATATTTGCTCAGAGGTCATGAGGACATGGCAAGCATGAGGGTTTTACCGTGGAACCTTCCTGCTCAGAGGTAGTGAGGACATGGCAGGGGAGGTTTCACGAAAGATATTCGTGGTCAGCAGCGGACATTTGTGGACCTATTATCCTTGTCGTACTCCGGTTGTGGGTACAGATAATAGGTTAAAAGGAGACCGACATACTTGCTCAGAGATAATATGGACATGGCAAGCATGAAGGGTTCTTCGACGGAGCCTTCCCACTCAGAGGTAATGATGACATGGCAGGAGTGGGCTCAATAAAGAGGGAGTACATAGAACGACTCAGAGGTAGGAGAACGTGGAGGTTCTATGTGAGGGGCGGTTTGTTTTTGGTGGAAGTGAAAACGATTCAGAGGTAATAAGGACATGTCCGTTTTCGGAAATTTGTGGATCGATTACCCTTTTTGTGCACTGGGAGTACGGGTATTGGATCATGAGGAAGGATCTCTTCCAGGAAGAAAGTTCAGAGGTATAATCATACGTGACTTACTATCTGAAAGAGTGACCGTAATGTGAGTTCAGAGGCACCAGCGGGTACATAACTCGGCAAATTAACATATTGAGAAAATGGGAGTCCAGCGGCACCAGCGGGTACATGACTCGATAATCTAAAGGGGATGTAGGGGTGAGTTCAGGGGCACCAGCAGGTACATGACTCGATAATCTTGAAATATTGTGGGTGTGAGTTCAGTGGTACCAGCCGGTACATGACTCGATAATCTAAAATGCTGAAGGTGTGAGTTCAGTGGCACCAGCCGGTACATGACTCGATAATCTGAAATGCTGAGGGTGTGAGTTCAGTGGTACCAGCGGGTACATGACTCAAAGACTTTGTAGCGAATATCATTTAGACATAATATTTCTTCAGGAACTTGCCGTTGACGGGCAGCATGAGCAAGTCTCCGTTTTGCTTTGTAAGGCGGTAAGCACCGTTAGAGAATACCGTCTCAATGATAAATGGACCCTCCCACTTTGGCTGGAATTTGCCGGCGGTCTTGTGAGTCATGACCATTGGCCTCCGGACTGCCAAGACGAGATCGCCTACCTGGAATGTTATGATTTTGACCTTCTTGTTGAAGGCTCCTGAGATGCGTGCTTGGTATAGCTCGATCCTTTGCTGAGCTAGGAGGCGCTTTTCATCTAAGGCCTCTAACTCTTGCAGTCGACGTCGGTAGTTATCATCGGTTGTCAATTGGTGTGTGGGGGCGACACGTAGTGAGGGGATCTGTGTCTCCAAGGGGAGGACTGCCTCACTCCCGTATACCAGGGAGAATGGCGTATTTTCGGTGGCTGTTCGGACCGTGGTGCGATAAGCCCATAAGCACTCGCCGAGCTTCTCGTTCCAGTCGCGCTTGTTGGAGGAGACGAACTTCTTGAGCAGTTTGATGATTGTTTTGTTGAACGCCTCTGCTAACCCATTTGCTGCCGGGTTGTACGGCGTTGAGGCGATATTCTGAATACGGTGCTTATCGTAAAACCGATAGAATGCGTGGCTTATAAACTATGGACCATTATCATGGATGATCCTTCGGGGCAGTCCAAAGCGGTAGATGACGTGGTGTTTAAGGAAGCTGATCACGTTTGAAGTCTTGACTTCTGTAAGTGGGACAGCTTCCGTCCATTTAGAGAACTAATCAGTGATCGCAAGTATGAAGCGATGTCATCGGAAGGAAGGTGGGGTGATTGGACCAATGATATCCATTCCCTATGCTTTGAATGGCCAGGACGCCACTGTCGAAAGTAAAAATTCGGAGGGTTGGTGGATGAAGTCCGCGTGGACTTGGCAAGCTTTGCACTTTTTAGCATAATCTATCGCGTCTGCCACCATTGTGGGCCAATAGTAGCCCATTCGGCGAAGGCGATCTTGCAGTTTCGGGTCGTGCTGGTGGACCCCGTAAACACCGTCATGGGCTTCTCGTACGGCTTCTTTGGCTTCTGCGTTTGACAGACACCGAAGCAGTAATCCATCGTAGGAGCGGCGATACAGCATTTTCGTCTCTGTATCGTAGAAGAATCTGAGGAAACGCCTTCTGATGGAAGTAGCTTCCTTTGGGTTCTCAGGCAGGATGTCGTAGACGACGAAGTCGATGAATGGTTGTCTCCAATCTGGGACGTCATCGATCGTCTGTGCGGAATAACTTGCGACGAATTGCACATTGTTTTTGGGACAGACCAGTTCATGGCCTATCACTTCCACTGATTGCCGATCATAATTCGGAACTACTAGGGAAGCGGCGAGACCAGCTAGGGCATCGGCTTCAATATTTCAGAGTCTGGGGACGTGCTCGATGAAGAACCCCTCAAATGCCGAGATGATATTGATCGCTATTTGATGATAAGGGATCATGTCTTCATGGCGTACCTCGTACGAACCCTGGATCTGATTGGCGATTAGTTAGGAATCGTCGTACGCTTCAAGGTATTCTACCCCCAGCTCTCTTGTAAGTTGGAGGCCAATGACCAGAGCGTTGTACTCGGCCACATTGTTAGAACAGGGTTCAGTGAGGGAATAAGCGCGGTTAATCACCAATCCGGAAGGAGAGATTAGTACTACTTCGACTCCGACGACTATATTGCCTTTAGGTCCGGTCCTTGAAGCGCCGTCGAAGAACATTCGCCATATATTTTTGTGGGAGGTTGCATGTGAGTCGGCAACCTCATCTGGGATCTCTTCGTATATCCTGGAAGACTCCGAGCCTGGGTGGGCTGCCAAGAAATCTGCCAGGGCTTGACCTTTGACTGCCTTTTGGGGGACGAAGATCATATGATAAGGGGACAGCAATATTGCCCATGTAGCGAGTCGAGAGCTGAGTGCCCCTGGTTTAGTCATGAGGACCCTCAGAGGGTTGACTCGTGAGACCACATGTATCGTTTGTCCGATGACATAGTATCGCATTTTCTGAATGGCGTACACCAGGACGAGGCATTCCTTCTCTACAGCGGTGTATCGGTGCTCTGGTCCAATCATCATTCGGCTGAGGTAATATATGGCCTGTTCATGGCCTGCATCGTTATTCTGTGCCAGCAGAGCACCGAGGGAGTGTTCTATTACTCGTACATAGAGCAGAAATGGTTTTCCAGGGACTGGGGCTACCAAGACCGGAGGATTTGACAGATATTCTTTGATGCTATCGAAAGCACGCTGGCATTCTTCGTCCCATACGTATGAGACTCCTTTTTTCATGAGGTGCGTAAATGGTCGGCATCGCCCGGAGAGGTTAGAAATGAACCTTCTGATGTAAGCTAGCCTTCCCTGAAGGCCTCTGAGTTCGCAGAGATTTCTCGGGGGACCCATCTCCATGATTGCTTTTGTCTTCTCGGGGTCTACATGGATACCCTTTGCAGTGATGATGAAGCCTAAGAACTTTCCGCTGGATACGCCCAGGAAGGACTTCGTAGGGTTCATCTTCAAATTATGTGTCCGTATTAGGTCGAATACCGTCCTTAGATCCTGCAAATGGTCTCCTTTGCTACGGCTCTTGACGGCTATATCATCAACATAGCACTCCACCGTCTTGCGTAAGTGGTCTCTGAAGATGATGCTCATAGCTCTTTGATATGTGGTGCCAGCATTCTTTAAACCGAAAGGCATGACTGTGTAGCAGTACGTGCCAATCGGTGTTCGGAATGATGTATGCTTTTCGTCGTCGGGAGACATCTTGATTTGGTTGTATCCCGAGAAGCCATCCATGAATGACATGCGCTCAAAGCCGCAGGTATTGTCGATCATAATGTCTGTGATAGGAAGGGGGAATTCATCTTTGGGACATGCCTCGTTCAGGTTACGGAAGTCGATGCAGATTCGAATTTTCCCATTCTTCTTGAGGACAGGTACTATATTGGCGACCCAACCGGGATGTTGCTCCTCACGAATGAAGCCACTGGCTATTAGTTTGTTGACTTCAGCTTCGATCGCGTCCATGATGCCTGGGCGGAAGCGTCGCTGTTGTTGCTTGACTGGCTTCGCATCTGGCCGAATATTGAGTTTGTGAAGAGCAATGTCAGGATTTAATCCTGGCATGTCTTCATAGCTCCAGGCGAACACATCAATGTACTCTTTGACAA
The DNA here is from genome assembly GCA_029216955.1 of Iris pallida. Taxonomy (NCBI): domain Eukaryota; kingdom Viridiplantae; phylum Streptophyta; class Magnoliopsida; order Asparagales; family Iridaceae; genus Iris; species Iris pallida. Next base: position 112,379 of record JANAVB010024199.1, read on the forward strand.
GTTCTAATAGCGATTCCCGTTCTTCGTTGGTTAGGCTTTCACTGATGAAGATCGGTTTTGGAGAAGATTCGCTGCCGAGATCCACTTGTATGACCTTATCTTCAGTAGGAGGTTCTCTCAGTTCGAATCGCTTTTTCCATTGTGCGTCTAATTGCTGGGCCCATGGCTCTAGCTCGAGAATTTTGGGGATGTCTTCGTCTTCTTCGTACGCGTCGACGAATGCCATGTTGACTGACATGACTTGTCTGAATACATCCCCGATGCTGGTATCTGAGTCGGACATTGGTGATCCGGTTGAATGTGACTGCCAGTCGCATTCTTTATCTGAACTTTCCGGGGTCGTAGTAGGCGTTACATACCCCAACCCACATCGAGTTTTGTTATAGTAGTTCCGTGGTTTGCCCGCCGGGACTGGCGGCTTCAAAGGTAATCGTCGCCCAGTGCCATAGTTCAATCCTGGCGTAGTCTCTAGATCATACCCTTGTTTCTCCATAAGATATTTGGATTGAGGGCTATAGAGATACAGAGGCAGTCTCCCGGCATCTGACCCGAGGTCGTCTTCTTCTATGGTGCGGGGATGAGGGTTGTTCGTCCGGCCGAAGATGACTGGATGATCTCCTCCCTTGTGTATTCGGTAAGCGTCTTCTACTGGAGTAAGCTGGATTGCAGTGTACAGATTTGTCACCTGTGTGTGTAGGTGAGCACCTATACCTTGTTCCATAGCATACATCGTACATAGCTTATTGAGCTCAGTGTAGTTCAAAGATAACCCTTTATTGATGAAGTAAGGTACCTTTTTTAGGGGGATTACATTATCAGCGGAGGGGACATTTGTGTGGGCGGCCACATACTTGGCTAGCTCTGGTTCCTCTTCGGCTACCCCCTGTGTGAACGAAGACTGAGAAGACGATCTAGGAAGCTTGATCGTCAGTGGTCCAGTTGATAGAGCAGAGCGCGGAGTCGTTGACAGGCTGGCGACCCCCAGTTTTGCATTCGATGTGGAGCGAGGAGTGGCTGGTTCGCTGGAAGTGTCAGACCTTGTATCGTGTTGACAACCCTTCTTGGGAAGGCGTATCGTTATAGGCCTGTCCGAGGGGTTGAGCTTTCCTGCTTGTGGTTGGCTGACTCTTGGTAACCTGATGGTTAGTGGCTCCATTGTGGGTCTCGGCACTTGGCTGGATCTAGGCAGCTGGATTATCATATGCTCCTCTTGCTCCGAGAGGCTGATCGCGTCCTTCCGCAGAGTGGCGGTGAGGGGTACGGACTTGCCCGATTTACGAGCTTGGAGGTGGATCGTCAGGGGTCCTTCTGATCCCGTGGTTGTCTCGGTATGAACTTGTGCGTCTCCTTCATCCAGGTGCTTCTTCGACTTTTTGTATAGGCAGGAGTCTGAGTAGTAGGATTCGACCCCTTTGAAGGGATCGATATCAGCAAACTCTGTCTTCACGAAGCCGTGTTTGTCGACATATTTGAAGCACTGGTGTAGCGTGGAAGGCACGATCATATAATCGTGTATCTATGGGCGCCCCAAGAGGATGTTGTAAGAAGTGTCTGCATCTATGACGTAGCAGGTGACTTCGGATTGGAGATCGCCAATCTGACACTTCAGACGAATCTTCCTGATAGGGTAGCTCCTGCCCGAATTGAAACCGCTGATGGCGGTGCTTGTAGGTGTCAGGCGATGCATTGGGATGCGGAGATGATGTAGCAGACCTTTCGGGATGATGCTTATGGAAGAGCCAGGATTAATGTGCATCCGATCCACCTTCACGTCGCCGATGTATCCCGTGTAGTATAGCGGGCGATCATGTAGGTTGGTTTTGATGAGCATGTCCTGCGGAGTGAAGACGATGTTGGGCATTACTCCCGTGCAGGCACTATCTTGGAGATCCATGGGTGAGTCGTCCCCAGTGAGGTTAGATTGAGCGAGATAGGCATCGACATTTTGGAGTGCTTCGCTCAATGCAATACGAACGTCCTTGGAGAGCCTCAGGAGTTCGTATAATGACAATTTGGCCGGAGTGTTAGCCAATTGTGCTAAGATGTCAAAGTTGTAGGGCCTCTCTAGCCCTTGGGCTGCGTCCTTTCGGAGAGATTTGTCGAAGCGAGTCTCCTTCGGCCTAGGCTTGTCGGTCGTCGAAGGCTGAGCCGGTCCCAGAGCATCAGTTGCAGTGGGTTGATGATTTTCAGCTGGACTATCAACCACAGGTTAGGATTGCGCTCCGGACCGCATGACGACGGCTGTAGCTTCCTCGTTGTCTGCTGAAATTGTGCGACAGGTCTTGATTTTTCTACTCTTTTTGTTGGTGGGAGATGGTGTGGGCCGAGTTACTTCTGACACCAAGTCTGGATGGACCAACATGACCTCTCCACTTGAGGTGGTGAGAGGTACTAGACCAGCAGCTTGTTCTCGGGGAGGAGGAAGATTGGTAATCTCCATTATCGCGAAAGGGACATGAATTACCCCGTCTTGGGTCTCCGTTGGAGGGAAGTTGCTGAATTATACGGACACCATATTGGCTGCTACGGTTACCTCTTCGAAGTCGATGGCCAGAGCGTTCGAATCGATGAGGCTTTGGATGTACCGTTTTAGTTGGTGGCAGTCATGTGTAGCGTGGTGTACATAACGGTGGTAATGGCAGAACTTCGGGTTCTCCATATCAGCCGGCCGAGGCTCCCGTCTTGGTGGAGGAAGCTGAATTCTACCTCCTTGTATAAGCATGTCTAAGATAGGCTTGACGTGGCCGTCTTCGAAAGAGTAAGTGATCTGAGGCCATTGCTTGTCTGCTGGCTGTGGCTCGGGCTTCTGGGTCGTGTCGGCCACCATAGCCTATTTTCCTTTGCTGTCCCGATTGTTGGAGGGGTTACCCCCATTATCGTTGTTGAGACGCTTGCCCTTGTTTTCTCCTTCTGAGATGTGCAACCCCAGTTGGCGAGCCTTCTTCAGTCGTTCTTCAGCGCTTGTGGCGCTGATGATGAACGCCTTCCAATCTTTGAATTGACTCTCGCCCATCCAGAGACTGATCGTTGGAAGCAGTCTCTTTTGGCAGATTTCGATCAAAGAAGAATCCGGATTTCCGGAAGGCAGCTTCATGGCGGTCTGGCGGAACCGCTCAATGTAGTTCCTCGTTAACTCCTTCTTCCCTTGGACGACGTCCATGAGAGTGGACATCGTGACGTCTTGTCCTACTTCATAGAACCGTTTCAAAAACATGCGCTTGAAGCCGGCGAAGGAATGGATGCAGTTGTCCGGTAGATTGTGGTACCAATCGAAGGCGACTCCTTCCAATGCTCTAATGAATAACCGTGTGAGGATCGCATCTTCATGGGGCAGATGGTCGATGGTGACCTCAAAGTAAGTGATGTACCGACTTGCTAAAGTTTTGCCATCATACGGGTTGATGTTGAACGGCTTATATCTTGGTGGGAATGGAACATCCCTCCACTCAGCAGGGTATGGTTGCCGTATTCTGAGATCTTGAGCATTTTCTCGGGCATGAAACATGGCACGGAGCTCCTGGACATCTCTTCTTACTTCTCGGGTCTCATCTGTCGCAGCGGGGGCTGTTATTTCGGGAGGATTATTGCCCGGGTTTGGTGCCGCTGAGTTCGAATCTATATTGACCGCAGGGCCCGTGTTTATCTGACCAGGCGCTCCTCCTTGTAGAGTGGGCAGGGCCGCTTTAATCTCGTCTACAGACTTGACCAAAGCAAGTAATATGGTTTCGAGACTGTCGATGCGCTGGCGATCACTGGAACCACCTTGATCGCTGTCCGTCATGAATACCGTCCTTACATGAGGAGTGATGGAAGGTACGGTAGATGATGTGCCCTCTGAGTAGTACCCATGCACCGAGAAGTCATCGGGATAGGTGGGAATGTTTTCTTCGGGCTCGGACTCGGAGGGAATGGTATCCCCAGCTTCAGAGCTTGCCTTGTCTTGAGAGTTACGGATGTCCTCGGGGGCATCAGCATCCGTTGCTCCTGATGGAAGAGTTGTTTGTTCGGACTCGGTTCCTTGGAACATCGGATTGTTACGGATGTTCGGAGGGGTGCTACCCCCAACTCCTTCAACCTCCAGCGATGTGGATGATGAAATTCCCATCGCGGTAAATTTCGTCTTTGAACGGGTGTGTTGGAATACACCAGTGGAGGACAACCGTTTAGACGACAGTTTCTTAGTTGTAGTGGTTGATATCTTCGGACTGGAGAAGCTCGTTTTCTTCCTTCTCTCTTCGGCGGGGACTTTTTGAGCAGAATTGCAGGAGACAACAGGAGGTGCCTCATCTTCTGAGTTTGGGAGCTGTAGCCTTTGGAAGACGGATGGCCGAGCTTCCGTCATTGCCGCGTTGTTGCAGCAGCAATTGACGATGATTTGGGTGCAGCGATGTCCAAGTGAGGACTCCTTGCACACCGATACTCCTTCTCTTTCCTTGCGTTTGTGGAGGGTCGTCTCCCACAGGTCAGAGGAACCACTCTGTCTGTTTGCCGCTGGGGGCTGGACTTGAGCAGTTGTATACAACTTTCCATCCGAGGCCCATGTGATAGTCGACGGGACGCTCCGATAGTCAGAGGTTGGGACAGCTGACTGGGCTCGATGAGCCCGCGCTGCCCTAGACTTCCTTCCTTTAGCACCGGTGGGTGCGTAATAGGAGGAGTCCAAGTTAAATGCCACAGAGTCTGGCTTATCATACAGAGAATCATCAGGGTCGGGACCGTATGAGAGACGGTCGAAGACCGATCGAGAGAAGCGTGGAACGGACGCTATGCTGCTAGATTTGGGTACCGTACAGGCTGTCTGCATGCGGTCATCTTCTGTTGTCGGATGAGTTGTCTTTGGGCGGCTAGGAGTCATGATCGTGCAGGCTGGCCACATGCGGTTGGCAATAGTGGCCGCATGGGTTTTCTTCAAGCGGCTGCCTCCTGTAGCCTCATGTGTTTCATCCATGTGATTGGCGACTGTAGCTGCATAAACTATGCGGCTGCCAGATGTGACCGCATGATTCTTCTTTATGCGGCCAGCGACTGTGGCCGCATGGGCTTTGTCCATGCGGCTAGCGGATGTGGTCGCATGAGCCTTTTTTACTCGGCTATCACCCCTATACGGCTCAGTTCGCGTAGAGTTCCTCTTTGCCTCTGCAAGTCCAGCATCATAGTATTTTCTTCTGCCGGACTTGGAGACAGCAGAGTTGTCTACGGTCTGAAGTGGGGCCGCAGAAGAGTCCTTCTCACCGTCTTGAGCAACAAAGGGTACACCGTCGGGGGCTTGGGGAGGAGCAAATGATTTTGGCCTCCACTCTCTGCGAGCCTTTGTCGTGCGGGTACGCTTCTGGACCGGACCAGCGCTTCCTTCGGAGAGCATCTCTTCAAACGCTTGTTGGTCGAAGCGGACGACCATCTTTTGTTGCGTGGAGCCAAGCTTGGCTGCATCCGATTGCGTCACCAACTCCTCAGCCGTGGAGAAGTTAGTCCCCAGCAGAGTCGCCATCGTGTTTGCCATTGATTGTAAAAGTATAGAACAATTATTGGAGGACTGAACTTAGACTCACAATACAAACTCGCTTGTACAAAGAAAGCCAAGGGACGAAAACCTAGGTACAGCAATCTAAGTACAATTGTTTATTTTAGATTCTGGGGGGTGACGATAGAGGCTCGGGAAGGCGACGGCAGCCCTGCCTTACTCCTTGGACGATCGGTATGCAGCCTTGGCTCCTTGTGAAAAGATGGTTGGCGTTGACGAAGAAGTGCTCTTTTTGCTCCTCTGTTGCTCTCCTGGCTTCTCTCTCTCTCTGTGTATTCTCTCTCTGACTCTGTATATTTTTTTTATTCTTTTGTTGCCGGTCCTTGTGCAAAGAAATGATGTTGGCTATTTATAAGAGTGGGGTATGATCATTAGGGTTTTCTAATGATCATTTGTTTGGAATGTCGGTGCTCCTTCAATCTATCTGAACCCTTGATCCTGATTACAATGAATCTCGGCCATTAATGAGGATAGCACCGAATCTGGTGAGCAATTAATGTTCAGTGCTTTAAATCTCCATGATGGATTCTACCAATATCCGATTGCTCGCCACGTGTCCCGTTGGCTTGATGATTAATGATATGCCTTGATCTCAGTAATTATGATGATGATGTCAAATATATTTATTGAGATTCGGTTAAATCGTTGATTGATCCGATGCTACGTGTTCTGGTTGTGGGTCCTGCCAGAGCCGCATAGGATGGACAACACTTGAACCGCAGAGAGATACTCTTCGTGAGCCGTATAGGACAATGCTTCATCGAACCGCAGGGAACGAACTCTCAATGAGCCGCATATGCATAGTCTTTACGAGCCGCATGAGCTAGCGTTGTATTGAGCTGCAGGGGCTGAGCTCTCAGTGGGCCGCATATGGCTGATTTCTGCTAGTCATATAGGGTGACTTCTTAGTGAGCCGCATGAAGCTGTTCCCTATTTAAGCCGCATGAGATTTGCCACGTGGCAACCTAGGATTTCTGACGGATCGGGTCAGAGATCTTCTTCTTTTCCCGAAGCGTCTGTCATTATGGCAGAGCCATTATGACACTTTATGCCAGAGCCGCCACAGTCGTCAAATCATGTCAGAGCATTAAATGAGGCCACTATTCAAAGGGCCAGCTGTAGGAAAGGATCACAGGGGGACACGTGGCATGGATCGAGCTGCATATTCCTGCTGAACCGCATACACTCTCGAGCCGCATGAGACAGAGAGTCTTCCTTTGAACTGTATAAGACAGCTCCCATATGAGCCGCATGGGCTTCGTACCCGGAGCCGTATTGTCACCCCCATTTCCTGTATTTCGTATTTGTACTCGTAATTTGATTTTGGCACGTATTTTATTTTCTCGACTTGCGGATTTTGGTTTCTCGTAAATGGGTTTGGACCATGTCTTGGTTTTATTTTGTGGAGTTGGTTTGATTTGGTTTGGTTCATCATGATTGGTACACTTTAACCTACACTTCTCCCTCAACACACCACAACCACCCTCATTATATCTCCACCAACCTTTCTCTCTCCTCTTTACTCTCCATTAATTTTCTTCTTCTTCCTTCTTCCACAACTCCCCAACCCATTAGGCAAGTGCACCTTGCCATCGAATAAGCACCACTTTTTATTTGTCCATTAGCTAGATTAGGCCATGGAGAACAACTTTAGAACTTGACATTTTATGATTTGGAGCTTTCCTTTTTCTAGATCTAGGTTTTTACTATTTTCGGATTTACATGGTTTTGATCTATTTAACTTCAATTTTTGCATGTTTTGATGCTTCCATGTGGAAGAGAATTCGATTTTACTCAAGTTGGAACTTTGAAAATCTAGATTTGGTTTTGATTTGGTCAAGTTATGAAGAATTGAAGTTTTGAAGTTCTTGGAGTTCTTCTCGGGTTGGAGAAGCAGCCCTCTCGGCCTGCGCTCTTTAGCGCAAGGCTGATTGCGCAGCTCACCCTTTGGTGAACTGCGCACCTTCCTTTTCGGCCAGTGCCTTCATTGTACATAGCCGATTACGCCCGGCCTCTTGGGCTGGAACGCGCACTAAACCCTGCGCAGTTAGTCCCTGCGCCATCCCCTCCTGCGCAGTCCACCCTCTGTGCAGCTCACCCTGCGCCATCCCCTCCTGCGCAGTCCACCCTCTGCGCAGCTCACCCTGCGCCATCCCCTCCTGCGCAGTCCACCCTCTGCGTAGCTCACCCTGCGCCATCCCCTCCTGCACAGTCTAACCCCTGCGCAATTTGATCCCGCACAATCCATCTTCTCCGCCATCCACTCCTGCGCAGTTGGTACCCGGCGCAGCTCACTCCTGCGCAGTTGGTACCCTGCGCAGCTCACCCTGCACAGTTGGCCTCCCGGCGTACTTGACTCCTGCGCAATCCAACCCCCCCTGACCCCTTGCGCAAACCATTGACTCTTGGAGATTTGGTTTTATTTTCTTTAAGCCTGGCTCTTCTGTAGTCCTATATATATTGATATTGTATTAGATATTTTACGCCCATTTTATATCCTTACGCCTTTTGTCATGAACTTGATTTTACTTAATATGTTTGGACTGTCTATTGTACATGGCATGGCATGACAAGGAACTAGCATAACACGACAGTGACCCGTAGTGGTGCACTCCTGACATGACCAACCTGACTTGATAGTGGCCCGTCGTGGCGCACCCCTAACAAGCACCCTGACATGATTTATCTTGATAACTTGATAGTAGCCCGTGGCGGCGCACTCCTGACTTGACTTGACTTGATAACTTGACTTGACTTGCCTTGACACCGTAGGTGTTCCCGCTTGCTTGCTTGTACAATCTACTTGTCTTATCTTGCATCATGTCTAGGACGTGACTTCCTGGGTACCACGGCCAGGGACTCGCGCTAAACTGGATTAGGCTAATGATTAGATCAAACTAGAACATGGAGAATTCCCAGTCACAGGCAATCTCGTTATCTGGGCGCTTTAATGGACTTGTAGCTTGCCGACGAGTAGAGCACATTTCCAGCACACTGTTATGTGTTGCACCCTCTAAGTCACCTAAGGGTATATCGTTTCCTGGGCGATGTACCCACCTATAACTGTCAACCCGCGGAAGGATAACTGGATGGTCTGCAGGGCTTGGGACTGGGAGTTTCTCACTTGCATCTTGTTAGTAATTAAGGCTTGTGATAACCCTAGTTAGTTAAAATAGTAAGCCGTAGTACTTGCTTGGCCAATTGTGAATGGTTGATGTCCAGCATTGTCTAAGTCTTGTCTAGCTACCGTACCTGCTATCTCCTGAGCATGTTTGTTTTACTTATTTTAACGATAAATGGGTAGAGACAGTGAGCTATTCAGGCGAAGGGGTACAATCCCGGTCCTTGTTTGGTTTAAGGATTGTAACCTGGCTCCCTGAATGGTTCTGCGTCCCTAGTCGTTTATCGCCCTGTGTACCTTACTACTTGTACTTTCCTTTTATTCTTTATGTTCTGATATGCTGGCTTTTGTTCTTATTTGTGGCCTCCTTGTGGCACTTGCTCTTTCTGGGGTTTGACCCAGCTGGTTTTGTGTGGCCAGATTTCGGAGCAGCTCCCGAGGATCTACAAGCTTCCAGCCCAATGGTGACAACTAGACGGAACCCGGGCCAAGAGTGGGTTTTCCTTTTTGTTTCACCTACTTATATATAAATTTATTCTTTTGAGGCGTTTAGCCGAAGAGCACCTGTTAGCTCGATGCACATTTACTTACTGTTTGCCTACGGGCTGTAAGCATGATTAACAAATCTTAGGGTTGATCATGTATGACTGAACTCTTGCTAGTTCCATCATTTTGTACGACTAGCTTCATGATCATCCAATATGTATTATTTGGGACGCCTTATATATATATATTTGATGCTCTAATATCTTGTAACTCTGTTAATTGCTTGAGATTGAGACAATAGGCTTGACCTTAAGAGACTGCTGGCTTGTAGTAAACCCTCATATTTAGACAGTCGTGACCGTATAGTTGAGATGTATTCTATTTCAATATACGTAGCTGGCTATGTCTGTCCTCCGCTCTCCAGTATTCTGGTTCTGGGGCGTGACATGGTTTAAGTGGTGGCCCATGCAGGTCTTGGCATTCTAGAAATGTGAGGGTTTACCGAATAGATGTCTCAATCAATATTCATCCTTGATCTCTGCTCGTATCTTCAAATCCCTGAGATTCTTGACCTGGTCACACGCTTGTATCATTGATCTGTCCTGGTCCTTCCTTATTGTTCCCTATGTCGTCTTCTTCAGCTGCATTACTCCCGGACCTGCCAACCAGCCAGAGGAAGCTCGACAAGCACCCCAGCGCCAGGAAGATCAAGCTCAGCACTCTGGAGTAGCCTCCCGAGTTATGCTTCCCGGAGGCTCGGAACCTCCAGTTCAGGCAGCTCCGCCCGCTCAACTAGCTAGACAGGATGAGGGACCTTTGGTAGGGCTTATCAGAGAACTGGTTGCATCCCAAGATCGTCGAGGCGACGCCTTGCACCAGGAAGTTCATGATGCACTAAACCGAGGAGGTCCCCAAGGGAATCAGGCGACCAACAGTTTCAAGCGCTTGAACCCTCCCTTCTTTGACGGCAGTGAAGATGCGATTGCCGCAGACGCTTGGCTTCAGGATACCGAGGTGGTTCTAGAAGCAGCTAGGACACCTGAGAATGAGAAGGTGGCGGTGGTACGCCTACAGTTGTTAGACTTGGCTCGCGATTGGTGGGCAGCTCAGGCCATGGGGTTAGCGGCACCAGTCACTTGGGCGACGTTCAGAGAGAGGTTCCAGACAAAGTACTTCGATGCGGTGGCACGGTATGACCTGCAGACCCGGTTCACCAACTTGAAGCAAGGAGACAGAACGGTCGATGGCTATGCGACCGAGTTTTCCAGGCTGAGTAGGTTCGCCTCCACCTTGGTGGCAACCGAGTTCGATAGGGCTCAGCGGTTCCAGCAAGGGCTGTACTTAGAGATATTATTGGCTGTGGAGCAGTTCGAGCACCAGACGTTCGATGCAGTATTGAAGGCAGCAAGGAGGCATGAGTATACCTCCCAGAGAATTATGGACAAGACCGGAGGCAGGAAGCGGTCCCACAACCAGATGCACCAATCTTCAGCTCCAGCCCCGGCAGCTAGGGGTATAACCATTGGAACTCCGAGGTGGGCGGCCTCAGTGACGTCGGTTCAGCATTCAACCCCAACGTACCCGCAGCAGCAGAAGCAGAAGCAGTCTTCCGCGGTGGGATGTTCTTATTGCGGGAAGCCGGGCCATGTAGTGGCAGAGTGTCGTAGGGCACAGGGATTGTGCCTGGCTTGTGGAGGAGCAGACCACCAGATAGGGACCTGCCCGAATAGGGGAGGTCCATCATCATCCAACCTTTCTAGTTCTTCGGTGAGAGGACCAGCCCCAGTTCCAGTCCAGCAGCAGTAGCAACAACAGTACCCGAGGCCATTATTACCCCAGGCCCAGGCCTTTCAGCAGCAGAACCAGCAGCAGATCACCCAGGCTCCAGCACAGAACCGACAGAAGGGTTTCCAGCAGAGGGGACCCGCAGCTAGAGGTCAGGCTATGATGATGACCATGGAAGAAGAAGTTGCACCAGGTGAGGTAGTGGCAGGTACTATTCTCGTCAACACCTTTCCAGCATCTGTATTATTTGATTCTGGCGCATCGCATTCATTCATGTCTGCACAATTTACGACACGGATAGGATTGGAGCCCGAGTCATTATCAATGAGGCTCAATATACTTACTGATAATGGTCTTGTGGGAGTAGATCGAGTGTTTTCCTCGTGTCGGGTCGTAGTTAGCGGTAGAGAGTTCCCCGCTAGGCTCATAGAGTTTCCTATGGCAGACTATGATGTAGTCCTAGGCATGGATTGGTTGAGGAACCATTATGCTAGGATAGACTGCCATATTGGCAGAGTTGTCTTTAGTATTCCCGGAGAGCCAGAGTTTTCATTTTCCAGAGGCACAGTAGAGCCATCTCCTCCAGTATTGCGGATGGCAGTAGCAGCAGTGCAGTTGCCCCGGATAGTTGAAGAGTTTCTAGATGTCTTCCCAGAGGAACTTCCAGGGATGCCACCAGAGCGGAAGATCGAGTTCACCATCGACTTGATTCCCGGGACAGCACCAGTATCAGAGCGAGTCTACAGAATGGTGCCTTCAGAGTTGGAGATTTTGTACATGATGATTGAAGAACTCAGGACCAAGGGATTCATTCGTGCAAGTGGATCGCCTTGGGGAGCCACGATGCTTCTTGTGAAAAAGAAGGATGGTACGTCTAGGCTATGTGTTGATTATCGTACCTTGAACTCAGTGACAATCAAGAATAGATACCCTCTTCCAAGGATAGATGACTTGTTTGATCAACTCAAAGGGGCTTCAGTTTTCTCGAAGATAGACTTGCAGTCAGGATACCACCAGATTAGAGTCAGAGAGCAGGACATCCCGAAGACGGCGTTCAGATCTAGGTACGGGCATTGGAAGTTTCTAGTTATGCCCTTTGGAGCGACCAATGCGCCGGCGGTGTTCATGGACCTCATGAACCGTATTTTTATGCCTTACTTGGATCAGTTTGTGATAGTATTCCTTGATGACATCCTGGTCTACAGCAAGAGTGAAGCAGAGCACGAGCAGCATCTCAGAGTTGTCCTCCAAATTCTCAGAGAGCACCAGTTGTACGCCAAGTTCAGTAAATGCGAGTTCTGGCTCGATCGCATTTCTTACTTGGGTCACATCATTACCAGAGGAGGAGTGGAAGTGGATCCCCAGAAGATCGTGGCTATCGAGGCATGTCCAGTACCTAGCTCAGTGGCAGAGGTTCGCAGCTTCCTTGGATTGGCCGGCTACTACCGACGGTTCGTCTCAGATTTTACAAGGATTTCAGCACCGATGACCCAGTTGACCCGCAAGGATGTGCCATTCGTTTGGACAGCAGAATGTCAGGAATCATTTGAGAAGTTGAAGCGAGGTTTGATAACGGCTCCCATTCTTACCCTTCCAGATGGGACCGGAGGATTCACAGTTTATTGCGACGCTTCAGGCAGAGGATTGGGATGTGTTTTGATACAGCATGGGAAGGTAATTGCTTATACGTCACGTCAACTCCATGATCATGAGAAGAATTACCCGACCCACGACTTAGTGTTAGCAGCAATAGTGTTTGCACTTAAGTTGTGGAGGCACTACTTGTACGGAGATAGAGTGGAGATATTTACTGATCATAAGAGCCTGAAGTATGTTTTCACCCAGAAGGATCTTAATAAGCGGCAGAGAAGATGGCTCGAGCTACTGGTGGACTACGATGTGGATTTGCAGTATCAACCAGGAAAGGCCAACGTTGTAGCAGATGCGTTGAGCCGGAGAGCCGGAGTTTATTTCCTGACGGCGCAACCAGAGTTATTGTCGGATCTTCAGAAGATGGGAATTGAAGTGGTTCTTCCTTCCAATGTGGCCTTGATGGCCAGCCTACAGATTCAGTCCACCATAGTTTAGAGGATCCGGACAGCACAGTTAACCGATTCCAAGATTCAGCGGCTCAGAGCAGAGTGTGAAGCAGGAAGAAGGCCAGACTTATGTATTCATGAGGATGGTACACTTCGACACGGCACGCGTCTTTGTGTACCCAGTGGAGATATCAGACAGGAAGTCATGGCAAAGGCTCACAGTTCGCAGTACTCCATTCACCCAGGCGGCACGAAGATGTACAGAGATATTCGTCAACACTTTTGGTGGAATGGTATGAAGAGAGAGATAGCCCGGTATGTCTCTCGATGTTTGGTTTGCCAACAAGTCAAGGCTGAACATCAGAGGCCAGCTGGACTTCTTCAACCTTTACCGATCCCAGAATGGAAATGGGAACACATAACCATGGATTTCGTGACTGGGTTACCCAGATCTCCGGTAGGCAGAGATGCTATTTGGGTCATTGTGGACAGGCTTACCAAGGTGGTACACTTTCTTCCATTTATAGGTGGACAGTCGACGGCGCAGCTAGCAGAGATGTATCTCAGGCAGATCGTCCGACTTCACGGAGTGCCAGTCAGCATAGTATCAGACAGGGATACGAGATTCACATCGCACTTCTGGCGCAGTCTTCATCAAAGTTTGGGGACTCGTCTCAAGTTCAGCTCAGCGTATCATCCGCAGACAGATGGGCAGTCAGAACGTACTATACAAACTCTCGAAGATATGTTGCGGTTGTGTACCCTTGACTTTGGTGGTTCGTGGGAGGATCACCTGCACCTGGTGGAATTCTCGTACAACAATAGTTTCCAGGCCAGTATCCAGATGGCACCCTTCGAGGCTCTGTATGGTAGAAAGTGCAGATCCCCGTTAGCATGGGACGATGTCGGAGAGAGGCAGATGCTCGGTCCAGAACTGATTTCTCAGACGGTTGAAGTGGTCAGGAGAGTCAGAGATCACCTCCGAGTTGCTCAGGATCGCCAGCGCCATTGGGCCGATGCTCATCGGCGTCCCTTAGAATTTGCCGTCGGTGACCATGTATTCCTTAGGATCTCACCTACCTGCGGCGTCATTCGTTTTGGCGTGCGGGGAAAGCTTAGTCCTAGGTATATAGGGCCGTTCGATATTCTGGAGCGAGTAGGCGATGTGTCCTATCGTCTCGCTCTTCCGCCGTCGCTAAGTGAGGTACATGATGTATTCCATGTATCCCAATTACGACGGTACATCCCGGACCCGAGCCATATCCTAGATCATTCGAAATTGGTTGTTGGTACCAACCTTTCGTATGAGGAGAGGCCCGTGTCTATTTTAGACCGGAGGGAAAAGACGCTCAAGAACAAGACTATTAACTTAGTTCGTGTTGCTTGGGGTCATCACTCTCTAGGTGAGTCAACGTGGGAGCGTGAGGACGACATCCGATCACGATATCCCTACCTGTTTGACTCGTGAGGTATAATGTCTTTCTTATGCCTTACGCTTTCCCTTCCTTGCTTGCATTGTATGATTGTATGATTGAACCGCTTAGTGTAGCTTGTCTGTGCTTAGTATAGCTTGTCGTGGCAATCTCTAGCTCCTTGATTAAATTCCGAGGACGGAATTCTTTGAAGGTGGGTAGAGTTGTCACCCCCATTTTCTGTATTTCGTATTTGTACTCGTAATTTGATTTTGGCACGTATTTTATTTTCTCGACTTGCGGATTTTGGTTTCTCGTAAATGGGTTTGGACCATGTCTTGGTTTTATTTTATGGAGTTGGTTTGATTTGGTTTGGTTCATCATGATTGGTACACTTTAACCTACACTCCTCCCTCAACACACCACAACCACCCTCATTATATCTCCACCAACCTTTCTCTCTCCTTTTTACTCTCCATTAATTTTCTTCTTCTTCCTTCTTCCACAACTCCCCAACCCATTAGGCAAGTGCACCTTGCCATCGAATAAGCACCACTTTTTATTTGTCCATTAGCTAGATTAGGCCATGGAGAACAACTTTAGAACTTGACATTTTATGATTTGGAGCTTTCCTTTTTCTAGATCTAGGTTTTTACTATTTTCGGATTTACATGGTTTTGATCTATTTAACTTCGATTTTTGCATGTTTTGATGCTTCCATGTGGAAGAGAATTCGATTTTACTCAAGTTGGAACTTTGAAAATTTAGATTTGGTTTTGATTTGGTCAAGTTATGAAGAATTGAAGTTTTGAAGTTCTTGGAGTTCTTCTCGGGTTGGAGAAGCAGCCCTCTCGGCCTGCACTCTTTAGCGCAAGGCCGATTGCGCAGCTCACCCTTTGGTGAACTGCGCAACTTCCGTTTCGGCCAGCGCCTTCATTGCGTATAGCTGATTGTGCCCGGCCTCTTGGGCTGGACCGCGCACTAAACCCTGCGCAGTTAGCTCCTGCGCCATCCCCTCCTGCACAGTCCACCCTCTGTGCAGCTCACCCTGCACCATCCTCTCCTGCGCAGTCCACCCTCTACGCAGCTCACCCTGCGCCATCCCCTCCTGCGCAGTCCACCCTCTGCGCAGCTCACCCTGCGCTATCCCCTCCTGCGCAGTCTAACCCCTGCGCAATTTGATCCCGCGCAATCCATCTGCTGCGCCATCCACTCCTGCGTAGTTGGTACCCTGCGCAGTTGGTACCCTGCGCAGCTCACTCCTGCGCAGTTGGTACCCTGCGCAGCTCACCCTGCGCAGTTGGCCTCCCGGCGCACTTGACTCCTGCGCAATCCAACCCCCCCTGACCCCTTGCGCAAACCATTGACTCTTGGAGATTTGGTTTTATTTTCTTTAAGCCTGGCTCTTCTGTAGTCCTATATATATTGATATTGTATTAGATATTTTACGCCCATTTTATATCCTTACGCCTTTTGTCATGAACTTGATTTTACTTAATATGTTTGGAATGTCTATTGTACATGGCATGGTATGACAAGGAACTAGCATAACACGACAGTGACCCGTAGTGGTGCACTCCTGACATGACCAACCTGACTTGATAGTGGCCCGTCGTGGCGCACCCCTAACAAGCACCCTGACATGATTTATCTTGATAACTTGATAGTAGCCCGTGGCGGCGCACTCCTGACTTGACTTGACTTGATAACTTGACTTGACTTGCCTTGACACCGTAGGTGTTCCCGCTTGCTTGCTTGTACAATCTACTTGTCTTGTCTTGCATCATGTCTAGGACGTGACTTCCTGGGTACCACGGCCAGGGACTCGCGCTAAACTGGATTAGGCTAATGATTAGATCAAACTAGAACATGGAGAATTCCCAGTCACAGGCAATCTCGTTATCTGGGCGCTTTAATGGACTTGTAGCTTGCCGACGAGTAGAGCACATTTCCAGCACACTGTCATGTGTTGCACCCTCTAAGTCACCTAAGGGTATATCGTTTCCTGGGCGATGTACCCACCTATAACTCTCAACCCGCGGAAGGATAACTGGATGGTCTGCAGGGCTTGGGACTGGGAGTTTCTCACTTGCATCTTGTTAGTAATTAAGGCTTGTGATAACCCTAGTTAGTTAAAATAGTAAGCCGTAGTACTTGCTTGGCCGATTGTGAATGGTTGATGTCCAGCCTTGTCTAAGTCTTGTCTAGCTATAGTACCTGCTATCTCCTGAGCATGTTTGTTTTACTTATCTTAACGATAAATGGGTAGAGATAGTGAGCTATTCAGGCGAAGGGGTACAATCCCGGTCCTTGTTTGGTTTAAGGATTGTAACCTGGCTCCCGGAATGGTTCCGCGTCCCTAGTCATTTATCGCCCTGTGTACCTTACTACTTGTACTTTCCTTTTATTCTTTATGTTCTGATATGCTGGCTTTTGTTCTTATTTGTGGCCTCCTTGTGGCACTTGCTCTTTCTGGGGTTTGACCCAGCTGGTTTTGTGTGGCCAGATTTTGGAGCAGCTCCCGAGGATCTACCAAGCTTCCAGCCCAATGGTGACAACTAGACGGAACCCGAGCCAAGAGTGGGTTTTCCTTTTTGTTTCACCCACTTATATGTAAATTTATTCTTTTGAGGCGTTTAGCCGACGAGCACCTGTTAGCTCGATGCACATTTACTTACTGTCTGCCTACGGGCTGTAAGCATGATTAACAAATCCTAGGGTTGATCATGTATGACTGAACTCTTGCTAGTCCCATCATTTTGTACGACTAGCTTCATGATCATCCAATATGTATTATTTGGGATGCCTTATATATATATATTTGATGCTCTAATATCATGTAACTCTGTTAATTGCTTAAGATTGAGACAATAGGCTTGACCTTAAGAAACTGCTGGCTTGTAGTAAACCCTCATATTTAGACAGCCGTGACCGTATAGTTGAGATGTATTCTATTTCAATATACGTAGCTGGCTATGTCTGCCCTCCGCTCTCCAGTATTCTGGTTCTGGGGCGTGACACGTATGGACCATTATTCTGATATTTTCCATGCTTCTACATGTACCTCCTCATGAGTTTGAGGATCTCGAGAAGAAACCCGGCCTAAGGCGCCTAGTGTGAAAAGGTATGAGACCCAGGTGGTGGTGTGAGGAATGCTCCCTTCCGAGCTACCATCCTTCTTGATAGCCGTCTGATGACAAGTACTGTGGTGACATAACAATTTCCGATACACGACAACAAAGCCCGAGAACTGCCGATCCAAATCCTCGAGCTCTTCGCTCGTAGGGGTGTACACTATAAAGACTTCTTCCCCCCAGGGTAGCTTGGAGATAACGTACATCTCGTGGAGAGCGAGTCCCAGCTCCCCTTCCGGTGTGAAGAAGGTTCTCGTCCGCCGGTTGTACATCTCCAGAAGAGCCATGAACAACGGCTTATTTATGGGTAGACCGTGACAGGTGCCCCGAATGGCGTGGTAGAGGCCGATCTCACGCAGGGGAGTCTCATGCTTCCGTAGAATCCACGTGGTCAAGTTGGCCCACGCAGGGATAGGGTTTATCCAGTTCGGCAATGCCAACCGGCCAACGAAATACGACCCTTTACGAGAAGGCTGGTTCAAGAAGTTATCAGCCTGAGAGAATATGAAATTCGGACCCGTTACGTTTATAAAGGTACCCGGAGCCAGTCCCATCACGTACCGACTGACCGGTTCCCTTCCCGCATACGCTGACCCCAAATTTCTATTGTAATGGATGTCTCCCACAAATATCCCCGACTTGCTTGGAGTCAAGGAGTCTACCATCTTTTTGTCTAGCGGTAGCATGTTGAACCAGGACAGAGGAAAATGACGCTCTATCGGAGGGATATAGATCTCCACCCCGTCAAGAGTAAAGTCCCAGCTCTCGGATATATCCAGCGCCCGGGTGTTCTTTACAGACAAAACATCCACAAAGAGGAACGCAGGCTTCAGGTATTCCCCCTCCAATTGCCCCGAATTCATCATGGTGCAGAGAAAGTGAAAGGACTGTTTCTTGATAGCATTCAGCCTCTCCAAAGGCTCCTTCGGGAGCTGGTTCGTCACATACTCGACTATGTCGTCATATCGATAGCCCATTGTCGATTGGGCGCGGCCCACCAGAGGTTCTCCTGCTGCATTAACTGGCAGATTCACTGAAGAAGGAAAGACAGAAACAAATCAAAAAATGGCTAAAACAAAACTACTGAGTGCTTTGGCTCACATGAGCTTATGCGGCTCTATTTAAAGACGAGCTTATGCGGCTCTGTTTAAAGAAGAGCTTATGCGGTTCTATTTTAAAAGAGCACATACGGCTCTGTTCGAACATGAGCTTATACGGCACTGATTAGCGTAAGCTTATACGGCTCTGTTTAGCGTGGGCTTATGCAGTTCTACTTAGCAGAGCATTATGCGGCTCATTTCAGAGGAGATTATGCGGCTCAGTTTAGCACAGCCTCATGCGGCTCAGTCCAGACGAACTTATGCGGTCCTGTTTGAGGGAGCTTCATGCGGTTCGATTCAGAGGGACTTATGCGGCTCTGTTCGACGGGTCGTTATGCGGGTCAGTTTATGAAGCGTTTATGCGGCCACTAGACAATTCCCATGCGGCTCGGACATGGGGTATACCCCCATGCGGCTCGGACATGGGACGTACATGCGGCCCATACAATTTGAACAGTTCGATGAAAACGAGGAACGCATTATAGGCTTGTGCTTAAAGCATGCAACAGAGCCGTCTTTGCTAGGGTTTCGAAGTATACGATCCGCCCAAACCCTTACCAGCAATGGTGGGGTGAACGTCGGGATGAACTTCGATCCGCGTGCTGTATAAAGAACAGAATCGACTCCTCGGTCATCGAGGAAAATCCAGATATTTAAAACCGACCCTTGGGATCCTGCCCCAAAAGGCGGCTTTAAATCCAAAGCAAATCAAGAGCAATTAATAAGACGCACACGTGGCAGAAAAAGTACATGTGGTAGAAGAAGTACACGTGGCAAAGAGCCTATGCGGCCAGGAAGTCCATGCGGCGAGGAAGTCCATGCGGTTAGGAAGTCCATGCGGCTAGGAAGTCCATACGGTCAGAATATCCTCTGCGGCCAGAAGAGCTTATATATAGCCATGCTTCCTATTCAAAGTATTTCAATTTTGTAAATTGAAAACTTTGAAGGGGATCTTGTAGAAGCGTGAAAAAAGACAAGGAAAGCCCATGCGGCTCAAAACAGAAGGAGTCTCATGCGGCTCAAAACAGAAGGAGCCTCATGCGGCTCATAAAGTCCTTCAGGATCCCATGCGGCTCATAACAGAAGGAGCCTCATGCGGCTCTAAAAGTCCTTCATGCGGCTCGGATGGCTCCACGCCACGTGGCCTCACGCTGTCCGACCCGACAATCGGCCATAAAGTAGTAGCTTGAATTAATTACTCTGACGGTAGCCCTGACAATGACAGCTCTGACAAATGACAGCTCTGACATAAAAATTGAAATGATAACTCTGACATGATGGCGTGTTCCTAGGGAAAAAAAGAAAATCTTTTCATACAGCTGGCATGATCCGCCAAATCCCAAAGCTTCCTATGCGGCTGCCACTCCTATGCGGCTGACACCCCTATGCGGTTGCTCTTTTTATGCGGCTGCCACCTTCATGCGGCTGCTTCCTTCATGCGACTGCCACCTTCATGCGGCTGCTTCCTTCATGCGGCTGCCACCTTCATGCGGCTGCTTCCTTCATGCAGCTGTCACCTTCATACGGATGTCCCCCTTCATGCGGCTAAGAGTGTGGGGGGTCACCCATATACGGTTCATTTAGAGACTGCACTCATGCAGCTCTGTCAGGACGTCCCATTCACGACAGTTGAGACATGTGGCAATCCTCATTATAAGTTGAGACACGTGGTTGTCTTATCCCCTCGGAGTTATGGCTGCTCGCAAATCATAACAACCAGATTTATTACAATCACCATTATTACTCAGATCAAATCAGATTTATTGTAATTAAGCAAATTGGACACATGGCAAGAGATCCGAGTTTGTCATGATAAATTATGAATATTTATTGCAATCAGTATTAATTGTCCATACGGATTTGGTGCAATCAAGAATTAATTGTTCAGATGTGATGCAATCAAGATGAATGGTCTAGATGATTGGCCGCCAACTTTTTAAGGAGGAAATCATTGTAAACCCTAATGATCACATCCCACTTCTATAAATAGCAAGGTGCCATTCCCTTGCAAAGGGCTGGAAAAGAGAGGAGGAGAATTCCAGAGAAAAAGGAGATTCTTTCCACCCGGCTGGATGCACAGAGAGACAAAGGTACGCACAGAGGAGTCTTCCCACACATCCCGAGAGCATTTCTTCATCAGAGCCAAGGCTTCGTCTGATCGTCCAAGGAGTAAGGCAAAGCTGTCGTCGTTTTCTCGAGCCTCTATCGTCACCCCCCAGAATCAAAAATAAATAATCGTACTTAGATTACTGTACCTAGGTTTTCATTCCTAGGTTTTCTTTGTACGAGTGAGTTTGTATTGTGAGTCTAAGTTCAGTCCTCCTATAAAATTGTTCTGTACTTTTACAATCAATGGCAAACGCCTCTTATTAATGAAATAAGGAATTTTGTCCACATAGATTATATCATCAGGAGAGGGGCTATCCACCTGTGTAACCAAGTATTTGACGAGTTCTTCGTCCTCCTTGGCTACCCCCTGCGAGCTTAGAGGTCGGGATGCTGTCTTGGGCAACTTGACCACCAAGGGTTCAGTTTGAGGTATTGACTTACCTGAGAGTGTTGGATCGGCACGTGCCTGCTGGCTCGTCTTTGGAAGATGGATGACAATTGCCTCAGCAAGGGACTTTGTGTCTTCCGGTCGCCTTTTAGTAGATTTTGGCAATCGGATTACCATCAGTGTTATAGAGGGCCTTGCATCTTCCTGTTGCCTTTGATTGGACTTCGACAGTAGGATCACCATTGGCCCTATGATAGGTTTTGGCTCCTGGCTGGATCTCGGAAGACGGATGACCATTGGTTCCAACTGCGTAGGTGTGGCAGGATAACCGAGCACCTCTTTATGCAAGGTTGCGACAAGGGGTACGGCCTTGTCCGATTTGTGGGCTTGGAGACAAATTCTCAAGGGTTCTTCTGGCCCTGTGATAGCTTCCAGCTAGTCATTTATATGTTTCCTGGATTCGTCATATAGACAATCCTCCGAAGAGTAATAAGATTCAACCCCTTTTAAAGGATCAATGTCGACGAATTCAGTTTTCACGGACCGTGCTTACTGACATGCTTGAAGCACCAGGGAAGGGTGGATGGCACGATCATATAGTCATGTATCCACGGATGTCCCAGGAGGATTTTGTAGAAGGTGTCTACATCTATGACGTAGCAGGTATCTTTCATCTTCAGGTCACCAATCTGGCACTTCAACCGGATCTTCCCTAGGGGATAGCTCATTCCCGAGTTAAAACCGCTAATGGCAGTGTTGGTTGCTGTTAGCCGATGCATAGGGATGCCAAGAAGTTGGAGCAAGCTTTTCGGAATAATGCTTATTGACGAGCTAGGGTCGATATGCATCCGATCCACTTTGATGTCGCCTATGTATCCAGTGTAGTACAATGGGCGATCGTACAAATTGGACTTGATCAACATGTCCTGAGGAGTAAATATGATGTTGGGTATTACATCTGTGCTATTGTCGCCCTTTGGATCTGCTTGCGGGTCTTTCCCTGGAGGCTTGACCTGAGCTAAGTAGGTGTCAGCATTTTGGAGTGCTTCACTTAATGCGACACGAAAATCCTTGGAGAGCCTTAGGAGCTCGTATAATGACAACTTTGTTGGCGTATTAGCCAATTATGCTAATATGTCAAAGTTGTAAGGTCGCTCCAGTCCCTGAGGTGCATCATTGCGGAGTGGCCTGTCGAAGCGAGTTTTCTTTGTCTTGGACTTATGTGCCAGTGGAGGCTGAGATGGCCTTGGAAGATCAGAGGGAGGCAACGTTGCCGGCTGAGGATCTTCGACTGAATTATCCCGTGCGGGCTGGACTTGTGCTCCAGACCGGGTAACAACAGCTGTATCTTCTTCAGCTTCGGCTGAAATTGTATGGCAGGATCTAGACTTTCTGTCCTTTTTTTTGCTGGTAGGAGATGACACCTCCTGGGTAACTTCGGGCACCAAGTCTGGATGCACCCATATGATCTCTCCTCGCGATGTGGTGAGAGGTACCAATCTAGAATTCTGGCTCCGGACAGGTGGAAGATTAGTAACCTCCAACGTTGTCCGAGGGACAGGTATTACTCCGTCTGGAGTGCTTATTGGAGGGAAGTCGCCGAACTAAATTGACACTATGTTCGTCGCCACGGTAACCTCTTCAAAGTCTATCGACAAAGCTTTGGAGTCGATAATACATTGAATGTACCGCTTTAATTGGAAGCAGTCATGAGTGGCATGATGGACATAGCGGTGGAAGTGACAATACTTTGGGTCCTCCATTTCTGCAGCTCGAGCTTTGGTGGAGGGAGCAGGATCCTACCCCCTTGCAAGAGCATATCGAAGATAGGTTTGACATGACTATCTTCAAATGTGTAATTAACTTTGGGCCACGGACCTTCCACCTATTTTTGTTCGGGCTTCTGAGTCGCATTAGCGACCATGGCCTATTTGCCTTTATTGTCCCGGTTGGAGGTGGCGCCACTGTTGTTGTTGCTGGAGGTGGAGCCAGGATGTCTGCCTTTATCCTCTCCATCTGGTATGTGTAATCCTAACTGGCGAGCTTTTTTCAATTTTGTCTCTGTATTGGTAGTACTTATGATGAAGGTCGTCCAATCCCTGAACTGATCGTCACCCATCCAGAGGCTAATTGCAGGGAGCAGCTTCTTCTAACAGATTTCAATCAAGGAGCTCTCGGGATTGCCTTGGGGCAATCTCATTGCGGTTTGGCGGAACCGCTCGATATAGTTCCTTGTTAGCTCCCTTTCTCCCTGAACGACGTCCATGAGAGACGACATTGTTACATCATGCCCCACTTCGTAGAATCTTTCCAAGAACATGTGTTTGAAGCCGTCAAAAGAATGGATGCACTACAACAAAAAGGCCTATTAATAACGCTCGATAAGACGTATTGATGATGCCTGATACCTAAGCGTAACTAAAGTTCGAAATACCTTTTTTCTATGACGGTTTGGGCTAATTCTGGGCTTTTTATAACGTTTATAAAACAAAGCGTTATTAATATTTTAGAGCGGTGGCAAACTTTTAATATTTTGCAAACTTATTAATATTAAGGTTTTGAAATACATTTTTTTCCTTCCATTTCCCCTCTCCTCCTCTTCTTCCTCTTCCTTCGCTCCCATGCTCAGACGCCTAGGGTTAGGTTTAGGGTTTCTCTACCGATCCATCCGTTCGATCCCCTCTGCCATGGACTCCAGCGGGGCTTCCGGCGCCCTCTTCTCTGTCGACCCCCTCGAGCACAAAGCCGCCAGGGGGCACGGAGACTTTTACTAGGCTCCAGTTTCGGGCTCCAAAAAGCCTGTAGAAGATGGGCAGCTAATATTTCTAACAGCAGGTACCTTTATGTACTAGTTACTAAACATCTCGCTAGTCTATAAGTAGATAATCTATATTGGTCTATCTTGTGTTAACTTATTCTTTGAACTATCAGTAGTTCTAGTCATCCTGATGCATCTTTTATAAATCTAGATGCAGCATATCATGGGCTAAATCTTACTGGATTTATAATTTTCAGGTGATGCGACTTTATATGAAACAGTGGTACCACTCTTAGACATCATGGTGAAGGTACTATTGTCCAACTGGATTCCTTCCCAACTCTGTAATTCGTAGGTTTGGGGGCAATAAGTTTTATGAATTTTTTTATTTGCAAGCTGAGTTTTTGTGCCTCTTTTCTGTTTTAAGCATGAAAATAAAATATTCATTTTCTACTATAATTTTTTTATTTAAAATATATGTTTGTATTTATTTTTGTACTTCGTATCTACACGTCGCATACGAATTCGTATTTTTGTATTTGCGTAGCGTGCGAGAATTGCGTTTCGTAATTTCTCGTCGAGTGCGAATATATGCGAGGTACATATTCTTGTAAAATTTTTTAATTTAGAAGCTTGAATTTTTTTGATAATAAATAATAAATATTTCGATTACTTAAAATTATAAATATGTCATATTGGAAATTTTTCAATTCTTTATTTTTACGTCATGAAAGGTTATATAAATAGTAATTTTGAAAATGAGATTTTATGCAAATATTCATTGCATACATGGTGCATAAATTTAGATTTTTATATATATTTTCGAAATTATTTAATATTAATATTTTATTGTTCGAAAGAGTATTTTTAAAAATAGTGTTTTAGTTTAAATTTAAATTGTTGGTGATAATTTAAATTTGAGAAAATTTATTTGACTTTATTTTAAATAGAGTTATTTGAAAAAGGAATTTTATCTATATAAATTTAGATTTGATTTATCAAAAATTTCAATTTGAATTTGTATTTGATTGGAATAATTATTTAAATTAATTTGAATTAATAGAGGAATTATCTAATTGGGATTTAAATAAATCCCAATCTCTATCCAACTGGGAATTCCCACCTCCTATAAAAGGAGAGGTACTCCTCCAGAAAATTTTCAATCAACAGATTGTGCATCGTGTCTGTGCTCCCCATCCACTACGTTATTTTCTCTACAAATACATATTTTTTCTTCCGACAGACCGGACGTCCACCTCGTGTCGGGACACAACCCCGACACGACACATCCCACCCTCATCATCCTCGACTCCATACAGAACCCCGCCACCACCGCGGTAGCCGACTCACTCCGACAGCATCCCGACACCGACAACACACGAACCTCCATCTCAGTCACCCCCGTCCCCGTCTCCTACTACAGCCATCACCCACCACCACCAGTAACAGGCCACACCACCATTGCCGCTACCACCACCGTCATCACCACCACAACCCACCACAGAAAGGAAAAAGAAGGAAAACCCTCACCTAGGACCACCGTGCCGGAGTACGTGCCGCACGCGTGCTTCCCGACCGCAGCATCTCCTCCGCGGCGAACTCGAGAACAGACGCCGTGCGTCCCGGCGTCTTCCGCCGCCACGATAGCCACGCCGCCCCTGGCGGTTGGCCCGATCTCTGCCGTCGAATGCGAGCCAGGCCAGAGCCGCCTACTCCTCCTTCGGCCACCTCGTCGTGGGTGGGCCACCCGATTCCGCCTCGGATCCAGACCGCTACCGCGTCCGGAGCGAAGACGATCGAAGTGCAATCATCCTCGAGATTGGCGGGCGAAGCGAAGACGATCGAAGTACAATCATCCTCGAGAAAATAGTGACGATCATGGTCACGGCTAGAACACATGCGAAAGACAAGAACACACACCTGGCGAGATAACCAGGTCCTCAGAGGGACGTAACAAGATACAATAAACATGCCATATAAATACTGAATATAAAATATGCCACAATCAAAGAAAGTGACAAGACATAAATAAGGTAACCTAACCGTACTAAAGTGAACATGCAGTGAGAACAAACGTTTCGTCGCGTGAGCCCTGGCTGTAAATGGGATCTGGTATAGTCTCCACTTGGGCACCAGTGACCTAAGCGCATGACGTTCAAAAATGACAGTGGCCAACCTGAGAGGCTCATACCCGTATCTCCAGCGGAGCTTCCAGGTTACAAGGGAAGTGCAATCGAAGCCCATACGACAAGAAAATGTTCTCCCCACCCAATGTACCTATCATGTCGCATCCACGACCATGTAACACTACTAACCGTCAAATCTTCTAACATACCACTATTGACAGTTAGACCTAACGCACGTCCTGTACGCATCAGTGATCAGCCAACACGCAAGTCCGTAGGCTATATGCTACACATACTCACACATCTCGTGGCACATTAGTGTCAAAGTTTATGTAATGCACTAAACTAGTGGTAGTCCCTTAACTCTAGGTCATATGCAATCAAAGGATCGATAACAAGGTACAGTTAATATCACTGAGCAGGAAGTAAGTCAGGAACTGTAATAATGGTACAGCTAAAAGTACGAGAAATAAATACACAGTGATATGCAATAAATAAAATGCAGACTAATTTATAAACAGTAAATTTTGGCAAGGTGTCTTGCCTGGTAGGTTGCCTGGTGTGGTGCGAGGATCTGACAAGTCTTGATTGTCCGATAGCCATGTTCAGTGTGTCATGGTCCGAAGTTGCAAGGAAATAGAGAAGCACGATTAGCTATGAGTAAAAGGAATAATTAAAAGAGAGTTTGAGCGAAGAGGCGCGTGTCCTATTTTTAGAAAATATTTCATAATATACTTGAAAAATAATTCTACGTAAATACTTGAAAATATTTTATATATGTAAATTGTAAAAATACATTTTTATTAGTCCAGAAAATACTTAAAATAATAAATCTTTTTAGGCAAAACGCTAAGTTGTCTAAATATTTTAAATAAGTATTTTGAAAATAAATAAAAATAGTTTAGGGTTAATTTTGTCAAATGTATTCTGAAAAAATATTAATCATCGAATTTCCTTAGTAAACCGAATAATACACTAATAATAATAAAATCAAAATCATAATAAAAGTATTAAAATAACACTAATGATATGATAACAATAATAATAATAATCAACCGTAACAATAATCTAATAATAATACTAATAATAATATATAATGAAAGTAATCTATAATATAAAATTATAATGATAATAATAATAATAATAATAATAATAATAATAATAAAAATAATGGTAACGATAATACACCTAATGATAATCGTGATAATAATAAAAACTAATAATAATAACAGTAAATAACCCCACTCCCCTTTATACTAATAATAATAATAGTAATAATAATAAAACTAATAATAGTTATATCAATAAAAAAACCTTAAATTCTAATCAGACACTTAACCCCCCCCCCCCCAAATTCGTACTGGAGAAGGAGAGAGAGAGAGAGAGCGAGTGGGAAGGGGAACGGCTCACCGTGGGGTCTCGAGCGCTCGGCGGCAGCCAGCGCCGGGTCGGCGTGCTGGGCGGAGCAGCGTCGGCGCCGGCGGCGCGCTGCCCTGGAGGCGGCTGCGCGGTGGAGGGCCACTCGGGGCGAGGTGGCTCCGGCGCGAAGTGGGGCTAGGTCGGTGGCGCCGGAGTTCTGGAAAGGAGCGCCGGGTCGGCGGATGGGCGCACGGCCATCGGTGAGAGGTCGGCGGGCCGGCGGAGAGAAGAAGTCGGAGGGGGCGGATGGGGGTTTTCCAACGGCGGTTGTGGCACTAGAGACGACGCGGTGGTATTCGTCGGCGCCGGAGGAGGCGGAGAAATTTGAGGGCGCGGCGGAGCTCCGGCACGGCAGGGGTCCACGCGGTCTGGAGCAGCGCCGGAGATCCCCAGCGATGTCGACGTGCACGCCGGCGACTCCTCGGCGGTGGTGCAGGAATGTCGAATCTCGCGGGTCGAGGTGAGAGTTTCTCCCCCCTTCTCCTATTTCTGGTGGTGGTGATTGTGGTGTTGTGGGGTTTCTTCGGGTGGCCGCGGTGGTGAAGATGGTGGTCGGAGGGGCTGGGTTCGGTCGAGGCCGGACACGCGGCTGAGAGGCTGATGATGATGAACGAGGACACAGACATGGGGACACGATTTTGTGGTGTTGGTAGTTTGTGGCAGTTGGAGTGGCGGCGATGGCGACGGGGCGAGGGAGATAGTGTTGGGTTTGTCGGTATGGGGAGTCAGTAAACGTATCCTGCAAGACACGGGACGAGTCGGTGTCCGGAGCTGTCGGACACGGAAGAAGAATGTATTTGTATTGGTGGGGATTATAGTGGATGGGAGGCACGGACACGATGCACAAAGGGGGTAGAAATTTTGGTTGAAAATTTTGGAGGAGTACCTCTCCTTTTGTAGGAGGTGGGAATACCCAGTTGGATAGGGATTGGGAGAATTTAAATTCTCCCTAGATAATATCATACTATTTTTAAATTCGATTTAAACTAAATCAATCCAAATCAAATCCAATCTAAATAAATTCTATATTTAATTTAAAATTATTTAAATACAGTCAATAAAATCTTTTGCAATTTAATTTACCATATTTAATCAAATATTAAATTTAACATAATCTCAAATATTATTTTCATAATTAAATAAATATAGTAATAAATAAATTTTAGAAATCATAATAAATACTTTAATATTAATTCATGAACTAGCTTTTATAAATAACATAATATATTAATAAGCAAATTTTACATTTCGCAAAATATTAAACTACAATTTCCAAATCACAATTTATTTGTAAACGACGAATAAAATAACCTTTTTATACAAAATATAAATATTTATCACCTTTGTTTGAACATGAGAAAAATAAAATTTATAAAATAATAAAAATATTTTTCTAACATATGTACCTCGACACATATTCGCACTCGTCGAAAATTTACGAACGCAAATCTCGCACGCTTCATAAATACGACAAAGCGAACTCGTATGCAACGTGTAAATGCGAAGTATAAAAATATTTTTTAAAAAAATCTTAGTAGAAATTTAGGGGGTTTATAGGTGGAAGGGACCGTAGTAGAGGTGCTCTCTGTGTCATACCCCCGTGCTGAGAAATCAACGGAATGTCTTCATCTTCGAACTCGGAAGGGGTGCTACCCCATGTGCAGGAAGCCGCATTATCTTGGTGAGGGTGGTGATCCTCAGGGAAATCCAAGTCTGTTGCACAGTTCTGGGGGACCTCTACCCCCTGTATGTGCTCTTGGTACACCGGGTTATCGCATATATTGAGGGGACTGCTACCTCCAGCTTCATCTACTCTTGTCACGACCCGGTCACAAATCGTTGGGTCGAATCGGATCATGCCCAGCCTGCACCGTTGTGAGACGGCGGCAGTAAGCTGTATCCAAATGCAGGTAATAACAACAACACAATCTATTTTGTCACAACATCTGAATTTCGAATTTTTAAAATAAACTTTGTCCAACAAAATACAACCGAAATAAAAACTGAATTAAACTCTCTTTCACTTAACATCAAAACTAAAAGATAAAACATCCTCTAGAGAGTAGGCTCATCAGCCACAATATCATCGTCCTCCAATTGGGACTCTGGCAGCACTGCTGGATAAAGCACCGGGTCGTAGTAGCTATTTATCAATAGCTCTGCTTCATCAAAAGAACATATTAGGGGTGGGGGATCCAGTCAGGAAAAGAGCAAAGTACAATTATGAAAATTTAACAATTTAACTAATAATTAGAAATTTGTAGTTTAAACAGTTGAAATACTTGAACCATATTTTCCAGCAATTTTCTACAATTGAAAACAATATGATTTTGAGTATGTAATGCTTATGACCGGCTTGGCTTGTACAATTGTATCCTAGTGATACGATACGGCTTATCTCCTTGTGTAAGAGGGGTAAGCTCGTACAATCAATATTCAATATGAGGGGTATTGGTCATAATACACTACACTACTCCTCCAATCCCACAATCAATAACAATCAATACTCTAGGAGAGAGTTCGTGTAGCAATGTGGTTTAATCTTGCAATATTAACTAAATTGAAAAATAAACACAACCGTACTTGCCTTTGTTTATGACTGGATTGAAAAGTCGGTTCCGGAATAGAAGATCAGACTCGTCCTCGAAATCCTACATTGAGAATCCTGACTTAGCATTAGAGAGGAAATCATATCTAGGTGTGCTAGTTACAATCTCTAGAATTGGTCCTAATCCAGTTTTATGTTATTTACAAATTCTACCAAAACACGTTTTTCGATGTGATTTATTAGTTATTAATTTACGAAGGAAAAATCCATTTAACATTTATTGAAAAATCACATTTTCTGATTATTTGGCAAAACTTAGTATTTTGTAATATTATATATAAAACTAATATTTTTCTTTAAATGAGAAAAATATGAATTTGTTTAAATAACAAACTTGTAATTTTCCTAATTATTTAATGTGAGAAATGATATTAATTTTCTATATTAACATAAATATTCATTTTATTATTAACGCGCTTATCGATAACTAACGAAACCAGAAAAATATAACCAAAAATAAACCAAAGCTAAAATACGCAATTACAAAACCACAGAGAAAGAAATAAAGACTGGGCTTATTCCCTTACAACACTTTAAATAAATTACACGAATTTAAAATAATTGAAATTTTCTGGTGAACTCTGAACGCCGGGTAGCGATCCATTCAGCAGGCCGAGGCTCTGCACCAAAATGATTTGGCCAGTAACTAGTTCTAAATAATAAATATAATTAATATTAAATATATAATAAAGGAAGGGTCTTAGACTTGGTTCAAAGATCATGTTTACAAATAGCTAATGCCTCAACGTCCGGAACAATGCCGGTTTAGTTTGCATTTCGCTAAGGGTCCATTGACCAATACGGTCGAGTAATCGGAATTCAAATCAACAAAAAGCCAATTTAGAAATTTTTATAGAAAACTTTTTTAAAATATTTTCTGAAAACTTGGGCAGCATTCCCTCTGTATTTGGGACAACCCAATACTGGAAATTTGTGCCAACAACACACAAATAATATCCCAACCAGGGAAATAACCCATGAAATCATTTCCACCATTAATATTAAAACCCAAAAAATAATATCGAACCCAAAAATATACATCCACAGCATGTTTCCAGTATTCTGAAAACCGAAGTTACTCAGAACCCGAAAAATATCACAAAACCAATCTCCAGAATATTTTCGAACATAACTCGGAATTTTCTGAGAAGCCAACGCGAAACAACAACAAAAAACCGCAGAAACATAATAGTTTCGGAAATTCCAAAACTAACCAATAGAACTTAAATTCTCCAACCACAACATAACCAAAGAGGACTTCGAAAAATTTTCGAAATCGAACTCATCTAAACCGAATTCCGCAACGGGATCGGAGAACCAAAATCATCATCGACTCAGGAGGGACGAACTACAGAGATTATCAGAATTTGCCTAACATCCGTTGGTCGGGGAGCCACGAAATAATCTCGGAAATGGAAACGGGATAGCGGGATCGTCCACAAAAAATCACGGACAATGGGTCGGCACGGGGCGGCCGGATCGGGGCTCACGGGGAGACTGCGAACAGAAACAGCAACAGCGAGAGGCTGCCGCGAGGGTTCGGCCGGTGGCCGCGGACACAACGACGACGGAATAGCTCGGTCGGCCGAGAGGAGGCCGCGCAGGGGAGCCGCGCGGGATCGGGTGGCCGTGGGTGGCACGCCGGACAGAGGAGGCGGCGGCGGAAGACCGCTGGAGGTGGGGTTCGTATCGGGTTATCGAAAATTGGGGCTAGGGCACGGTTAGTGCTTGGAAAATGGTGAGGAATGGTGGAGATGGTGATAGAGGGATGGGGAAGAGGGTTTATATAGGAAAGAGGATAGGGGTTACTGAAGATTGAAGGAGGAGTCAGGCGTTAGGGAGCCGAGGGGTCGGTCGAGAGGCTCAGGGAGAAAAGACTCGGCCATTTAGCCGTTTGGGTAGGAAAAGAACAGTTTTCTCCTTAGCTAATAATTAATGAGAATTGAGAGAAAGAAAGAGAGTTAATATGATAGTTTAATAAAAAGTTTGCTGAATGAAGTAAATGGAAAGAGAGAGTTTAAGAGTTTAAAGAAAGTTTTAAAAAGAAATTTTAAGTTTTCTTTTCTTTATGAAGAATTATAATATTATATAAAATAATACTTTAAATAATGATTTCGAAAACCGAGATTAGCTCGGATTCGAACATGGGTTCAGAAATAGGTCCGAGACGGGTCGGGCCAAAACAAGAAACAATAAAATAAGAATAATAATTTTCACTGAACCGAGAAAAATAATAATATTAGTCAATAAAACAGTTTAATTAAAATTACGGGTTTCACAACCTTCTCTCCTTAAGAAATTTTGTCCTCGAAATTAAAGGATAGGGTTAGGAATTACCTCAAGTCTCAAATAGATACGGATACTGCTCCCGTATCTCATCTTCTCGCTCCTAGATTGACTCGCCTGGGGAATTGTGTCGCCACATAACTCTAACTATGGGCGTCACAGAGTTCCTGGTTCTCTTCTCGCCTCTGTCTAAAATTGCCAATGGCTTCTCTGGCACTGTAAGGCTGGGTCCAATCTCCAGCTCTGAATGGTCCAAGATGTGGCTCGGATCCGGGATGTAGCGTCTGAGCTGTGAAACATGAAAGACGTTGTGCACGCCTTCAAGATTAGCTGGTAAAGCTAATCGGTACACCACTTCTCCAATTCGGCTCAAAACTTTAAATGGGCCGATGTACCTGGGGCTCAGCTTTCCTGCTCTGCCAAATATGATAGTTCCTCTGGTAGGGAAGATCTTCACAAACACACTGTCTCCTTCTTCGAACTCCAATGGTCGACGACTACTATCAGCCCAATGCTTTTATCTGTCCTGAGCAATCCTGAGCTTGTCTCTAATCACCTTATCCTTCTCTGCTGCATCGGTCACTATTTCAGGTCCAAGCAGTACTCTTTCTCCTATGTCGTCCCAAGCAAGTGGAGTGCGGCAACGACGTCCATAAAGT
The DNA here is from genome assembly GCA_029216955.1 of Iris pallida. Taxonomy (NCBI): domain Eukaryota; kingdom Viridiplantae; phylum Streptophyta; class Magnoliopsida; order Asparagales; family Iridaceae; genus Iris; species Iris pallida. Next base: position 145,330 of record JANAVB010024199.1, read on the forward strand.
ACCTCGAATGGTGTCATACCGATGCTGGCTTGGTAGCTGTTGTTGTAGGAAAACTCTACCAAGTGCAAGTGGTCTTTCCAAGACCCTCCAAATTCTAAGATGTAAGATCTCAGCATATCCTCTAGCGTCTGGATGGTTCTCTCCGATTGTTCGTCAGTTTGGGGATGATAGGCGGTGCTGAACTTCAGTTGAGTTCCCAAACTGTCATGCAAACTCTTCCAAAAGTGAGAGGTAAATCTAGTATCTCTGTCAGATACGATACTTACCGGAACTCCATGAATCCGATAGATATGCTGGATGTACAGTGCTGCCAATTTCTCGGTGGATAGACCAACCTTGAAGGGGATAAAGTGAGCTGACTTCGTCAGTCGGTCCACAATAACCCAAATGGCATCTTTCCCTCCTTGGGATCGAGGCAGTCCTGACACAAAGTCCATTGTCACGTGTTTCTATTTCCACTCCGGGATGTCTAGCGACTGCAACAATCCTGCTGGTCTCTGCCTGCTGGCTTTTACTTGTTGACAAATCAAGCATCTAGCCACAAATCTGGATACGTCCTTCTTCATTCCATACCACCACACTACAATACGCATATTCCGATACATTTTATTAGCTCCTGGATGTATGGAATACTGCGACTGGTGTGCTTCTTGCATCAGCTCATTCCTCAGTTCGCCAGTTGGTACGCAAAGCCTCGTACCATGCCTCAGTGCTCTATTACTGGCGATTAAGAATCCTTCAAGTGTTCCTGCCAGCACTTGATCTCTGAGTTTGCAAAACGTCTCGTCTTGAAATTGTGCCTCCTTGACTTTGTCCATCAGACTTGAACGCACTTGCAACTGCATCATTGATGATTCAACTCCTGGTATAATAGCTTCTCTTTCCAGCTTTTTCATTTCCTCTTTAGGTAGTAAAATCTCCAGTCCAAGCTTCTCTATGTCCTCCAGTAAATGCCGCTCCTTGGTCAAAAACATCACCATCGGGTACCGACTAAGTGCATCTGCAACCACATTAGCCTTACCTGGATGGTACTACAAGTCGATGTCGAAATCTTTCATCAGTTCCAACCATCGCCTCAGTCGCATGTTTAGCTCCTTCTGAGTGAAAACAAATTTTAGACTTTTGTGGTCTGTAAATATTTCCACTCTCTCTCCATAGGGGTAGTGCTTCTATAACTTCAAAGCAAATATCACCGCTGCGAGCTCCAAATCATGCGTGGGATAGTTCTTCTCATGAGTCCGTAATTGCCTAGATGCGTAAGCAATTACTTTCCCGTGTTGTTGAAGAACACAACCCAATCCTTTACCAAAAGCATCACTGTAGATTGAGAAACCGCCGGTACCTGCGGGTAGCGCAAGTATCGGTGCTGTTGTAAGTCTCTTCTTCAGTTCCTCAAATGCTGTCTGGCAAGCTTCAGTCCATACAAAATCTTCATTCTTCCTGGTGAGCTTCGTCATCGGCTCAGCAATCCTGGCAAAGTCCTTCACAAATTTCCGGTAGTAGCCAGCTAAGCCCAAGAAACTTCTGATTTCAGCAACCAAACTTGGTGTACTCCACTTTTCAATGACAGCTATCTTCTTTGGATCTACCGAAATTCCTTCTCCTGTGACAACATGGCCCAGAAAATCTACCTTGTCTAAGAAGAATTCATATTTAGATAGCTTACCGTAGAGCTTCTCCTTCCTTAGAGTTCCCAGAACTTTCCTCAGGTGCTCTTCATCTCTTCTTCAGTCTTTGAGTAGATCAGAATGTCATCGATGAAGACAACAACAAACTGATCCAGATATTCATAGAAACCTTGTTCATAAGGCTCATGAATACCGTAGGGGCATTCGTCAATCCAAACGGCATGACCAAAAATTCATGCTGACCATATTTGGTGTTGAATGTCGTCTTTGGAATATCCTCCTTCTTGACCTTGATTTGATGGTAGCCAGATCGAAGGTCTATCTTCGAGAACACCTTAGCTCCACCGAGTTGATCAAACAGGTCATCGATCCGGGGCAGAGGGTACTTGTTCTTGATGGTGATGTTGTTCAATGCCCGGTAGTCGATGCACATCCGTACAGTCTCGTCCTTCTTGGGCTCGAACAAGACAGGTGCTCCCCAGGGTGAAGCTCCATCTCTGATAAATCTAAGGGCCTTCAGCTCATTGATTTGGTCCTTCATTTCCTTGGCCTTCTTAGGGTTGACTCTGTAACATCCCCGAAAAATAGGGACAGAGCCGAGAACTAGGTCGATGGTGAATTCTACATCTCGATCTGGGGATAATCCTGGAAGACAATCAGGGAAGACATCCATGAATTCGGCTATGATAGGGTGAGGAGGTCCAGGTTCTTCGGTGATAGAGGAGTAAATAATACCCTCCATATCTTCCGGAGCTCGAGAGATTTCCAATTCCGGCTCTCCAGGTGGGCTGAAGACTACACATCCTTTGTGACAATCTATCAGCACATGCTGCTTACTTAACCAGTCCATTCCTAGGACTACATCATAGTTAGGTAAGGGCATCACCAGTAAGGGTGCTAAGAAGTTGTGTCCTGAGATAGTTATAGGACAGTTACAGGTCTCAGTGACGGGTATGGGTCCACCACCAGTCATAACTCTGCATATCTTCTTGCTAAATTCCGTAACTAGGTAGTGTGCAGAGATGAATTTTGTTGATATGAAGCTATGTGATGCACTCGAATCAAATAATGCTAAAGCAGGATGTGAATGCACATAAATAAAGCCTGTGATGACATCAACGGTAGGTTCCTACTCTGGTTCTTGTTTATCTGCTGTTAGGGCAAAAGCTTGCCCAGTCTTCTGTTGATGCTGCCCAAACTGTTGTTGCTGAGTGGGTAGGGGAGCCTTCTGCGATATTATTCCAGTCCGGTTGAATGCAGTAGGGCAGTCCTTTACTTGGTGGGTGGCAGACCCACAGACTAGGCAGTGTCCAACCCTCTTCCTGCAGATGTTCGACTGATGCCCTGGCCTCTTGCAGAAATCGTAGATAGGAATCTGCTTATGAGGCGCTCTGTCATTGGTCCTCGCCTGATGATGATGCTGTTGGTGGTGAGAAGGCCTATTGTTATTATTGTGGTTGGGCCTCTTCTGGTTATTTTGGAAGTTGCTAGTTCCAGAATACTCCCTCTTTGAACGAGCAGACTGACTATTCTCTATATCCCGAGCTCGTATTAGGATCCTCTCATATGTCTTGGTGCCGCCTGCGATCACAGGAGTACGAATCTCTTCCCTCAGTCCATACCTGAATCTTTCAGCATGATCGGTGGGGTCAGCAACCAAGTTCTTTGTAAAGTGACTAAGTTGACCAAACTCGGCCGTATATTTTCCTACAGTCATGTTCCCTTGCTTTAGATTCTGCAACTGTCTTTCCATCTCCCGTAACTCTGATGTTGGGAAAAATTTCCTGCAGAACAACCTCTTGAAGGTGTTCCAGTCAAGCTGCCTATCCTGGAGTCAGCGTTCATTCCGATACCAGGTGCTGGCTACATCTAACAGTTGGAGTCCCACAGCTTCAACTTGGAGATCATCAGGAAGTTGAGCAACGCTGAGGAGACGCTCCATACTGTCGAGCCATTCGTCAGCATAGATAATTCCCTCGGTTCATTTGAAAGGTCGAGGGCCCAACTTCTTGAATTTTTTGATATCTCCAACTTTAGCCAGCCTTGGTTCAGATTGGGCTGCTTCTCCTCTCTCCAGTGCAGCCATAGCCATATTATGGACATTCTCCATGCCTTCTCTCATAATCGCCGTCTGTTTGCGATGAGCTTCAGCTTGAGTTCTCTGTGCCTCAAGCACTCCTCGTAGCAGGCCTACGATGTTAGTGGGGTTCACGGGCACTGGTGGGATAGCTGGATCGGGCACCACCATAGGAGCTTGTTGTTCAGTCTGGGAAGATGTTGGTTCTAACACTTGAGTAGTAGTATAAAATCCACGGGGTGCTGGTGCATTATGGGGACGATCGGTCAGCTGCCGGGGTGTAGGATCCGGACTCGATTGAGGAGGTGGGGTGTGATCGGGTGATGACATCCCATCGCTAGCAGGATTGGTGGCCATACTCTGGAAGGTTTAGGATTGCAAAACATAAGCAAGGTAGCCTACCAGTCTATAACAAATAAAAATATTTATTTATAATATATATCGGTCCTATATTGCGACAATTAATGTTCTAGTGTTCTAAATGTTTCTAGATATGTTTTCCTAAGTCGTTGATTAGACCTGCATGGGCCACCACTAAAAACATGTCACGACCCGGTCCCAAATTGTTGGATCGAATCGGATCATGCCCAGCCTGCACCGTTGTGAGACGGCGGCAGTAAGCTGTATCCAAATGCAGGTAATCACAACAACACAATATATTTTGTCACAACATCTGAATTTCGAATTTTTAAAATAAACTTTATCCAACAAAATACAACTACAATAAAAACTGAATTAAACTGTCTTTCACTTAACATCAAAACTAAAAGATAAAACATCCTCTAGAGAGTAGGCTCATCAGCCACAATATCATCGTCCTCCAATTGGGACTCTGGCAGCACTGCTGGATAAAGCACCGGGTCGTAGTAGCTATTCATCAGTAGCTCTGCTTCATCAAAAGAACCTATTGGGGGTGGGGGATCCAGTCAGAAAAGGAGCAAAGTACTATTATGAAAATTTAACAATTTAACTAATAATTAGAAATTTGCAGTTTAAACAGTTGAAATACTTGAACCATATTTTCCAGCAATTTTCCACAATTGAAAATAATGTGATTTTGAGTATGTAATACTTATGATCGGCTTGGGTTGTACAATTGTATCCTAGTGATACGATACGGCTTATCCCCGTGTGTAAGAGGGATAAGCTCGCACAATCAATATGCAATATGAGGGGTATTGGTCATAATACACTACACTACTCCTCCAATCCACAATCAATAACAATCAATACTCTAGGAGAGAGTTCGTGTAGCAATGTGGTTTAATCTTGCAATATTACAATTATTAACTAAATTGAAAAATAAACACAACCGTACTTGCCTTTGTTTATGACTGGGTTGAAAAGTCAGTTCCGAAATATAAGATCAGACTCGTCCTCGAAATCCTACATTGAGAATCCTGACTTAGCATTAGAGAGAAAACCATATCTAGGTGTGCTAGTTACAATCTCTAGAATTGGTCCTAATCCAGTTTTATGTTATTTATAAATTCTACCAAAATACGTTTTTCGTTGTGATTTATTAGTTATTAATTTACGAAAGAAAAATCCATTTAACATTTATTGAAAAATCGCATTTTCTAATTATTTGGCAAAACTTAGTATTTTGTAATATTATATATAAAACTAATATTTTTCTTTAAATGAGAAAAACGTGAATTTGTTTAAATAACAAACTTGTAATTTTCCTAATTATTTAATATGAGAAATAATATTAATTTTCTATATTAAAATAAATATTCATTTTTATTATTAACGCGCTTATCGATAACTAACGAACCAGAAAAATATAACCAAAAATAAACCAAAACTAAAATACGCAATTACAAAACCACAGAGAAAGAAATAAAGACTGGCTTATGCCCTTACAACACTTTACATATGTCACCCCTAGTTTTCGAATTAGGGATATTTTCGTCATTTTTCAAGTTTTATAATTTTTAGGAATTTTATTTGATTTTATATGATTTTTAGGGATTTGTTTGATTTAGTTTGAATTTTACCCAATTCGGACTTAAGTTGGAGACCCGAGTAGTCTGGACCCTAGTAGGACCCACATACTAGCTGGGCTTGGCCCATATACCATCCTAACTAGGCTAGAAATCATAAACCCTACTTCCATGGCTTAATTAGTCATTTTAGAGGCTTAATTAGTTAGTTAGAGTTAAACCGAAACAAACCGAATTCAATTCGAACCAAACCAAGTCTATTGGGTTTGGGGGCGTATTGGATCACCACCCAAACCCAATAAACCCCCCATGGCCGGCCAAGTAGAGTCCCCTACCCTCTCTTTCTTCACAACTAAGCAACCTCTCTCTCTCTCTCTCAAATTTTATTCTTTTCAAGCTTTTCTTCTTCAAGCAACCCAAAATCTAGGTATGCCATAAATTCCCTATTTATTTTCTCTCTCATATTTATTTCTTCACAATAAATGTAGAGGAGATGATTCTCCACACTTTACCCATAGATTTCATAGGTTTCCCTAGAAATCTAGGTTAGAGATTAATTGGGGGTTTTCTTAATTAAAGTGGTATGTATATATATGTATATATATATATATATATATATATATATATATATATATATATATATATATATATATATATATATATATATATATATATATATGTATGTGTATATATAAGGGATTTTTTGACTTTCATCCCACTTACTAATATGAATTTGTACTTACATCCCACTTTTTAATTTTATTTGACTTACGTCCCACTTTTCGTCACGAAAATACTTTTCGTGACAAAATAAATATTTTTCGTGACAAAATAAATACTTTTCGTGACGAAAAGTGGGACGTAAGTCAAATAAAATTAAAAAGTGAGATGTAAGTACAAATTCATATTAACAAGTGGGATGAAAGTCAAAAAATCCCTATATATAATTATATGTATTTGGTGGTTGTGTGAGTGTGTGTTTGTGTGTGTGTTTGTGTGAGAGAATGGTGGTGATGGTGTGTGAGAATGGTGGTGGTGGTGTGTGAGAGTGGTAGTGAGAATGTGTGTGTGTATATAAATATATATAGATAAATGTGTGTGTATTTACATATAGATGTGTGTATGTTTATATATATATATATATATATATATATATATATATATATATATATATATATATATATATATATATATATATATATATATATATATATCTAGATAACTAGATAACTATATATATAGATAGATATATATATATAGAGAGATAGGAAGGAGGAGTAGAGGAAGTAAGAAGAAGAAGAAGAAGAATTAGAAATAGCAGCTGCAGCAGCAGCTGGTAGCAGTAGCAGCAGCAGGTAGCTGCTGCAGCAGCAGCAAATACTGGCAGCAGCAGTGGCTGCCAGTCCCCCCCCTTTAGCTCCTATAAACCCCCCAATTAACCCCTATAAACCCCCCCCATATATGTATATATATATATGTATATATATAGATATGTATATGTATATATATATAGATAGATAATTAGATAGTTAGAAAGAAGAATTAGAGGAAAGAGTGAGAGGAGATTAAGAAGAAGAATTAGAATAGGAAGAGAATTAGAGGAAGTTAGGAAGAGAATGAGATTAGGAATTAGAAGAAGATTAGAAGAGGATGGGAGAAAGAAAGAATAGGAAGAAGGAAAAGAATAAGAAGAATTTGAATTAGGAGAAGGAAGAAGAGTTAGAAGAAGAAGAATTAGAAGGGTAAGAATTAGAAGAGGAATGAGAAGTAGAAGTATAGGAAATCAATTTAGGGGAGATTGAGTTAGAGAGTGAAATTGAGCACCGAGTGTCGGAATGAGTTGAAACTTGGAGGAGACCTAGAATACGTGAATTAAACTTTGCGGGTAGGCTCCCGAGTTGAAATCGGGATTTTAGAACGACGGTATCGCACCGTACCATTACGTATCGCGAGATATTCAAGAATTGGGCAATAGGCCGTAAGATGGACTAGACGTCCACTCTACCTAGGAATCTTGGTAGGTAATGAACGTATAGGCTAGTATCCTACTACCCTAGGGAGCACGGGTCGAAATACCAAGCGTAGGTAGGCTAACTTGGTATTCACCTAGGCTAGAAATTTACCTTAGAAAAGGGTAAATTAGGATATTGGCCTACGGCCAAGATACGGATTTAGGAGTCCAAGATAGACTTCGATATGGGTTGGTAATGATTAGAAATAGTCTTCTAGACCTAGTCTTGACCTTGGTTGACCACGGTTGACTTTTTAGACCAAAAGTCAACTATGGGTCAACACTTTACCCAATTTAGTCCCAAATTCCATTAAACTTGGACAGTTGACTAAAAGTCAACTGTTAGTCACCATTGACCTAGGATTGACCTAGGGTTGACCTAGAGTTGACCAGAGTTGACCAGTTGACCAAAAGTCAACTGTAAGTCAACCGTTGACTTAAATCGACCTAGATTAATTCCGTTTGACTTGCATTGACCCAGTTTGACCTAGTTAGGCCTAAAATGACTTAGATCGACCATGCACAATCTAATTTGACCTTGTTTGACCTAGATTGACTTAGTTTGCCATGTCTTGACCTAGAATGACTTAAATAAGGTTTAATTTGATTTGAATTTACTTCCTAAACATAGTATTGATACGTCTTGTTCTCTATAGGTCCTCGAGATGCTGCTTTGGATCCTGTTGACATATCTTATCATATTATAGGCGAGTACATTCTCTGACACTTTTTCAATTTACGATGATTGTTATAATTCATGTAATTAGTGTAGATATGCTTGTTCTCGACACATTGGTCATACGGATTGGTATTCATGGATCCCGACATGAGATGTTATTTCTCGTGATCTTGGTATATCTTGTGCAAGCCCCTTGTAGTTCTTGTGCAGTATATGGATACCGATTCTCGAGGAGACTTTCTTCCTTCTCGTAGAATCCTGTGTCGTAACGTGTCTTGCTTGGATCCACTCTACCAGTCGGGGACGAGGAGTACTAGTGTAGATGTGTGGTCATTATCCGCCTTGTTTATTCTTGTAGACCTTGAATGATACCAATCGTACACTCCACGTAGGATTGGCTGACCAGTAGACCTTGTGCAGACCCAAGCCGGCCACATGTTGTAGCTAGTACTCACACACCTAGATAGATGATTCTTGATTCTTGTACATGCCATGATCAGTTTACTTGCCTTGTTCTAGCTCTAGATTTATAGCTTACCTTGCCATAATACTCACATGTACATTCCATGATTTCTTGTATATACTCTCTATTTACAGTCTTATAGCTTTTGTCATATCTTGTGGACTGTTGCTAGTTGATTATACTCGTTCCATCCTGACTGGATATGTTAACAAATATTACAGATGCTGATGAGGGGGATTATAGTACCTACTACGGTCCGGATGACGTAGTGGACTTAGACTTGGAGACCTTGGTCCAGCAGGGCTTAGCTCCGCCTGACGAGACTTTACCTATTGCTTAGTTAGAGTAGGTCTTTTGTACTGGACCTTCTCTCCAGCTACTTTTGAGACTTTTATTATTTTGGATTGTATTAGAGACTTGGACTTGGACTTGTATATTCTTGTGTTGGACTTGACAGGTTATATTTTATCGTCTTGTTGTCTTTATCTTTCAGTCTTTACTTTATCATCTTAGAACTGTGATTGAGCACTCATATATATTCATTGCTTGTCCTCCATTCGGAGTTGACCATATTCTCGACAGGTTTTTGATATATATATAAACTGTTGTTAGAGTAGAAAACCTACAGCATTCCACGCCATTTTTACGGTGAAGGCTGGGCATTGTTACGCATACGTGCCCTTACAGCGGGTGCGGGTCGTGACACATTTTTAGTGGTGGCCCACACAGGTCCTGAAGTCGCAATTAGTGCGATGTCATGGCGGCACTCGTCTTAGAGTGTTGACGACGAGCCTGTGTTACATATAGGAGGTAGTAGGCTAAGAGTACTCAATTACAGTAGGATCTTTCTTTGCTGATCTTGCTTACCGTCTTTGATATTGATTTTGCATTCTAATTGTCCTCTTTGATATCATATTTCCTGTGACGTATTGATTTTCTTCTTTTATTCTATCTTCAGGATGGTGCAGACCAGGTCCCAGCATCCTGAGTCCGCTGACGCAGAGAGGTCTGCTATGACTTGCGGACCTGATCCGGACACTCCTGCTGCAGTCGGGGTGTCGGTAGCAGCAGCTCTTGGGGGCGTTCCTCCGCCAGTTACGAGGGATGACCCTGGGGTTGCTATGACTTTTCCGGCCGCAGTACCAGTGGTTGATGCGGGCGCTCTTCCTCCTCCTGCGCAGCGGATTCCTCCACTAGTTCCAGACATACTTCCACCTCCACCTCCTCTGCCTACAGATATGGGGCAGATGCTTACCTTCCTCCAGCAGATGCTGGAGACTCAGAGAGCCCAGGCCGGGCTCACCAGAGGCAGACAGACGCGATGCGTCATGGCATGGAGGATATCCATCAGTTGGCCCTTGCAGCCGTGGAGCAGAGGGCTCCGCATCAGGGGACGCGTACTAGGTACGGAGATATCCAGGACTTCAAGAAGCTCGGGCCCCGTGACTTTAGCGGGACCGAGGGTGTGGTCTATACATATGATTGGCTCGAGGATATCGAGTGGCAGATGAGGGCCTCCCGCCTGGCAGACGACCTAAAGGTCGAGGCGGTAGGTTTGTAGTTGCTAGACATTGTACGCACCTGGTTCAGGAATGAGCCAGCCCTAGCTGGAGAGGGCCATACTTGGGCAGAGTTCAAGCTCCTCTTCAAAGAGAAGTTCTTTTCCCCCACGGACAAGATCGACCTGGTACGGCAGTTCCAGGATCTGCAGCAGGGCAGTTTATCTGTAGAGGAGTACGCCGCGGAGTTCGGCCATCTGAGCCGATACGCAGAGTACATGGTTCGAGACCCAGAGATCCGGGCGAGCCATTTCAGGGAGGGGCTGACTAGGGATATGAAGATCCTCATTCCCTCCTTCTATGAGACTTATACCCAGATCTACGCGGAGGCCCGCAAGGTAGAGCGGGAGTGGGGCTTGAAACCCAAGAGGGAGCGTGATCTTTTTTCGGGGGCTACTAGCAGCGCGGGGGCTGCTAAGCGCCCTCAGCTTCAGTATCGTTCTTTCCAGCATCACCAGCCGCAGGTTCAGGCCAGAGCACCGGTTCAGCAGGTGCAGCACACTCAGCAGAGGCAGGCACAGCATGGGGCTCCTTACGGCTACTGCAAGAAGCCTGGTCACATCTGGGAGGTCTGCCGGAAGAGGCTGGGCATGTGCCTCTACTGCGGGGAGGCTGGACATCAGTTGAGAGATTGTCCTGCGAACCCACGTAGGGTGGCCCGTGGAGCGGTAGCTGCTCAGGGGGCACCGGCGAGAGTACCTGCAGTGCAGCCGAGGGGTCCACTTCCGACCCAGCAGCAGCGGTTTGTTCAGTACCACCAGCAGCGGGGTGGTCAGGGTAGAGCCTTTGCTCTTGCAGCTGAGGAGATGGAGCCTATAGCGGATGTTGTCATAGGTTCTATTCTGCTCGATTCTTTTCCAGCTTTAGCCTTGTTTGATTCTGGTGCTACGCACAGTTTTGTGTCCGTTTGTTTTGCTCTTAGGCACAATATTATTGCTGAGTATCTTGGTAGGACTTACAAGATTATGACTGGGAATGGCATCATCCTGGTTAATAATGTTTCCAAGGGGCAGAGAGTTTCTTTGAGAGGCCGGGAGCTTAGTGCGTGTTTGCTCGTAATGCCACTTACGAGTAACGATGTGGTACTCGGTATGGACTGGTTGAGCATGCACTACGCTAGCATCGACTGCAGAGGGGGCAGGATTCTGTTTAGGCCACCGGGAGAGCCGGAGTATGAGTTCACCAGGGGTGCAGCGGAGCAAGAAGATGGATTCTGTAGAGCATTGTTGGCGGGGCCGGTGTTGCCATATCCACTCATTGCCAAGTTTTTGGATATCTTTCCCGAAGAGTTGCCCGGGATGCCGCCAGATCGCGATGTTGAGTTTTCTATAGACCTAGTGCCGGGCGCTGAGCCTATCTCCCAGCACGTCTATAGAATCAACAACAGTGAGTTAGCGGAGCTGAAGAGACAGGTCGACGAGCTGGAGGACGAGGGCTTTATTCGATCTAGTTCTTCACGTTGGGGCACGCCAGTTCTTTTCGTCCCCAAGAAGGATGGTACGGTACGTCTGTGTATTGATTACAGGGCGCTCAACAACCTTACCATCAAGAACAAGTATCCTTTGCCAAGGATTGATGACTTGTTCGACCAGTTGAGCGGGGCGAGGGTGTTCTCGAAGATCAACTTGCGTACCGGGTACCATCAGCTGAAGGTGAAGCGGGATGACATTCCGAAGACTACCTTTTGGACTCGCTATGGACAGTATGAGTATACCGTCATGCCGTTTGGGTTGACCAACGCCCCGGCGGTATTCATGAACTTGATGAACAAGGTATTTCATCAGTACCTTGACAAGTTCATGGTGGTCTTCATTGATGACATTCTCATCTATTCGAAGACACCAGAGGAGCACGAGGAGCACCTGAGGATTGTGTTGGACACTCTCAGGAGGGAGCAGCTGTATGGGAAGCTGTCCAAGTGCGAGTTCTTCTTGGATCGTGTGGAGTTCCTAGGCCATATTGTCTCTGGCGAGGGGATTTCAGTGGATCCGAAGAAGATTTCTGCAGTGGAGTCATGGTCTACGCCGAGCTCAGTAGCAGAGGTTCGGAGTTTTCTGGGTCTGGCAGGTTATTACCGGAGGTTCGTGTAGGACTTTTCCAGGATTGCCCAGACGATGACCCGCCTTACCAGGAAGGACGAGGAGTTTGTTTGGTCCGAGGAGTGCCAAGCCGCCTTCGAGGAGCTAAAGGAGAGGTTGACTACAGCTCCTATCTTAACGCTGCCATCTGGATCTGGTGGTTATACGATCTACAGTGATACTTCAGGACGGGGTTTGGGTTGTGTACTTCAGCAGCACGGGAAGGTGATTGCCTATGCATCTAGGCAGTTACGTCCTCATAAGAGGAACTACCCTACCAACGATCTAGAGCTGGCAGCGGTCATCTTTGCTTTGAAGCTCTGGAAATACTATCTATACGGAGAGCGAGTTGAGATCTATACTGATCACAAGAGCTTGAAGTACGTGTTTACCCAGAAGGAGCTGAATATGAGGCAGAGGCGATGGTTAGAGCTAATGAAGGATTTTGATATATCCTTACAGTACCATCCGGGAAAGGCCAACGTGGTCGCGGATGCTTTGAGCAGATATCCCGTGGCCATGTGTTTGACGATGGATCGTCACCTTCTGGCAGATCTGGAGAGTTTGGGCATAAAGGTGATAGTTCCTGGGTTCGAGGCACAGATGTGGGGTCTCCAGGTGCAGTCGGAGCTGATGGATAGAGTCAGGGCAGCTCAGTTTGAGGATGAGGCTCTGAGAGTCATCAGGGAGCAGGTTCGGGTAGGACTGTTAGATGAGTTCTCTATAGCGGGGATGGGTCATTGAGGCATGGTACCAGATTGTGCGTGCCGAGCGGAGGACTTCGGGAGGAGGTTCTTCAGGAGGTGCACCATTCTCAATACTCTATGCATCCAGGAGCCAACAAGATGTATGGAGACTTGAGACAGCATATTTGGTGGTATGGCATGAAACGCGAGGTGGCTCAGTTCGTTTCGAGATGCTTGGTGTGCCAGCAGGTGAAGGCCGGGAGGCAGAGACCCGGTGGATTGCTCCAGCCACTACCCATTTCTGAGTGGAAGTGGGAGCATATCACTATGGACTTTGTATCTGGGCTTCCATGCTCTCCAGGAGGGAAGGATGCGATTTGGGTCATTGTTGATCGATTGACCAAATCGGCCCACTTTTTGCCTTTCAAGGTGGGTTTGTCTACGAAGAGGTTGGCCGAGATGTACGTGCGGCAGATAGTCCAATTGCACGGAGTTCCTGTGGTGATAAAGTAAGTGTCAAGGCCATATGAGATATACTAATACATCAGATCAATAGGTGGTCATCTAGTACTAAGTCATCATGCATAGAAATAAACAAATACGGTAAAACGACTAATGTAGTCGCTCGCACCCAAGTAAGACTTGGACGCACAGTGTAATAGAAACATAAAGTATATAAATTAACATAATAAAATAGTAATACATAAAAAGTATATATTGGCAAGGTATCTTGTTTGGAGGTGGTGTGCAGAAATAATAATGTCCAGTCACTCAGATAGTCAGAAACAAAGAGCAATAAAAGTCAACTCTTGCAAACGTCCTCGGATGGTGAAATAAAAATCATGAACATTTTTAGCATAAAAGAAATGTCTAAGATCGCCTACCCATAAGTCCAATTTTGGACACAGGGGCAAAATCATAATTTCGGACCAAATCAGTGTCTGCCGTTGGACCCTCTTTGCACCTAAAAGTGTGCCAATACCTACGATCTCTAAAGTCATCAAGTTATATGTCTATCATTCCAGTTTGACGATACAAACTCAATCGTTTTTCCAAAGTTGGATTTCGGTGAGCCTTACATAATTTTGTCTTTGGACTGGGTTGTGGCCTGCCAAAATAGCGTTCTGGTCGACCTTCTCAGAATCGGACCAAACTTGGCTCACATGACCCCAAAAAAATGACACGAGTCCAATGGCTCAAGTTTCGTCTCGGGATGAAAAACGTGCACAAAGTTGTGGCTAGTTTGCAAAGAGGCCGATACGGGGTACCTCGACCAATATGCCTCGATTTTGTTGCACACACAGCAAAATCAAGTTCCATCGAATCCCACACGTTCGCAAAGTCAATAGGAACCTTTTGATGCTTTCCATTCACGACTACATTGCCCAGTTTGTCGGGGTGCACAACGACGTATCGGGAAATTTTCTAAATTTACTATTCTTTTGAAAACTATTTTTGTCAGTTTTGGGAGATCAATTTCTGGACACACATTCGACGAAATCCAATTCTGTAAAAAGGATTTTGCAGCACTATAGATTTTCTAGGGATATATTCAAGTAGGTTTTTGAAATTTGTAGTATTTGTTCAGAAATTCCTTTCCAAATTAGGGGTTGGGGCTGAATTACTGTTCTATGTTCGAACAGTTTTTCTTTAGTTTTTGTATCAATTTCTCGAGAATTCCAGACTAATATCTCTAAATCTATTTGAAAAGGATTAAAGCTAATCATGTGGGCTCTAACTTGGGACCTCCTCCAAGTGAGCCCCCTCTCCTACTTATATATATATATATATATATATATATATATATATATAATATATATATATATATATATATATATATATATATATATATATATATATTCTTTCTTTTTTCTTTTTTAAAAGAAACCTCCTCTATTTATTAATCAAGGCTCAAAATGTTGAAGCCTGACCACGTATACAAGGGAAAGACAAGCCTATACAAGTATACCCAAAAAGGAACGAAGATAGGGAGAAACAACCCTGTTATAAAGAGCTAGGTGAGAATCGGTGACCAGAATGGTCTTGGACTGTGGGCGCACCTGGTGCTCTGTTTACGACATTGGCGGAAGACTTCTCGAATGAGCTGGTCGGATGAGTATTGGTGCCCTTCGTATCTCGCCTTGTTGCGATTCTTCCAAATCATCCACGTGGCAGCCACTGCGACGACCTGGTGGCCGTGGGAGGCAGAACCCAAGGAGACCGCCAGATCATGGAAGCGTCCACTACCTGGCTCGATGTTGTAGAGCTGGTTAAGGGTCCTCCAAGTACTGCCTGGCAGGATCCACTGACAGAAAGTGTGGTCAATGGTCTCCAACTGACGATCTGGACAGCAAGTACAGGCTGACGCTAAGATGATTCCCATGGTGTTAAGGATCTCGTCTGTTGGCAGCTTCTTTCTGATGACCCTCCACATGAGGAAGGACGACTTCCTAGGGATGCATGATTGCCAGTAGTACACAACTGTGTTCTGCGGTTGCCTCCTCCCTTGAATCGAGATCCTCGCCGACCTCACCGAGAATGCACCGGAGGCTTCGAGAGTCCACCTGAGCGCATCGACTTCGCGTCCGAGACTTAATCCGGTCCGCCGGATGCTGTCTACCGCTTCGTTGCCGGACCATTCATGAATTTTGTCCCAGTTCCAGTTGTTGGTTATGGGGTTCCACAAGTCTTTGATCCTATTGTCTCTCGGGGTCTCCGTGAGACTCGGGATAAGACTGTCCCTGGTCCATCGCTCCAGGAATGGATCTGAATCACCGACGCCCAAGTGGAGTCTCATCGCTGGCTCGGCGAGATCAAGGCCGATAAGGATGCGACGCCAAGCTGCTGAGGATCTGCTGTTGGAAATGGCCACTGATGGGTGGATGTGCTTGAAGTACCTGGCCTTCATAAACCTGGTCCATAGGTTCTTGCTCGTCCGTAGTTTCCACCACAATTTTATGGAGAAGGACTTTACGATGTGGGTGAGTTTCATAAATCCTAGTCCCCCATTCTCGGTAGGATGAGCCATAGATTCCCAGCTGGCCCAGTGATGCTTGTCTTGTCCGTTGTAATGTCCCCAAAAGAAGCTACAAAAGATCTGTTAAATCGAATCGAGAACTTTCTTGGGTGGGGAGCACGCAGCCAGTGTGTGGATGGAGATGGAGGTGAGCACATGTTAGATGAGGATCATCTTGTCGCACGGGGATAAAGTGGCATTATGTTACCCTTTAAGTTTATTCCTGATTCTGGTGATCAAGTTCTCAAAGATACGAGCGTTGGATTTCCCGTACACAAGGGGACAACCGAGGTAGTTGAACGGGGGATGAGCAACAGAGAAGGATGCTAATTTGAAGAGATTAATTGTGTGGTCTCTTTTGATGTTGTGTTGGGCATATATGACGCTCTTGGAGGTATTGATCTTCTGACCGGAGCACCTGGAGTACCTCTGCAGAGTGTTGTGGACCACTTCCACCGCTTTAACTTCCCCAGATGAGAAAATGAGTAAATCGTCGGCAAAGGCCAAGTGGGTGATAGTAGGGCACCCGCTGGAAGTGTGATAATGTTGGAAGTTCGGGGTCCTGACCATGTCATTAAGGTTTCTACTCAGGGCGTCTGCTGCTATGATAAAGACAGTGGAAGATAGAGGGCCACCCTGTCTAACTCTGCAGCTGGATTTGAAAAATCCCCCTGCCTGACCGTTGATAACTGTGGAGAACCAGGAGTTGCTGATGGATCTCCATACGGTGTTGGTCCAAGTTTCCGAGAATCCGAAGACCCTGAAGACCCAGATCATAAATTGCCAATCCAGTCTGTCATAAGCTTTCTCCATGTTTATCTTGACGGCAATGTTGCCCCCTCTTGCTGGAAACTTCATGCAGGTGAATAACTCTTGGGCTAGCATAATATTGTCCTGGATGTTTCTCCCTTGAACAAAGCTGCTTTACTCCTCAGAAATAATTTTGGAGAGGATTCCTGCCATTCTGGTGGCAATGATCTTTGAAATAATCTTGTTGGTGAAAGTACAAAGACTGATGGGTCGAAAATCTCGAAAGGACTCCGGGTTGTCTTTCTTCGGGATCATGATAAGCTTAGCACTGGAAATGGCTTTGGGGTATGTGGCTCCTTCGAAAAATGCAATAGCCGCTTCGGTGATGTCCCACTTGATAATATCCCAACAGTTGCAAAAAAAGACTCCGAAAAAGCCATCCGGGGCGGGTGTACTGTGCTCGTTTAGACCCCACACTGTGTCTTTCACTTCCTGGACTGTCGGGGGCTGTTCTAACTGGATGTTGTCGTTGTCGTTAATGAAACGGGGGATTTGGTCTAGGAAGGGTCTATCTTTATGAACTGTCTCTTTGGAGAATAATTTGGAGTAGAAATCCGCTGCAGCCTCTTGGATGCTATTATGGTCAGTGATGATGTTTTCGTTGTCGTCAGTCGTGCGGTGAATCGATCGCTTCTGTCTGCGGCCGTTGACGCAGGCATGGAAATATTTTGAGTTTTTATCCCCTTTGCTGTCCCATTTCAACCTCGCTTTCTGCTTCCAGAAATCGGTTTCCACTTTGAGCCTGAATTTGAGCATGGCCTTGGTGACGTTCAGGGCTTTTCTGGCCGCCGGAGTTCGTTCTGAGGCGAATTTTGCTTCGGCACGGGTTACATCGTCCTCCGCTTCTCACACGGCTTGAAAAATGTCCCCGTAGGCAAGTTTGCTCCAATTGGACAGAGCTTTCCTCGTAGCTTTGAGCTTGTTACTCACTCGCGATAGAGGGTTGGGAGAATCATCCCAATTTTAAGCTTCCGCAACGATGCCCAAAAATTAAGGATGATCGGTCCAGAAGTCGAGGAATTGGAAGTTCTTTTTGAATGGAATGGTATTGTTTTTAATTTCAAGCAGCAGGGGTGCGTGGTCTGATTCTGTGGAGTTGAGATGGGACAGGTTGGTAGTAATCCCCATTTCGTGCCAGAGAGCGTTCGTGAGGGCTCTGTCCAGGCGGAAGTATTAGCGACGGTCGCCTTCCTGCATGTTGCACCAGGTGAAAGCATTACCGGTGAACTGTAGGGTGGCGAGATGAGCATTGAAGATGAAGTTGTTGAAGTCTTGCATGGCCGATATGGGAGGGGGTCGGCCTCCGATTTTCTCTTCTCTGCATGTGATCGCGTTAAAGTCCCTAATGCAAAGCCAAAGAGTGTTGATGTGGTGGAGATGGATCTCAAGAAGATCGTTCCAGAGTTGTTTTCGCTCGACGATATCACAGCTGCCGTGGACCGCCGAAAGTATGCTGCGCTATAGGAGCAAATGATGTTCCCACCAGCTAGAGAGAGCCTGCCGGGAGTCCTGGATGACTCCCATATTGACGTCTTTCGAGCAGAGGATCCAAATATGGTGTCTGTCTGCTATGGCCTTGGGGAGGCTCAGCTGCAACTAGATTAATTTTAATCTTTTGGAGGAGATTTTGGGTTCCTGAATAATGATGATATCGATCTTGTGGATTTTTCGAAGGCCGGATATTCTCCTTATAGTGGGTTTGTTCGCCAGACCGCGGACGTTCCACGAAAGGATGTTAAGCATTAATGAAGTTGTGGGGGGGGTTTTGTTCTGCTTAATGGCGGATGTGGTTTGGATGGTTGAGATTTCGTCGGTTCCTTTCTTGGCATTGTCCCCGTGCGTGGATGACGCTTCTTCCTTTGTCGAGGTAGGACGGTCGCAGTTGGGTTGCTCGTGTGGGCCCGTGGGGAGGTCTACTAATTCCTCGACGGAGTCTAGGATGGGGTCCTCGAAGGTAATGACTAGGGAGTCGCTGACGTTCCCAATCAGAGGAATAGTTTGCTGGAGAGGGAACCCAGCAGTTTGAACCTGTAGTCCTCTTCACACTTGGTCTGGCCCGAGGATAGCAAGGACTATTTCCACAGTATCTTCGTTGGTGCTTTGTTGATCATCATTGTCGGTATCTTTGTTCGCCTCTGCGACTTCCAGGTTAGTTGGGTTAAGTGCTGACTCGGTAAGCGCTAGATCGGCAAGGAGGCAAACAGACTCTGCAGATGGTTTCGCGTCTCTTGAATCTAGAGCGTCGAATTGGTTGGAGAGAATAAGATCTAGGGTGTTGAAGGGGATCAGGGCTTGAGACAGAGCTTTGCTAGGGGGCTCGCTTTGGTCTGTCTAGCCTTCACTGGATGTGAATCGTATGTGCGAGTTAGGACGAGAAAGAATGGGTGGCAAGGGTGTCCTCCCTTCGGCTGGCACGTTGTTTCTTCTGGGTGATTTCTTCTTGAGTTCTGGGTAGAGGCGGTGGCAGTGCTTTGGGAGGTGACCTCTTAAATGGCAGTGGTTACAGAACATAATATGATTGTCGTAGAGGATTTGTTAGATGTGGGTCTGGTTGCCCAGCTCGATATTGATAAAATTGGGGGGTTCGGATGTTAGGTCGAGTTCCATGCAGATTTTAGCATAGTGAGCCTTAGTAAGGTTGCTGGTCTCGGGAGCCGTGGCTACAAACGTACCAAAGGAGTTGGCGATACGTCTTAGGACCGCGGGGAAAAAGCA
>JANAVB010024199.1:170000-187280 GCA_029216955.1 Iris pallida
CTTCTGGAAGTGACGTATGAAGGAACCACTTAAGTCAAGGAATCTAAGATCAGTCGTCTGACTCAAGATATGAGGCATTCAAGATGAAGCCGAATGAGACGATCACTCAAATGTTCACAAGGTTCCTTGACATTATCAATCCTCTGTCATCTCTTGGCAAAGAATACTCCAATCATGAGAAGATCCGCAAGTTACTCAGGGGGCTACCGAAAATCTGGAACCCTAAGGTAACAGCAATTATAGAAGGCAATGATCTCACCAAAATGTCTATGGAAACTTTGATGGAAAAGCTGATGACCCACGAGCTCGACCTCAACGACTTCGATGAACCTGCTCCAAAGGCAAAAGAGATTGTCCTAAAATCTCATCGTCGAAGGGCTACTCCTGAAGAGACTGACGACGACAATTCAGAAGGTGATGATCAAGCTCTTCTAGTCCATAACTTCAAGAAGTTCCTTCGCTTCAACCAAAGAAAGAGAGATCAACAAGGAGACAATGAGGAAGAACCTACCTGCTTCGGATGCAAGAAGACTGGACATGTCAGAAAAGACTGTCCGATTGCAAAGAAAGGAAGCAAGTACGAGAAGCCTTACAAGAAGTCATCCTCGCAAAAGTATGCCAATACTAGCATCTGGTATGAAAGCGAAGCCAGTGACTCTGAAGACGAAGATGACTCTCCTCAAGACACGGCTAACGTCTGCCTAATAGCAACTTCTGATAAGGTAACCAATGATCCTCTCAATGACTTCACTTTTGATGAACTGGATGATGCGTTCAATGATTTATTAAATGATCACAAGAAAGTACTTGGCAAGTACAAGCATGCTAAGGACAAGATTAAAGCATACGAAGTAGAAATTCATAAACTTTCTTGTTTTCTTGATAATGTTAGAAACACTACACCCACGGAAGTCACTGATGAGATATCCAAGCTTAAATTAAGCTTACATGATGTCGAAACACTTATTGAGAAGCAAACACGTGAGATCTCAGTACTCAACAAAGAGTTTGCTGAAGAAAAGAACAAACACAAGATCTCTATTGCTAAGATTGATGGTCTGAATACAAAGTGCAATGAACTGGATGTTGTCTCTAAAAAATTAGAGATCAGATTGGGGAAACAGGTTGCTCAACCTCAAACCCAATTTTACAGTCACAAAATACACACAAAACACTAGACCACTCATAATAGTAAAACACGTCACCCACATGCAGCTCGTAACCATGCTTATATGTACACGTACTCCCATGCAGCACATAACCATATGCATGTAGACATCATTCTCAACTTACTCATAACTATTATCCTGCTACTGCACATAGTCATAACTATTATCCTGCTACTACACATAGTCACTATCCTACTGTTTCACATAACTATCATCATACTGCATATAGACATCACTATCAACCTTCTCATAACACAAATAGGCATGCTACTTGCACATACTGTGGATTACATGGTCATATCTCACTACAGTGTATAATTAGAAAACTAGTTGATATTAATCTATATGCATGTGTACCGAAGACTAATATTTCAGGACCGACAAGAACTTGGGTGCCAAAGGTCACATTTACTCGTGATGTAGGTGGACCTTCCTTCTTCAACTAAAAGCAAGTGGATTTTTGATAGTGGGTGCTCGTGACATATGACTAGAGACACAAATCTTTTCGCATCGCTATCGATAAAGAAAGAAGGATATTTATCCTTCGGTAACAATTAAAGGGCTACATCATAGGTAATGGTACTATTGGTTATCCTCCTTCTCCTGTAATAAAGGATGTCTGCTTAGTGACCGAGTTAAAGCATAACCTGCTAAGCATAAGTCATCTTGCTGATCATGGATATGATATTAACTTTGGAAAGAATAAATGCTACATTTATGATAGGTCAACTAGAGACATTGCTTTTCAAGGGATAAGAGAAGATAACATTTATATTTTCTATCTATCTAGAAATACTAACAGTGCAGGAAGATGCCTCTACACCCACAAGGATGAAATACTACTTTTGTGGCACCAGCGTCTTGGTCATGCCAATATGGATACTATATCCAGGCTATCGACAAATAAGCTAGTAAGAGGTCTGCCTGACATCACATTCAAGAAGAACACGGTATATGCCGAATGTGAACTGAATAAGGCAACCAAATTTTCATTTAAATCCATAAACACTGTAAGTACTACTAGACCCTTGCAATTATTGCACATGGACTTATTTGGTCCCAATAGAGTAGCCAGTCTTAGTGGAAAACTCTATACTTTTGTTATTGTAGATGATTTTTTAAGATTTACTTGGATTTTCTTCCTTACAAACAAAAGCGATACTATTTCAGTTTTCAAAACCTTTGCCAAAAAGGTCTAAAACAAAAAAGGCTACATGATTACTCGAATCCGAAGTGATCATGGAGGCGAATTCAAAAATTCTGATTTTGAAAAGTTTTGCGAAACAAATGGTTTTGATCATGAGTTTTCTTGTCCTATAACTCCTCAACAAAATGGTGTTGTGGAGAGGAAGAGTAGGACTCTTGGCGATATGGCTAGAGTCATATTGAATAAATTTTTACTTCCAAAATATTTTTGGGCAGAAGCTGTCAGTACAGCTTGCCATATTTTAAATAGGGTGCTTATTCGACCTATTTCGAAGAAAACACCCTATGAGCTTAGTTTTGGTAGGAATCCTAATGTATCTTATTTTAGAGTGTTCGGTTGTCGCTGTTTTATCCTAAATACCAACGACAACTTAGGTAAGTTTGATGCGAAAGTTGACGACGGTATTTTTCTTGGCTATACTGCCAAGAGTAAGGAATATACAGTGTTCAACAAATGCTCAATGATTGTAGAAAAATCTACTAATGTGACTTTTGATGAGAAAAATAGTACAACGGCTATCCCCGACGACGATGATGAACCATCAACTTCTACGCCGATGAATACCACCCCTGAAACCAATTCTCTGGAGGACTTACCGAAGAAGTTCGAGTTCAAGCTGTCACACCCAGAAAACTTGGTAATAGGTGAGGTATCACGTGGAGTAAGTACTCGATCATCTTTAAGAGGTTCTATTGCTAGCACTGCTTTCATTTTGCAAATTGAGCCTAAAAATGTTTTAGAAGCTTTTAATGATGAATTTTGGATTTTTGCTATGCAAGAAGAACTCAACCAATTCGAAAGAAGCCAGGTCTAGGAACTTGTTCCTAAACCAGCTAACCATTCGATCATTGGTACTAAATGGGTTTTTCGTAACAAAGTAAATGAAGATGGTTCAGTCACTCGCAACAAAGCTCGTCTAGTAGTTCAAGGATACAACCAAGAGGAAGGTATCGACTACGATGAGATGTATGCTCTAGTTGTAAGACTTGAATCCATTCGGATACTTTGTGCCTTTGTAAATTTTTAAAATTTTAAACTTTTTCAAATAGATGTGAAATGTGCTTTTCTGAATAGTTTTATTAAAGAGGAGGTCTTTGTAAAACAACCCCTTGTTTTGAAAATCACAAATTTCTCGACTACGTTTTCAAGCTCAAGACTATGGCCTCAAACAAGCCCCTAGAGCTTGGTATGAACGCCTAAGCAATTTCTTACTAGATAAAGGTTTTTCAAAAGGGAAAATTGACGCTACACTTTTTATCAAATCTTTTAAAGACACCATTCTTTTAGTTCAAATTTATGTTGATGACATCATATTCGGTTCTACTAATGAAAATCTCTGCCACGATTTCGCTAAGTGTATACAGAACGAATTTGAGATGAGCATGATGGGAGAGCTCAACTACTTTCTTGGATTGTAAGTCAAACAAACTTCGCAAGTTACTTTCATCAACCAATCCAAGTATACAAAGGATATGCTAAAGAAGTTTGACCTTGACAACGTCAAACCAATTGGTACTCCAATAGCTACTACAACCAAACTGGAACCCGATGAAAGCGACAAACCTGTTGATCAACGTAAGTATCGAGGTATGATTGGTAGTTTACTTTACATAACTGCTAGTCGCCCTGATATCATATTTAGTGTTTGTCTGTGTGCTAGATATCAGACTAGTCCTAAGGAATCACACATGTCCGTCGTCAAGCGTATCTTTCAATACCTTAAGGGTACTATTACAGTCGGTTTGTGGTATCCTAAAACTACATCTTCGACATTATCGTTTATTCGGATGCTGATTTTTCTGGCTGCAAAGTCGATCGTAAAAGTACAAGCAGCACGTGTCATTTGTTAGGCAAAGCCTGAGTCTCTTGGTTTAGCAAGAAACAAAACTCTGTTGCACTTTCTACAACCGAAGTTGAGTATATAGCTGTCGGACGTTGTTGTGCACAGATTTTATGGATAAAACAAACCCTAGAAGATTATCATTTATCTTTTATGCACATACCTATATTCTGTGATAACACTAGCGCTATCAACCTTACTAAGAACCTTATATGTCACTCACGCACGAAACACATTGAAATTCGTCACCATTTTTTGTGTGAACATCAACAACACGATACTATAGATTTAGAATTTATTGACACTAAACATCAGCTGGCAGATTTCTTTACAAAACTACTAGCCAAAGAGCGATTCGATTTTCTTCGTCGCAAATTAGGGATTTGGATGAAAATATTCTAAAATAAATTATTTTTGCAACAAAACCTGTTCATCACAATCATACTGGATTACTGGTTTTGGGTAAAAGCCGAAAGGGCCCTTCTGTCAATAAGGCATAAAAGCCTAAGCGACACGGTGCACTAGTCTTTGGACTACCGCTAGCTGGGATCCGACCCCTACAGCTAACCTAAGGCGATTAATCAGTATCTGATTGTTGATCTACAGTTTACGATGCAAAAGTAAAATTTATTTATGATTATTTAAATCCTCTCTTCCGTATTCAAGACTAACTTTATTGACATTTATCTTTTTTTAACTGTTTTGAGTTCTGGCCCCAGCACCCAGAACTCGGGCCGAACTCTGTCTCACACAGAGTTCGTGCCGATTTCGGTCTGCTGATTCCAGAACCCAAGATAGCTCTCAGCCGTCCATTTCTTTTGATCCAACGGTCCAGTTTTCACCCGACCAGCCGACCCTACCTTCATATTTTAGGAATTTCCTTCTCTTTCTTCTCCATTGCCACCTCTAAACCCTCTCCAAGATCATCCTCTCCAAACCCTAACCCTAGAAATCTCAAATTAGTAAGGTTTTCTTCCCCAAACTCAAGGAGCATAGCATTTGATCATTCTCTTCCATCCTACTCCATCTATTTTCGAGGTATATCTTTGTTTCTTCATCTTTTTCAATTTTTTCTCCATGGCTCCTAGACTTTTTGGAAGAGGCAAGAGAAGAAGAAGTGAAGGTGCTTCATCATCCAATCCTCCTCCTCCTCCTCTTGCTCCTCCAATTCATCAACTTTTTAATCCTCCACCACCTAATGACCCCAACACATTCAATGAACAAATTTTTGTTTTATTGGAAGCTTCCAATGAATGGTTCAATGACTTTCGTTCAAGGAGTGTGTATGCGGGTCATCCTATCAATTTTATAATATTTTTAAGATATGACTCTTTGTTCCATGATCTTTGTCTAGATGAGTTAGTTTCTACATCTTCTCTTATATATTTGAATGCTATCCAAATGTTTTACTGTAATCTCACCTTTGACGACACAGGAATCTATTTTCATGTCGCCAGAATCGACATCACTTTTGATGATTTTGAACTTGCAGAATATCTCGAGATCCCGGAACCCAATTCTTGGAAGAAACTTGTCGATGCACGCAAGTTTCAATTTCTCAATGGATCGTCCTTTGAGAGTTTCGAAGATGGTTTGTGTACTCCCAACACCCGTCCACGCAAGTTATTTGCTAAATTTCATAACCCGTATTTCGATGAACTTCATCGTATCATTTTCTCCACGATCTTGCCCAAAGTAGGATCGACTGATAAAGTATCTTATTTTGAGATCTCTGCACTTTATCATCTTCACTTTCATGTCCCTTTTAACTTTCTGTGCACTATGATGGACTGGATGATTAGTGCGCACGGAAGAAATCTCGATCATTGGTCTATGTCCTATATTTGCCAATAATTTTTCGTACATTCAATGTTCCTCTTGATGAGTGCCAGTTTTTTCCAGCCCTTGCCTATCTGTTTAAGGCAAGGCGACTTCTAGCAGTTGTTGAGTCTCCTACTGAGTCTGAGCATTCTGAGTCTGATGCTCAAGCTGATCCACTTGCTCTTGGGCAACCTGCGCCCGAGCCACCTTCTACTCTTGAGTCCATTCAGACCCTGCTGCGTGATCGTTTCAGCTTGGAGGACGATCGCTGGACTCAGATGGACTATCGCACCACCCTCCAGATGTCTGCCATCAGCAATACTCTGTATGAGATCCAGTACTCCTTGGCCTCCTATCCTACGGTGTCTTGTCCTATGGTATGAGACCCTTCTCGCGAAGGTTATCATATTGATGACGCCTGGGTCATGAGGTATTTGGATCCAGATGCGGCATTTGTTGATCCTCGTCACACTGCCAGCGACCCATCGGACTCTGCTGGACCTTCTTGTGCTCCATGACGGTCGTGGTCCATTCTATGATGCTGCTGATGCTTAGGATGTCTGTTATTTATGCACTTTGTTATTTCTTTCAGTGATTATGTAGTTGAACACTATGCTTTGTACTACATTATGCTTTATGGCTTTTATTTGGATTGTTTACTAGTTATCTCTTATGTTGGACTTGAGCTTGGTTATGTGATTGCATGGTTATTTTCCTCCGGGGGAGCTTCTATCTCATTTTGCTAAATGTCAAAGGGGGAGAAATATATGTGATATATGAAACACTTTGATATGAGCTATATATATTGTGTGCTTGGATTAGAACTTGTCAAAGGTAATATCTCTTTACGGGGGAGCCGACATGTTCACTTATGGGAGAGCTATTATCTCTATGTGTCCAGGTATGAATGTTGCGACATACAAATATCACATTTTTGTCAATTATCAAAATGGGGGAGATTGTTGACCCAAACTAGATTACAGTCAACCTAATCTTGATTAACAAAATAATATTTATCATAGTCCAACTAGAAACATCAAGCTCTATCAACATCCAAGATCGATTAAATCATCATATCAGCTCAAGACGACATCTGCTTCAGACCAGCTGTTTGTATTCTGGAGTCTGTATTTTATTTTTTATTTTAGGCAAATGTACGTTAAGTCATACTGAGCATCTTAGGGCTAGACTTATCCCTCACAGCTCCACTCAACCAAAAGCCAAATCAGCCCAACTACCTTTGAACATTCTGTCCCCATGGAGACAGAGTTCGGGCAGAACTCTGCCTCCACACAGAGTTTGGGCCGAACTCTGTCCCCTAATTTTGAGGACCTAATTTGTAGGGACTGCGAGATGCTAGTTGTCCAACGGCCAAAAATTCGAATTCATGGCACAGAATTCTGGCCGAATTCTGCCTATCCCGACTAGTATAAATAGGTCTTGAATTCTCTCATTTTTAATCATCCAATCTCTTCATTCTCTTCTCTTCTATAGCCTACATACTAAAGAGCCTAATCTTCCTATCCAACTTACCCATTAAACTTCCCAATCGTCCAAGGTGCTCAGTGTGAGTCAACTAGAAGTTTGAGTGCAAGAAGTTATAAGTCACTTGGAAAAGTCCAAGTTTTGCCACAGTGATCTTTGTAAGAAGTTGACGTGCTCTTCTGAGAAAAGGCACGGGGTGTAACTGCTATTTCACAAATAGTGGATTTCAATCCTGAGCTAAAGTTCTCAGGCCTGGACTAGTCCTCCATGAAGGAAACCAGGTTAAAAATCTGTTGTGTTTGCGTATGATCCCTTGATCTTTTTATTTTCGCATTTACTACTCTGATTAT
Source organism: Iris pallida (assembly GCA_029216955.1). Classification (NCBI taxonomy): domain Eukaryota; kingdom Viridiplantae; phylum Streptophyta; class Magnoliopsida; order Asparagales; family Iridaceae; genus Iris; species Iris pallida. The sequence continues at coordinate 177,873 of JANAVB010024199.1, forward strand.
TTACTGTTGGTGAAAAGAGTTAATTTTTATTTGGCCATTATCGTTATAAACTCTATTCACCCCCTCCCCTCGAGAGTTGCTTATCTGTTCTTCAGTTAGTGTTGGCACAAGTCCCGGTACATCTTGGTTCCTTCGGGGTGTATGGAGTAGATCGAACCATATGCTTCAGCCATCAGTTCTTGTCGAAGTTCTCCGTTTGGAATATACAAACGATCTCCATATTATAGTGTCCCATCCAAATGGATCCTCAATCCAGTCTGCTATCCTACTTCGTTCCTCTCTCTAAGTCTTCAAAATCTAGCGTTTGTGGGTAAGGTTGCCTTGATTCTTTCTACGAGCAACGATTGCACTTGAAGATTTGCTAGTACACCATCAACTCTGTGCAATACGACTTCTATTCCAAGCTTCTACAAGTACTACCTTTGTGTGGTCAAGAATAGGTTTCGAAGAAGAATTCTTTTCATGTTCTGGCTGAAGGGGAAATCGGATTTGGGTTCTTACTATTCCTTTTGGAAAAGTAAGGCCTTAGTATTTTTTTCTTCTTTTATAAAAACTATAGTATATATATATATATATATATATATATATATATATATATATAATTTTAACAAAAAACTTATTTTATTGAAAACTTTGAAGTCGAACTACAGTGACGCATACCTATCAGCAATGGATACCAGACTCCATTCAAAGCTACAAAATCTAACCCTTACGACCGAATATTTTGGAGCGTGCTGAAGATCTCAGGTTCATCAACTGTTGCGGCCAGACCTTTTATTGCTTCTTGATCCTTCTCGGTTTGGTGTTGTTCATTCTCTGCGCTTTGGGAGTAATCTCATAGTCTGCAACCCGATCCCTGGAAACACCAGACCCGAGTCTGAGGTCGCCATCCTGCTGGGTACGGAATGAGTCACCGAGTGGTCTACTAGCTACACCAGTAGATGGGGATCCCGAACAGAAGATACCGTTGAGGGAAGCAGCGCAGGCAGACGCCCGGGGGGGAAGAGGGATGGACTGGCTTCTGGATAAAGGTGTCACCTTATCTTCGACGTCGGGGCCAGAAATAGAAGATACCGAGAATAATCTACTAGGCTAGACCGCACAGCCAGAAGAACGAATAGGGGAGGAGGGACGCAGACTGCCGAATGGGAGGTGATTCGGACGCGACAATCGTCCGCACACCCACTGCCGGAAAGAACCCGGACAGGACACACGGGGGCGCACGCGTAGGGGAGACCGCCAAGGGACCAAAAAGGTTGTCGTTTGTTGGGGGGAGCCCACCAAACCGCTGTTGTGATCCAGAGAGGATGGAAGCATAGGGCGAGGGTAAGTCGCAGAGGGGGATGCGGCCACTTCTGAGACAATCAGCTCCACAGAAGGGGAAGCAGCGGGTCCCGTACCAATGGCCAGATCAACGGTAGCCTCAACACTGGAACCCGTCAGCAGAACAGAGGGACGGGAGGAGGGGGTCCGTGGATGGCAGAAGAGAATCCCCAACTTCCACAGAGGCAACCAGAGAAGAAGAAGGGGCGGTACTAGCGCCCATGACGTCCCCACTAGGAGAGGCAGGCAGAGCCGCTTTGCAAACGGAGTCTCGATGTCCCAGATAGAGACACAGCTTACAGTAATTCAGAATATCTTAAAAAAAACAAGATTGCAAATAACTCCTACCTCAGGGGAGGTTGACTCGAATGCGGTCAGGAAGGGCTATGGACAGGTTAACTTCCACAAAAATGTGGCCAACGCTCGGCCGTGAGTGTGCAGTAGTTGTTGGGAAAGAAGCGCGGAAACCTTTCCCCAAACCGGAGAGTACCTGCGAGAGGACCGAACGATACAATGCACGAACCCAAAAACAATCACACAAAATAATCCACGCAGACACAGAGAATTTTTGACGTGGAAAACCCTTGCGGGAAAAACCACGGGACGATCGGAGTCCAACCCTGAGAAGCCTCCACTAATGGAATAGAAGAATTACACCCTCTACAAACTCCTTTCGATCTAAATCGGATCCCCATAACACTCAGAAGTAAGAACAATGATTACAAGGCTACGAAGAGCGAGAACGACGAGTAGAGATTACCCGTACGCGATCTCCTTCGAAAATGACCTTCAATCCTCCGTCTTCTCTTTCGAAGTTGTAATGGCACTCTTGCCTCCTTCTCTCTCTTTTTCGTCGTGTGCTACAATTGTGTTACATCCTGTTTAGGGTTTGGAAAGCCCAACTTAACTTCCTAATCCCGCAACAAACCTGGACCGTTTGATTAGATCCAATGGTGAAAAATCACCCAGATTTCCGCCTCAGCCCCGACGACACAGAGTTCGGCCAGAACTCTGTGTCGGGCAAACAGAACCTACCAGCAACATTTTGGAATGGCCAGACCGAGTTCGGCCAGAACTCGGCCTGGGACCGAGTTCGGCTCGAACTCAGAGAACTAGTTCCAGAAGCTCCCCTTGGGAGCAGCAACCGCAGTAGCAACTCCTCGTTTCCTACTTCCCGAGCTTCTTCGACATCGAACGACGCTCGTCGCACTCCGGGATCTTCTCCACATAGGTTGGGAACCCCACCCACTCCAATAAATCTCCCCCTTCACAACTATGGGAAGGATATCGTCATCCCGACGATCTGCCTGCAGTACTCAAACTTCCCTCTTGGTAGAATCTTCGTGAACATATCAGCTCTGTTGTCATCTGTATGAACCTTCTCAAGCTCCGCGTCCTTCTTCTCAACCACATCCCGTATCCAATGATACCGAGTCTCGATGTGTTTTGACCGGCTATAAAACGACTAATTCTTCACAAGGTGAATAGCACTCTGACTGTCGCAAAGCAAAGTATACTACTCTTGCTTCAGTCCCATTTCCTGCAGCAGCTTCTTCATCCACAACAGCTTCTTGCAAGCCTCCGTCGTCGCAATGTACTCTACCTCTGTCGTCGACAAGGCAACACACTTCTGCAACCGCAACTGCCATGACACCGCTCCTTCCGCAAACATCATCACGTAGCCCGAAATCGATCGCCTCGTGTCTACATCTCCAGCCATATCAACGTCGGTATACCCAACCAGCTTCGGCTCGTCACCACCAAAGGAAAGTCTCCAACCAGCAGTGCCCTGAAGATATCGTAGAATCCACTTGACTGCACTCCAATGTACCCTTCCAGGATTTGAAAGATACCTGCTAACCGTACCAACTGCATGAGCAATATCTGGCTTCGTATACACCATGGCATACATAAGGCTTTCCACAGCCGAGGCATATGGAACCCGCTCCATATCTTCCTTTTCGTCCTCGGTAGATGGACACTGCTTCTCAGTGAGCTTAAAGTGAGCCGCAAGGAGGGAACTCACTTTCTTCGACCCGTCCATCCCAAAATGCTGAAGTACCCGGTGAATGTACTTCGTTTGGGACAAGTGTAGCAGCTTGGACTCTCTCTCTCGGCTGATCTCCATCCCAAGAATAGTCTTCACTGTGGCCAAATCCTTCATAGAGAAGGTCGTGCCCAGTTGGCGCTTCAACTCCGCTATCCTAGTGGCATTCCGACCCACTAAAAGCATATCATCAACATAGAGCAATAAAATGATGAAATCATCATCGGCAAAATACCTCACAAATGTACAATGGTCCGACGCCGTCCGTGCATAACCATGCTCCCCCATGAACGACTCGAACTTCCTGTACCACTGCCTCGGAGCCTGCTTCAGACCATACAAGCTCTTCCTCAACCGGCAGACCAAATGTGACTTGCCCTTCTCACAGAATCCCTATGGCTGCTCCATGTACAACTCCTCCTCAAGATCACCGTGAAGGAATGTCGTCTTCACGTCCATCTGCTCGACCTCCAAGTCGAGACTGGCTGCTAATGCTAGCACCACCCGAATAGACGAATGCTTGACGACATGCGAAAAGATCTCATCATAATCCACGCCTTTCTGCTGACCGTACCCTTTAACTACCAGCCTCGCTTTGTATCGAGGGCGAGTAGCATCATCCGTCTGCTTCACTCTAAACACCCATCGATTCTTCAAAGCCTTCTTGCCCTTTGGCAACCGCACCAGATCATAAGTGGAATTGGTGTGCAAGAAACTCATCTCCTCCTGTATAGCCTCCATCCACTCCTGCCTGTGTTCGTCTTCCATAGCCTCTGCAAAACTTTCGGGCTCTCCACCGTCAGTCAATAGTACATACTCATCTGGTAAGTATCTCGTAGATGGTCGACGATCCCTGTCACTCCTCCTCAAAGGAACCACTGGTGCTGGCTGTATACCAACAGCCTCCTCCCTTCAGGAACTGCCTCTCCGACATGCTCATTCTCCTGAGGGACACCCTGACCACCATCAGCAGGCTGATGATCAAGGTTGGGAGCTACTCCATGTACTGGCTCCCCCATAACTAGATTCTCTACAATGTCCTCTGGAAACTGCTCGAAGCGAAATGACTCTAACTCAGGCAATTCCTCAGCCTCAGAAGGCGTCTCGAAATCCTGAGTGTTGGTCATGGTCTGATCCTCGACGAACACTACGTCCCTGCTTCTGTAGAGCTTTCTTCCCACCGGATCGTAGAGTCTATAGCCAAACTCATCCCGATCGTAGCCGACAAAGACGCATCGCCTCGTCTTCGGCTCAAGTTTGGTCCTCTCGTCCTTCGGTACATGTACGAAGGCCTTATAGCCAAACACTCGCAGGTGATTGTATGACGGCTCTTTGTCGTACCATACTTTGTCAGGCACATCACCCTGCAAAGGAGCACTAGAAGATAAATAATAACATAAGCAGCTGTGAGAAGAGCCTCACCCTAGTAACTTCTCGACAAGTTTGCTTCTAACAGTAAACATCGTACCCTCTCCATCAGTGTCCTGTTCATGCGCTCCGCTACACTATTGAGCTGAGGTGTCTTGGGCGGAGTCTTCTGGTGTCGTATCCCTTGCTCTCTGTAATACGCATCAAAGGGACCGATGTATTCGCCGTCATTGTCGGACCGAACACACAACTTCTTGCCTGTCTCCCTTTCAACAGAGGCCTGAAACTCCTTGAAAGTAGGAAGCACCTGATCCTTGGTCTTTAAGGCATAAACACAAACCTTCCTGGAACAGTCATCAATAATGGTTACAAAGTAAGAAGCACCACCAAGAGATTTTACCTTCATAGGACCGCAGACATCCGAGTGAATCAACTCGAGCAACGCCGGCTTCCTCGAACTTGGGTGACTTTGGAAAGACACCCTATTTTGCTTTCCAGCTAAACAGTACGTGCAATTCTCCAACTTTGTAGACTTGAGCCCCGGAATCACCTTCCTGTTCACCAAGTAGCTCATCCCCTTCTCACTGATATGGCCGAGACGCCTATGCCACAACTCGGTAGACGCATCACTGACTGCGTTCACCTCCTGTGCCCCCTGTACGCTCGCCTCCATATAGTAGAGACCGGACTTCTTGCTTCCTCTGGCAATCACCATCGAACCCCTGAAAAGCTTCCACTGACTGTTCCCGAAGAGACTGAAGAATCCCTCGTCATCCAACCTTCCAACCGACACCAGGTTGAAACGGATATCAGGGACATGACGAACATCCTTGAGAACAAGAACCGCACCCATCTTCGTTCTCAAATGCACATCTCCAATGGCAACCGCCTTCGACACATCTCCGTTGCCCATCTTCAATACGCCACAGTTGCCTGTCGTATAAGTGGCAAACAGTGTCCTGTTGTGAGGTACATGTGCTGAAGCCCCTGAGTCCACCAGCCAAGAATTGTCATCGCAGGCGAGGTTAATAATGACCTCATCACCTACGACGATCACATCGCCTCCGTGCATCGAGGTCGCAGCTGTAGTGTTCTCTTCTTGCTTTCCCTTATCGCCCTTCTTCTCTCTCTTCCAAGCGAAACAGTTCTGCTTGATGTGGCCCTTCTTACCACAATGGTAACACTCTGAGTCCTCGTAACGACCCTTGGACTTCCCCCTGATCTTGTCTTCTGCCACCACCTGCACCCCTGCTTTTGCCCCTTCCGTGGCTCTCTGAAACAAGTGCCTCTGAGTGGTGGGATGTGGACGAAGTGCCCTGAGAACGTCTCCGCATCTCTTCATTCAACACCCCGCTCTTGGCAAACTCCAGACTGACCATGCCCTCTGGAGCAGAAGCGATCATAGATACTCGTACGGTCTCCCACGAGTCTGGCAAAGTACACAGCAGCCACAGTCCCTGAACTTCATCGTCGAACTTGACTCCCATAGAAGATAGCTGGTCAACCACGCCCTGGAACTCACTCAAGTGGTCCGAAATAGACGCCCCATCCTTGTATCGCAGACCCATCATCGTTCGGATCAGGAACAATTTGTTTACCCCGGACTTCTTCGTATACAAGGATTCCAGCTTATCCCACAACGTCTTCACGTGCTCAATATTGGCAACGTGGTTGTACACGTTCTCGTCCACAAACTGCCGTAAGTACCCACACACTTGTATATGCTCGAATGTCCAGTCCTCCTCGGATTTATCACTGGGCTTCTCGAATGCAAACACGGGTAGATGCAGCTTCTTGACAAACAATAAATCCTTCATCTTGCTCCGCCAATAATGATAGTTTGTGCCATTAAGATTCACCATGCGCACCGACTTCGCGTCCATCTCTCCTCTCTAGTTTCTGTCAACTCCTGACACCCTTCTGAATTCCAGAACCTGGCTCTGATACCACTCTGTTGCGAAAGAAGCACGAAAACCTTTTCCCAAACCGGAGAGTACCTGCGAGAGGACCGAATGATACAACGCACGAACCCAAAAACAATCACACAAAACAATCCACGCAGACACAAAGAATTTTTGATGTGGAAAACCCTTGCGGGAAAAAACTACGGGACGATCGGAGTCCAACCCTGAGACGCCTCCACTAATGGAATAGAAGAATTACACCCTCTACAAACTCCTCCCGATCCAAATCGGATCCCCACAACACTCAGAAGTAAGAACAATGATTACAAGGCTACGAAGAGCGAGAACGACGAGTAGAGATTACCCGTACGCGATCTCCTTCGAAAATGACCTTCAATCCTCCGTCTTCTCTTCCGAAGTTGTAATGGCACTCTTGCCTCCTTCTCTCTCTTTTCGTTGTGTGCTACAATTGTGTTACATCCTGATTAGGGTTTGGAAATCCCAACTTAACTCCCTAATCCCGCAACAAACCTGGACGTTTGATTATCAATGGTAAAAATCACCCAGATTTTCGCCTCAGCCCCGACGACACAGAGTTCGGCCAGAACTCTGTGTCGGGCAAACAGAACCTACCAGCAACATTTTGGAATGGCCAGACCAAGTTCGGCCAGAACTCGGCCTGGGACCGAGTTCGGCCGAACTCGGTGACCCAGTTCCAGAAGCTCCCCTTGGGAGCAGCAACAGTAGTAGCAACTCCTCGTTGCCTACTTTCCGAGCTTCTTCGACATCGAACGGCACTCGTCGCACTCCGGGATCTTCTCCACATAGGTTGGGAACCCCACCCACTCCAACAGTAGTCGCATTGTCGATCTTCAACGGCGTATCGAACGCATTGGCAAGCTGGAACATTGTGTCCTTCGCAAACAGATGTTGTCATAGATCATGGAAGTTGACCCATACTGGCACAATCGCAAGTTCTTCTCAAGGGTCGAAGTCAACCGACCATCAAAAAACTCGCATCTGGAATTGAGCGACTAACCAAGAGTGCTTTGTCCGCAAGCGCAGATGTCTTCTTCCCACCACGATAATATCAGAACATGCTTGTGGTCGATAACCCCAACCCGGCATGTGACATCGAAGTCACTCGCGATAAAGGCCCGGGTATGCAATTAATCGAAGGCCGATGATAGGAAAAAATTTCGACGAGCACCAAGGCCATCGGCTGCAAGAGGATCTCTTCATCTTCTTTCGAAAAGGATAGCAGGCTCCCTGGAACTTTTTCGAGGTCCTGAGAGGAGGAGGAGGCGACAAGGGGATGGAAGCGATGCCACCCTTCACCGTCTGAGACAAAGGAAATCGGGGCGCCGCCAGAAGGGATTGAGGCGACAATGGGGGGGCGAAGCCAAGGTGACTTGACCCGACGGGGCGCCGGAGGCTGCGCCCGGGAGTTCAGCGGAGGAGACCGCATCCAGGGAGGGGCAGGGGATGCCCGCTCTATGGAAGCCCCGGAGGGAGCGCTCTGGGAGCCATCCGGAGACGCCGATGACTTGAGCCGAAGGGTCGAACAGGTCGGGCACGAAGCGGGGGAGCCCACCACCCGGAACCCACCGCGGCCCGAGAATGGATGAAGGGAGTGCCAAGGAAACCGCCCAGCACCACGCGAGCGAGCGGAGGGGAGGAGGCTAACTGGTATAGGAAGATAATAGGAGGGGGGAGGAGAGTCGGAGGCGGACCCCCCCCCCCTCCTCCCCGCCTCCATGATCCAGCAGCTGCCGGAACCCTAGGCGAGGGGAGGGGGCAAGGCCATGAAGTTAGGGCCGGCTGGAAGAGAGGCATCGTTATAAGCTAAAGTGGTGTGGATAGAAACGCCTATAGAATTGATGCATTCCCAGAGTTATGGATGCAAGACATATTGTGCTTTGCTTATGGGTTATGGGTAGATGGGTATGGATGAAGACACATTGTGCTACGTCTCTCGTGCTCCGAAGACCATGACAGGTGTGGCTTAGAAACGCCTACCGAATCATGAATTCCCAGTTAAGCTCATCAAATGGACTACTGATTTCAACAAAAAGAAGAACCTGCCTTACTTCTACTCTATTCTATGGGTAACTTCCTAGCCCTCCATAATCAGCTTGTGCCAGCAGCATCAAAAGAATAGCTAACTCTTTCGGAAAATTCTTGGTGTTGGCGGAAGAAACGCTAATTCTTGAAGGCTAATTACGTGAAAATATGCAGGAATTGGATACCTCCAAGGATCTACCTAACTCTGTTAAAATTGAAATAGGGAGCAAGATGCACATCCAACCAATTGTCTATGATCGTAATATTTTATATTGCAATCATTGTGTTCTGCGGGGGTATAATAGAAGTGGATGCTTCAGAGTCAATCCAGAATTAAAAAAAAGAAGAGCAATGTCAACAATACCACCAAGAACCACAACGATGACAAACAACTTCGAAAGCTGATCTGGGGACCAATCCTGAATCTACCCAACAAGCATATTCGGTTTAGAAAAGAAGGTAACTTCGCTACCAACACTTCTTCTACACAGGCAGCATGTCGAACAAGCACACCAATCAGTACTACTAATCAATTCAATGCATTGGAGACGGAAGACGCAGACACGACGGATACCGAGGCAACCTCCCAGAGAAGCCATAGAGGAAGAGATGTGGCCCAGGGTAGCATGGACCCGCCTACTTCTGGGCTAGACCTTGTGGTCGAGCCCACCACCGCAGTTCTGGACACCCCCGATCTGCTGT
>JANAVB010024199.1:251018-271018 GCA_029216955.1 Iris pallida
TTTGTGAATTTTATCTATACTGTCATAGACAGGAGATTTATCTTTACGCATGGAACGTAAATCTTGTTATCTGCCACGTTTCCAATGAGAGATTTTGTTTTACGCAAGGAGCGTAATTTATTTGGCCTACCACGTCACCGACGGGAGACTGATTCTTACACCCAGAAGCACAAGCTTTAGAGTCTGCCCCATTACGAACGGGAGTCTCATTCTTATGAACTGAGCGTAAAATTTGGTTCTTACCCACTGAGCGTAAAACTTGATTTTTACGCGTGGGTGTGAAACCTGGTTATCTTCACCGTTACAAACGGAGACAAATCGTCATACTTCGAGTGCAACTTTGAAGTAGGGAACTGCCTCGTTATGAACGGGAGCCCCTACGACAGGAGTGGGAAGAACCCCCTTGTCAACAGAAGCAGCAGAGAGATCAGAAATCACTTTGGATTTGGGAATCCAAACTTTTTGTGCTTTGCGAGACTTTTGAACATTGGAATGGCGAGAACCACCCCCAGTTCGGAGCATCTCTTCATAGGCAGTCTGGTCGAAGTGTACCACCAGAGTCTTCTTGGTCGAACCGACCGAAACATCATCATATTGAGCAATCGCCTCCTCATCAGAGGAGAAGGTCGTCCCCAGCAGAGTCGCCATTTTTGTTTCGATTAACAAAATGCCTTGGAGGAATTGGCTTTTGAAAACAAAAACAAGAAGAAAAGTACGAGAAGTACAAATTTGATTCTGGGAAAGTATTGCTATGGAAGTCTGATTCGTAAACGATCACTTTGTTCCTTGGACCATATGATGATGATGAAGATCACTGCTTGAAGTAGAACAATTTGGAAGAACTAATGCACCAGAAAGGTATCGACGCACTTGGGCACTGATGGCGAGGCCGAATGCTTTCCTGCTTTGCTTCACTTTGTTCTGGAAGAAAAGTTAAGAAGGATGCTCTAGAGAATCAAAATCTCGAAGCTCTGATCTCTGTATTCTCTCTTGTCTCTCCCTCTGTGTGTTGTCTCTTGTATGAGAAAAAAAAAGAGTCTATTTATAGACTGGGCTTTCGTGCGTAAAAGAGTATCAACATCTGTCTTTACGCTAACAACTGCCCTCCACGATCAGAATCATCCTCTGTATGTGCTGACACGTGTCCCATCATTTCAGTAAGAATAGGATACATGTCACACATTCTTCGAAATAGGTGGCATGAAGACCACGTAGGCACACCACGTTCCAGACTGGCCAGAACGAATCGGGCGTAAAAAGATGAGCGTAAACTAGCTCTGTCATGGGTTTCCAGCGTAAAGCGGTTATCGAATAACCTTGAGCGTAAAATGGCTCAAATAGACTTCACGCACACATTATTTTTTATGAGCGTAAAGACTCATGTAAAACCCCATGCGTAAAAAAACCATTCAGTGAGCGTAAAGTAGCTCGATCTCTATAAACGACAACAATGGTCTTTGTATGAGACAAATTCTATAAATTCTGTGGTAAATATTATTGATATCTTCATGTCAAAGTCAGCTTTAAATGCGAGATTTGATGGCTTTTGTCCAGCGTGAAAGAGGCTGCTTCAGTCCTTGGCGTAAAATCACCGGTGTAGACCCAAGCGTAAAAAGATCAATCTACTTAGGCGTAATACAATTAGCCTTGTCTTGGGCATAAAGAAATTCCCTGCTCTGTTAGGCGTAAAGCGGGCCACTTATGACTGAGATGACTCCCTCATTGAAACACTTTTTACGCTCCTACAGCGATAATCTCTGACCACCGCACGCACAAACACGCGAAACAAAAGATAGCAATGCGAAAAGTAGATGACCGATAATCTCTGACCATTTAACGTAAAATGTCATGTGTACATATACTGCGGAAAGTGTAGACCGCATGAACTGACAAACAGAATTTGGGGATCAAAGTTGTTACAAGTAAAGTTGTGTCTTGGATATGTTCTATTCTTGTTAAGCTCTTTGTGCACAAAGCAAGATATAACGAATGCAGAACATCTCTCAAGTTTACGACTCTTATATGCTCTATACTTGAGTTACGAACTCGATATTTGTTCTGTATTCTCTATTTAGCTTGCTTTGTGAACAAAGAGCTTGCAAGAGTTCTTTTTCCAAAGCACAACTTGACTTGTTCCAGCTTTGACCCTCATTTTTGTGCGTCATCAGTTCATGTCGGTCTTCACTTTCCCCAGTTCTTCCTCCAATTAACTCTATCCCTCGGTTGAGCTACTATTTCAAAGCTTTGACACTTGCATATCATTCACTACCTTGATGTATCTATCTTACAGAATTATGGAGCTGAATTTACGGAATCGTACTTGGATGTACAACCATCATCCTGATGACATGTGCGGTGTGCGGGATGAATTCATAGAGGGTGTACACCAGTTCCTGCAGTTTGCCAAGGCGTTCCCTCAGTACATGGACGGTACCAAAATTAAGTGTCCGTGTGTGAGATGTCACAACTTGAAATATCATCCAGAAGTGGATGTCACGTATCATTTATACTCGAAGTGTTTCACGCCGAATTACTATCAGTGGAGCGAGCACGGAGAACTTGTGTCTTTAGCATCGGAGTATGAGTTTATGTGGATGTCCACAACAACGCTCCTTACGACGATGGGTTGGTGAACATGGTTTTTGACGCGGCCGGGCCTAGTTTCGATCCGGATGATCATGATGCACCTGAGGAGGCACCGAACCCCGATGCTGCACAGTTCATGGAGTTGCTGGAGAATACAAGGACTCTATTATATCCTGGTTGTGAGGATCATTCACCGTTGGAGGTGGTTACAAGATTGTTGAGCATCAAGTCTGATTTTAACATGTCAAGATTGCTACAACCGTCTTCTAGAGTTGCTTATAGAAATATTGCCTGAGGGTGCGAAGTTGCCTAAAGACTTCTACCGGTCTAAGAGGATGGTTAGATCGCTCTGGATGGAATACGAAAAAATTGATGCCTGTCGCAACGGGTGCATGTTGTACTACAAAGATGACAAGGATGAAGACGCCTGCAGATTTTGTGGTGTCGATCGCTACAAGGCATGTGGTAGAGGAAAGTCTGGCGGTGCCAGGAAGCCTACCTCTTCGATGCACTACTTGCCGTTGACGTCGCGATTGCAGCGGTTGTTTATGGTGAAGAAACTGCAGAAAACATGAGTTGGCATAAGCGGGAACATACTGAAGGAGTGTTGGATCATCCATCTGATGGAGAAGCATGGAAGAACTTTGATCGCGACTATCCAGATTTTGCTTCTGATCCACGTAATGTCAGATTGGATCTCTGCTCCGACGGTTATACCCCATTCGGACTTTCGGATCCCAGTATTCGTGTTGGCCTGTGATCGTCACCCCGTAAAATCTACCACCTTGGATGTGCATGAAGACTCCGTATATGTTTCTCACCGTTACTATCCTCCAAACAATCCGAAAAGGAACATCGATGTGTATTTACAGCCATTGATTGATGAGTTGAATCATCTGTGGGAAGTAGGTTCCAACACGTACCATGTATCTAGAAAACAAAATTTCCAAATGCGGGCAGCACTTATGTGGACCATCAATGACTTTCCAGCCTATGGAATGTTATCTGGATGGAGCACGCATGGTCGTCTTTCATGTCCGTATTCATGGACAACTAAGGCTTTCCGTTTGAAACACGGAGAAAAACCGTGCTTCTTCGATTGTCATCGACAATTCCTGCCGAAGGATCATCCGTACCGGAGGAACATGAATGCTTTTCGTGCTGGCGTTGTGGATAAGGCTAATCCCCTGCCATGGTGGCCCGGATACACGATATGGGAAGAGGTAAAAGATTTACCAAGAGCTATTGAGCAGCCTGCTACGGGCTACAAGTGTGACGGATTTGGTCGCACTCATAACTGGACAAAGAGGAGTTTATTCTGGGATCTTCCATATTGGAGCACCAATCTGATTAGACATAACCTTGATGTCATGCATATCGAAAGAATGTGTTTGACAACATAATTAATACTGTAATGGACGTAAAGGGGAAGACAAAAGACAATCCAAAGGCTAGATTGGACTTAGAAGAAATATGTAGACGTCCTGTATTGCACGGGAATGGGAAGTTGAAGCAGCCTAAGGCAATTTTCTCACTGGAGAAGGAGGATAAAGTGAGGCTTTGTAGGTGGATTCAAGGTCTAAAATTTCCAGATGGATATGTTTCGAACTTGAGAAGATGCATCGACCTCAAGGAGAACAAACTGACAGGTATAAAGAGCCATGATTGTCACGTATTCATGGAGCGGTTAATTCCGATTGCATTTCGAATTCTTACCGCAGCAGTTTGGGATCCATTGACGGAGCATATTCTTCAGGGACCTTTGTTCTAAGAAATGCTCGTTGATCGTCTAGAAAAGCAAGAGAAGGACATTGCGGTAACACTGTACAAGCTAGAGAGGGTGCTCCCTCCTGGATTCTTCGACTCTATGGAGCATTTGCCGATTCATCTTTCCTACGAGGCACGTGTTGGTGGACCCGTCGAATATCGATGGATGTACCCGTTCGAGCGACATTTGAATCACCCAAAAAGAAAGGTGAAAAATAAGGCTCGGGTCGAGGGTTCTATTTGTGAAGCCTATATTCTCGAAGAGATTACAAATTTATGCTCCTCCTATTTCAAACCTCATGTTGCTACGAATAGAACGAGGGCTCCGAGAAACGACGACGGATATCAAGAATTTAATGATGAATACTGAAAGTATTCAATGCGTCCGAAAATCCTTCGGGAAAATGAAGAAGAGTATTTGAATGACGAAGGGCTAAGGGCTGCTCAGTTGTATGTATTACTCAATTGCGACGAGGATGAAGTGAAGAAGCTAGAGGGGTAAGTAAGGAATGATGAGTTTACGTTATCTCAATGTAATAGTATAAGCTAATATTATTGTACTAATCGGCAGTTGCTTCGTTGTTTTCCAGCACATATAATGATGAGTTGAGGCTGGTTAGACCCTACCTAACAGACGAAGCATTAGAACAAGAAATGAGACGTCATTTTTCTTCTTGGTTGAGCGAATATGTAAGTAGCTCGGTAATTACTGACCTCTTCTAATGCAACTGCGCAATAAATAACTTATTATCTCTTCTTTGATATTCAGGTCGATCGTCTAATTTCACCCGAGATTGAATTAATTAGAACTCTTGCCAAGGGACCAATTACTTTTGTTAAAATGTGGCCAAGTTACTGTGTCAATGGCTTTCAGTTCAAGTCGACAAATGTTCCGATCAGAGACAGCTTCCTGGATCTTGATTCCACGAAAAACAGTTGTTTGTGTATCAAGTCTTCGAACTACAAAGACGTCGATCCAGGAAATAATTTCTTTGGCATCTTGCGAGAGATTGTGGAGTTGTCATATATAAGAGAACCTGCAAGATCGTGTTGTTCAAGTGTGAATGTTCGATCCGATTGAAAATCAAGGTTGAAAAATTGACAAGCATGGTCTTGTGGATAAATTACAAGCGTAGATATCAAGGCTACGAACCGTTTGTCCTAGCAACTCAGGCTCAGCTCGTGTACTTCATAGCTTATCCGAGACGGGGAGCCACGAAGTCTGACTGGTAGGCAGTATGCAAGACTAAAGCTAGAGATACTTTTGATATTGACGAAAAAGCTTACCAGGAGGACGAGCTACCTCTTGTAACCAATATTGTCGATGTGGACTCCACGGAAGTTACGCATTACACGACACATAATGTAGAAGATGTAGAATTATCCGAAGAGGAAGACGAAGCCGACGAAGGCGAAGATGAAAGTGAAGATGAGGAGGAAGAGGAAGATGAGGTCGAGGAAGACGAACAAGATGATTATTCTGAAGATGATTGAGAGAGATATACTTATCTGAACTTAGATGTTCTTCTAGAATATATTATCTGGACTTAGATGTTTATTGTAGAATGTATCATCATATGTTGTCTTGCTTATTATCTTGTCTTTGTTGTACTTTCATATTTCTAGTCTCTATTATTTGTATTATCATATGCTGTTATCAGGTATGGCAGGTCGTCGCGGATCGTTCCGAAAAGGAGGACGACGAGGTCATGATCCTCCGGTACTTCCTACAGGTACTGCTAGAGGACGGGGTTTTCCTTCGGTACCTCCTACTGGTACAGGCTCTGGCTCCTCGTCGCCGATTACTTCGACATAACGGACAGTAGCTGGGCCTCTTGGGACGACGTCACGTGGCATATCTCCTGGGACGAGTAGTTCCAGGCCTAATAAGAGTGCTCGCCGTCTAGCGTTCCTGCTGCTGATACGATGATGGAGACGGATGAGCAGATGGCGGAGGCGCCGACGGCCGAGGAGGCTACGCCGACGGCCGACCATCATTATGCAGAAGATGCGTGCGCACCTCCGTAGGAGAGGAGGACGGAGATCTGGGCCGACGGTGCAAAGTAGGTATTTTGGTTTATAATTTTGTTTCTATTTTTATCATAAATTAACTTTTTTCATGAATATAATATGTCTGTATAGATATCGTCCCCCAGAGGTACAGAGACGCCTAGGCCATATGGAGGCATAATTATGGTGGTCCTTGGATTAACTACTCTGATGCTCCAGACGAAAGGAAGAACTACTGGTTTACGCGCTTCAAGGTTAAAATAGATTTGCTTTTAATATGAATCATATAATTAATTCATATATATATAACTGATAAATATTTGGTTTGCGCTCTTCTAGGATATGTTTTTCTATCCATTGCACCGGGCCGAGCATATCTAGGGGATGTTTCCTGCCGTCGCTGCCAAGCTGATCCGCGACGCTATTAATGATCAGAAGGATCGTGATCGTGCCGGAAAACCAATCCAAGGTTGGATCACCCTGATCAGTAGAATGCGATGAAGGCTCGATTCGACGAGCCAAGGTACAAGGAGAAGTCGGAGAAGGCCAAGGCGGCTAGGCAACATGCCTCGAAGTGGTGCGGTGGGTCGATTCCGATGACGGAACATTTTCGTCGTCTGGTATGTCTTTCTCTTTTAGAAATATTATTTTAATGCAAATCCGATAAATTATTACTAAGATAATATATTTAATTACAGGTAAGGAAGGTCGGTAACGTCGACATGGTGACCGTCTTCCTGGCCACCCATCGGAAGGGCGAAGGCCTTAATGACGAGAGGGCCGAGTAGACCTATGTAAGTATTATAATACGTTGTCTTAATTTAATACTTCATGTCAATTTTAATATAACTTAGTAAATATGATGCAAATAAATTTATGTAGTTAGTAATAATAAGTACTTTAATTAGAAATTAGAAATTATAGAGTACTATCCACTTTCTAGGCAGAGTATCAGAGGCTGCGGGAACGGGCGGCTGCTAGTGCACCTAATGCAGGAGAGGCCGGTACTTCCTCGCAGCCCACTCAAGCTCCGTCGACGGACGAGCTGTGGATGACCGCCGCTGGTGGACTCTATAGGGTTACGTACTATGGTATGGGATCCTATGGCGCCCTAGTTGCGATCCAGTCCTCTAGGACATCTCCTGCTAGTGTGCATGGTCCACAGCCGTCCCAGGAGTCTGCCCGAGTCCACCAGATGATGGAGTTCTCCATGACGACCTGTTACGACGGATTGAGGAGCAGTCTCAGCACCCTACGGACGATTCTGTGCTGCTAGCACGATTGGATGCGCTCGACCGCGGCATTATGGAGTCATGGAGACAACTGAGAGGACAGAGCGCAGCGTTGGAGGATTAGAGCGCACGGTGACAGAGCTACAGACAGCACAGGTGACCATGACCGATAGGCTGAGATTGGTGATGGATTCGATGGTCCAGAGAAGTGATAGACTGTTATCTACCATGGATTCATACAACCAGCGACTTACAGCGTTGGAGCGTGCTGGTCCTCCGGGTGCGCCTTCATCGTCGTCGACTCCGCCGCCTCCACCGCCTTAGTCATCGACATCGACTCCACCGACGTCACTGCCTGCTCCATCGGTATCGATTTCACTTAAGGAGTATGAGTTGTTCTTATCCTTCGTCACGGCGGTGCCCCTCCTGCACCAGATCCCTAGTAGTCCTAGTTATGACTGTTTGTTTGTGTTTGTTTGATCCTTTGTTTGTGACTTGGATATTTGTTGGTTGTGTAGACTTGGATGTTTGGATCCTATTTGTTGGATCATATTCTATTTGTTGGTTGTGTGTAGACTTTGGTTATTTGGTTGTAGACTTTGTTATTTGGTGTAGACTTGGTTATTTGGATACTTGTTGGTTGTGCCTATTCTATTTGTTGGATCCTATTCTATTTGTTGGATCCCATTCTATTTATTGCATGCTACATTGTGTTATACTGTTGTTTATGTTATTATTCGTTTCAATTGGATGTTAATATGCTTCTGTGGTTTACGTTTACAGGTGTTGAGTGTTCCACCGAAGGGGTCGGCGAACCCAGGGAGAAAAGGATATCTGTTATACTGTGTCTTTATGGTTATCTTTTTAAACTGAAGGGAGAAAAGGACATTTTGTATTTTATTTTTTTATTTTTTTTGCAGATTTACCGACGTTTATCGATGTTTACTGACGTCTACCGACGTACGTTTGCGTCGGTAAACGTCGGTAAATCTGCAAAATTTTCCAGGGTACCGACGTTTACCGACGTCCTTATACGTCGGAGACCGTCGGTAAAAGTCGGTGAACGTCGGTAATAATCCCAGGAATTACCGACATTTAATGACATAATAGTCGTCGCCAATCCACCGACGTAACGACGGTAAACGTCAGCAAATTCCCAGTATTTTACCGACGTTTTGCGACATTTTCAACGACGTTAATTCACCGACTAAACGACGGTAAACGTCGGTAAGTTCCCAGGATTTTACCGATGTGTAGCGACTTTCAACACGTCGCTAATCCACCGCGAAACGACGGTAGACGTTGGTAATATCCCAGGATATACCGACGTAATCATACGTCGGTGAACGTCGGTATTTGCGACGTTCGGCGACGTTTTAAAGATTAGCGACTTACGTTTCCGTGACAAGTCCAAAACGTCGGTAATTGCGTCGGTAAATATTTTTAGCGACGTAATTTGTCGTTTTAGCGACGTCTTTAGGCGTCGCTAAAACGACTTATTCTGGTAGTGTACAACATATCCAATCAGGAGCGAAGCAACGTACAGTTCTAGGTAATGAGCAAGAACATCATGATATGGAAATGAGTACAGAAAACATGAAATATAAAGTACAGGAAAAGAACGTGAAAGTACAGGAATGTAAGTACAGGAAATAAAGTACATGAAGTAATCATGAACCTGAAGTACAAGACATGACATGTGCACAATATTTGAAATACAACTAGCCTATGTGACCGGCTGGGGTGAGTACAGGAATATGTACAGGAGTACATGAATATCGGTACGAATTAGGACTCGCTTGCACGGTGCGAGGCCTAAGCTATCTACATGAATATCAGAACTTGGGTTTGGTCACATAGCTAGTGTATTTCTTCTTCCCGACACAAGTAAGTACAAGAACAGAAAGTACAAGGGTACAAGATATCGTGTCACATCATGTCATCAAGAGAAGTACAAGATATGTAAATGCACAAGACCAAATAAAGTACTTGTCTTGCTCCGAAAGTACGGATAATGAATGGAGCTGGATATCTTTCTGTTTAATGATTTACAAGTTGGTTAATATCTAACAAATTCCATTTTAGTTATCATGTAACTTCTAACCATATACTAACCATTGAATATCTATAGTTGTTATTGCAACTATAACCAACACCCAAATAATACTAGCCCCTAATGGCCAAATTCTCATAACAGAACCATTTGTTTGGCAGAACAAAACTCATCTATTGAAGCTAAAGAGGTTCAGTGTCTAAATGATAAACATCTCATTGCATCAATTTTTGAGCCCAAACAAAGCAGCCAGAGCATCAACACCCCATTGCTACTTCAATCTCAACAATCGAAATATTATACATCAACATAATTAACCCAACCTACCCATGCTGACCTATACTACTATCACCCATACTCTTTTAATATTTCAAAGTAACAAGAAGAGTTCAACATATAATTCAATATGAACCTTAACCAATACCAATACCAATACCAGTAACCAAAATATCCTTCGTTGAGAATTAATACATATTGGAATTCCAACTCCATAAAACAAACAAGGAAATTATAATAAAACTCAAATCACAAAAATTAATACAATTTAAACAACCAAAAATATAAAGCAAAATCGAAATAAAATCCAGAATTTAAACTCTTCCAAATGTACAACCAAATTGAATTAGGAATTCAACATGATAAGAGGTCTTGCTCCCTGCTACTCCTAAATTTCCTACTCCAATGGACAGCAACATACGCACATAGTCTGGACACGTACACGCATTTGGACACGATCATCAGCATTTAATTTGGTGCACCAGGACACTATACTGGACACGCCAACCCCTAACAACCTTCCCATCCTGGCCAACACACACCCGACTCAAAGAGGAGAATATACAATTCAATTATCAGATGGAAGAATGACATGAATACCTGAAATAGAATCAATCAGGATTGAGAGCGTATTTCCACGTGTCGGACACAATCAATGAACTCCTCTGCTCTCAAAATTCTGCTGCAATGCTTCAACAACCGGTGGTGTATAAGAGGAAGGAAAAACTTCAGAGAAATTGATATGTCCGAAAAATAAACTAAGAATTAAAAATAGTGTGAACTCCATATTAGAGCACTCACCGTACCACGATTGTTGATTGAGTGTCAACTCGACTCAACCAAAATTTCCAAGATCAACTATGAAATTCTGTCGTGAAGTTGTCGATCAGAGTTTGAAAGACAACATGATCTATATTTTCAAGAAAAGAAATCGACAGAATTACTTACCAGATCGGAACTGCCTCTGTCTGAGTAGAATCCCTCAACCGATCTGACCGTTCGAACACAGAATATGCGATCTACGAAATGGAACAAAGGATCGATCACGAAACAATTTCAGTAAAACTTGAGATCAAAGATGACTCACCAATGCTATGAAGAAACTCAAGCAATTTGGGGAAAAATCATCATCTTGTCGTCGGTTAGATGTCCTCGGAATGATCACGACCAGAATTAAAGGAACGACGTAGAGCACGAGATGAATCTGCCATTTTCGATCTTAAATAGTTAGATCGATCGGACCAGAGATCAAAAAGGAACATAAAACGGAATGGAACTCACCGCTTCGTCACCGGAGAGGAACCCTTGTTGTGGAGAAGATGATCCACTCCGTCAAAGTTATGCCGCGAACTCAACACTAATTGCTACCGACCGATTGCCGGAGAGATTATCGCCGGCACTGTCGCCATCAGTTCACCGCCCGCCGAGGGAAGAAGAAATTAGGGTTAGGGTTCGGTGCTCTGGAGAAGGGGAGGGAATCGAGCTCTGGAAAAACTCGGAGAAGAAATGAATTCTCTCTCCTCTCCTCACTCGGTTATAAAAGGGGAAGGAAATTATTCACTTTGGCCCTCCCGCCAAGTGTAAATAATTCAGAGAAGCCTCTTCCTTTTCACTATTTGCAGGAGCTGATAAAAATAGTTAGAAATTTGAAAAAATATGTGGGGACCAAAAGTTGGTTATAACAAACTTGGTAATTCAAATTTAAGGATTTAAATTTTTGGAGGAAAAAAATATTCAAGGATTAAAATAACTGGAGAGTGGGGTTACAAATCTTCTCCCCCTCAAAAAAATTTGTCCCCGAAATTCAAAGATGTCAAAAATGAGGAAAGATATAACAGAGTTGATCACAATATTCCAATCATTTATTAAAATTAGAAAATCCAACAACTAGAATACAATCAAATGAATAGACTAGGATAGCGCTCCCGCATCTCGTCCTCACGCTCCCATGTGGCTCTCCGGGAGAGTGGTGCCTCCACATAACTCTGACGAGCGAGATCGTCTGGTTCCTCAGCTACTGCACTCTACGGTCGAGAACCTCCACCGGCTGCTCTGTGTAGGTCAAACTGGGGCCCACCTCCAACTCTGAATAGTCGACGACATGGCTCGGGTCAGGAATGTAGCGTCGAAGCTGGACACGTGAAAAATGTCATGTACTCCCTCCAAGATAGCAGGTAATGCAAGTCGGTACGCCATTCGCCAATCCGTACTGTCACGTCGAAGGGTCCAATGTATCTGGGACTGAGCTTCCTGCCTCTACCAAAACGAATGGTGCCTCTGGTCGCGAGACCTTCAGGAACACTCTATCAGCAACTACAAACTCCAGTGGCCGTCTGCTACTGTCTGCCTAGTGCTTCTACCGATCATGTGCAACTCTGAGATGCTCTCTGATCAGTCTGACCTTCTCGGTTGAGTCTACCACCATCTCTGGCCCAAGTAAGGTCCTCTCGCTAATGTCGTCCCAAGATAGAGGTGTGCGGCATCTCCGTCCATATAGTGCCTCGAACGGTGTCATATCGATGCTAGCCTGATAACTGTTATTATAGGCAAACTCACCAGATGTAAGTAATCCTCCCACGATCCGCCAAAATCGAGTGCGCAAACTCACAGCATGTCCTCCAGTGTCTGAATGGTCCTTTCGGACTGCCTGTCCGTCTGTGGATGATAGGCGGTGCTGAACTTCAACTGTGAACCCCAGCTGTAGACTCATCCAGAAGTATGATATGAAGTGGTTGTCCCTGTCTGAAATGATACTCACTGGCACTCGTGAATCTGCACGATCTGACGCATGTAGAGGTCTGCAAGCTTCTCGGTCGACAGCCCTACCTTGAACGGAATGAAGTGAGCGATTTTCATCAATCTGTCAACGATAACCCAAATAGCATCCTTGCCACCGGGCATACGCAGTAAACCAGAGACGAAGTCCATGGTTATGTGTTCCACATCCACTCTAGAATAGTTAAAGGCTGGAGTAATCCTGCTGGTCTCTGGCGCTCCGCTTTGACTTGCTGGCACACAAGGCATCTAGAAACAAATCTGGCAACTCCTCGTTTCATCCCATACCACCAAACATACTCCCACAGATCCTTATACATCTTGGTAGATCCTAGATGAATAGAATACTACGACTGGTGGGCCTCCTACATAACCTCCTCCCGTAAATCCTTGGGCACACACAATTGGTTTTCGTGCCTCAGGGATCCATCTTCTGCAATAGTGAATCGTCCAGCAATCATGCCTCTGCCTGACCTCTGAGACGTCGGAGCCCCTCATCTAGAAACTGGGCCTCTAGTTCTTCTCTAACAGTCCTGACTGTATCTGCATATGCATCAGCTGCCCTTGACCTCCCGGAAGAACAATCTCGATCCCCAGACTCTCAAGATCCTCTAGAAGATACCGGTCCATAATGAGGAACATAGCAACAGGATATCGACTAAGAGCATCTGCTACCACATTCGCCTTCCCAGGATGGTATTGCAGATTGATGTCGAAATCCTTCATGAGTTCCAGCCATCTGTGATGCCTCATGTTCAGCTCCTTATGAGTAAAAACATACTTCAGGCTTTTATGGTCTGTGAAATGTCCACTCTCTCTCCATACAGATAGTGCTTCCATAATTTCAAGGCAAAAATGACTGCTACAAGCTCCAAGTCATGAGTAGGATAATTCTTCTCATGAGGCCTCAACTGTCTGGAAGCATAAGCAATAACCTTCTTGTTCTGCTCTAAGACACATTCCAAACCTTCCTGACGTATCGCTGTAGATGACGAATCCTCCAGATCCCAATAGCAAGGCTAAAATTGGCGCTGTAGTGAGTCTTCTCTTTAATTTTTCAAATGCTGACTGACAGGCGTCGCTCCAGATGAACTCCTCGTCCTTCTGCGTAAGCTTCGTCATCGGCTCTGCTATCTTGGCGAAGTCCTTCATGAACTTCCTGTAGTAACTTGCTAGCCCCAGGAAACTACGAATCTCAGCTACTGACTTGGGAGGTGTCCATGCTTCCACAGCTTCAATCTTCTTGGGATCTACAGAAATCTCCTCTCCAGTCATCACATGCCCCAAGAACTCTAATTTATCCAAGAAGAACTCATACTTCGAGAGCTTCTCGTACAGCTTTTTCTTCCGCAGAATCTCCAAAACAATCTGCAGTGCTCCATATGCTCTTCCTCAGTCTTGAATAGATCAAGATCGTCGATGAAGACTACGACAAACTTGTCTAGATACTTGTGAAAGACCTTATTCATCAAGTTCATAAATACTGCTGGAGCATTGGTAGTCTGAATGGCATCACCAAGAATTCATACTGGCCATAGCGGGTATTGAAAGTTGTCTTCGAAATATCCTGCCCCCGAACCTTCATCTGATGATACCCCGACCGAAGATCAATCTTCGAGAAAACTTTCGCCCCACTCAGCTGATCAAACAGCTCATCTATCCGCGATAATGGGTATTTATTCTTGATAGTAATGTTATTGAGTGCACGGTAATCGATGCACATTCTAACAGTCCCATCCTTCTTCGGACGAAGAGTACCGGTGCTCCCCAGGGTGAAGCACTGGACCGAATAAAACCCTTGCCTTCCAACTCATCTATCTAGGCCTTCAACTCTGCAGCTTACTTCGGGTTGATCTTGTAGCAATGCTGAGATTTCGGTGCTGTTCCGGGCACTAAGTCGATGCTGAACTCCACATCTCTATCTGGCAGTAATCCTGGCAACTCCTCGAGGAAGACATCAAAAAACTCTGCAATCAGTGGGTGCAACAACTTCTGGTCTTCTGCAACTACTCTGAAGTAGACTCCCTCTGTCCTATCTGCAATCCGTCTGCTGATCTCGAACGGTGGAACTCCGACGGGCTGAAAATTACCTTTCCTTCATGGCAGTCTATTACAGCAAACTGCTCACTCATCTAATTGATGCCGAAGACTATATAATCGGTAATAGCATCACTAGGAGTTGAGCCCTAAGCTCCCTCCCAGCTATGGTGATAGGGCAATCAACCATCTCACTAACTGGCACTACCCCTCCTCCTGTCATAATCCGACAGTTCGTCCTAGTGGGCTTAGGTGTGAAACTGCGTCTATGCAGAAACCATATAATACAAAGCTATGTGTGGCTCCAGAATCAAACAATGCAATGGCAGAAAATAAATGTAAAAGGACAGAACCTATAATCACATCTGGAACTGCCTTATCCTCCTCAACTGCGGTCATGACATAAGCATGTCCATGCTGTGGTGGTCCCCTCTGCTGCTTATGCTGTGCAAAATGCTGCTGCTAAGTAGGTAAAGCCTGAACCCTCTGTGGTGCAGCTGGTGGTGCTCTGGGTGGTACAGTGGTGGTCCTCCAGCTCCTCGAGGTCCTCCGGTCAGTCAAGCTACAGCCTGGGCAGTCCCTTATCTGATGTGCGTCTAATCCGCAAAATAAGCAAAGCCGAGCCTCTTGCGGCATTCGTCAAAGCGGTGTCCTGGTCGGTAACAGAAAGTGCAAGTAGCTGCCTGCTGCTGTCTCTGTGGCTGATGTGCATAAACTCTGGGTGGACGGTGATGCTGCTGTACCGGCTGCTGTGGCCTCGTCTGAATCTGAGTCCTCTTCGTCGGTGTTGCTACTGCCGATGTCCCGGTCCCTCTTCAGCTTCGGATTCGCTTCCTTCTCCACAGCCCAAGCAATCTTGAGGATGCTCGCATAAGTCGTCGCCTGGCTGATCGCCACTGCATGCTGCAACTCTCTGGTGAGGCCCTTCTTGAACCTCCAAGCTCTATCATCTGGTGCTCTGACTAGGTTCTCCGTGAACCTGCTGAGTCGGGTAAACCTCGATGTGTACTCTGCCACCGTCATGTTCCTCTGCTGCAATGTCTCGAACTGCATCTGAAGCTCATCCCGCTCCACGTCTGGGAAGAACTTCTCTTTGAACAGAGTTTTAAAGTCTGTCCACAGAATCTGGGGTGCGGCCAACTGAGGCTCCTCTCGGTACCAGGCTCTGGCAAGATCAAAAAGTCGCATGCTTGTAACTTCCACGTTCAGGTCATCCGGGATCTCCGCCATCTTCAGCGTCCTCTCAGCATTTTCCAGCCACTCGTCCGTATATACGATCCCCTTATGGTCCCAGAAGTCCATCGGACAAAGGTTAGTAATCTCTAGCAGTATCCGGTCTCGGTGCTGCTGGTGCTGGAGGTGCTACCGGTGCTAGTGCTGCCGGCTCTCGGGTCCTGAGTGCATCCATGACGGTTGCTCGGAACTGTATGGCCTGGTGGTTCTGAGCCTCCATGAACTGCTGGAACATGGCCATCACCTGAGCGCCGTCGAAAGTCATCGTCGGGGGTAGCGGAGGAAAGATAGGAGGCGGTCGTGGAAGCTGCTCTACCGGAACGCCTGGTGCAGACTGTCCCGTACTGCATGCAACTCTGAGCTGATGCGGTCTTCCTCGTATTAACCATCCTGCAATAGAAAGAAAACTTCGTGATTGATAAAAACCTAACCTACAAGTAAATGTAAATGTTTTATATTATCCATATACCCGATGTACCCGATTTCCTATGCTGTGATTCAAGTTTCCCTAGTTTAAACAAGTCCCCTAATAGTACTTTAATACCTAGGTACTATTAGGACGGACATGCATAGGCCACCACTAAAAACATGTCACGACCCGCTCCCGAATAATCGGACACGAGTCGGACACGCCCAGCCTATGTTGGAAGACTCAATGTAATAAGCTGTACCAAGCTAGGAAAACTAACAAGTCAATATGAATAAGTATGAATCACAGCATCTATAAACGATCCCAGAATTCCAAGTACATGTCTAAGAGTTGTTACACCATCCAGCAAAAAGAAAGTAAAGTCTGACAATCTCAACTACAATGGAATATAAACTGCTAAAGGCAAGGTACTAGGCCTCCTCGGCCTCTAAGTCCAGAGAAACTCCAGCTGGCTCTACTACGTCAACAGGCTTACGGCCGTAGTATGTGTCACATATGCCTCCATCTCACCTGCAACATATCCAATCAGGAGCTAAGTAAAGTACAGTTCTAGGTAATGAGCAAGAACATCATGATATGGAAATGAGTATAGGAAATATGAAATATAAAGTACAGGAAAAGAACATGAAAGTACGGGAATGTAAGTACAGAAAGTACAAAAAATAAAGTACATAAAGTAATCATGAACCTGAAGTACAAGACATGACATGTGCACAATATTTGAAATACAACTAGCCTCTGTGACCGGCTGGGGTGAGTACAGGATTATGTATAGGAGTACATGAATATAGTACGGCTTAGGACCCGCGTGCACGGTGCGAGGCCTAAGCTATCTATATGAATATCAGAACCTGGGTTTGGTCACATAGCTAGTGTATTTTCCCTCCCCGACACAAGTAAGTACAAGAATAGGAAAGTACAAGGGTATAAGATATCGTGTCATATCGTGTCATCAAGAGAAGTACAAGATATGTAAATGCACAAGATGATAGAAAGTACTTGCCTTGCTCCGGGAAAGTACGGGTAATGAATGGAGCTAGATATCTTCCTGTTTAATACAAGTTGGTTAATATCTAATAAATTCTATTTTAGTTATCTTGTAAATTCTAACCATATACTAACCATAGAATATCTATAATTGTTATTGCAACTATAACCAACACCCAAATAATACTAGCCCCTAATGGCCAAATTCTCATAACAGAACCATTTGTTGGCAGAACAAAACTCATCTATTGAAGCTAAAGAGGTTTAGTGCCTAAATGATAAACATCTTATTGCATCAATTTTCGAGCCCAAACAAAGCAACCAGAGCATCAATACCCCATTGTTGCTTCAATCTCAACAATCAAAATATTATACATCAACATAATTAACCCAACCTACCCATGCTGACATGTACTACTATCACCCACACTCTTTTAATATTTTAAAGTAACAAGAAGAGTTCAACATATAATTCAATATGAACCTTAACCAATACCAATACCAGTAACCAAAATATCCTTCGTTGAGAATTAATACATATTGGAATTCCAACTCAATAAAACAGGAACAAGGAAATTATAATAAAAACTCAAATCACAGAAACTAATACAATTTAAACAACCAAAAATATAAAGCAAAATCAAAATAAATCCTGAATTTAAACTCTTCCAAATGTACAATCAAATTGAATTAAGAATTCAACTGATAAGAGGTCTTGCTCCCTGCTACTCCCAAATTTCCTACTCCAATGGACAGCAAGAGACACACACAGTCTGGACACGTACACGCCATTTGGACACGATCATCAACATTTAATTTGGTGCACCAGGGCACTATACTGGACACGCCAACCCCCAACAACCTTCCCATCCTGGCCAACACACACCCGACTTAAAGAGGAGAATATACAATTCAATTATCAGATGAAAAAATGACATGAATACCTGAAACGAAATCAATCAGGATTGAGAGCGTATTTCCACGTGTCGGACACAATCACTGGACTCCTACACTCTCAAAATTCTGCTACAATGCTTCAACAATCGGTGGTGTATAAGAGGAAGGAAAACTTTAGAGAAATTGATATGTCCGAAAAATAAACTAAGAATTAAAAATAGTGAGAACTCCATATTAGAGAACTCACTGCACCACGATTATTGATTGAGTGTCAACTCGACTCAACCAAAATTTCCAAGATCAACTTATGAAACTCTGTCGTGAGGTTGTTGATCAGAGTTTGAAAATCAACATGATCTGTATTTTCAAGAAAAGAAATCGACATAATTTCTTACCAGATCGAAACTGCCACTGTCTGAGTAGAATCCCTCAACCGATCTGACCGATTCGAACACAGAATATACGATCTACGAAATGGAACAAAGGATCGGTCACAAAACAATTTCAGTAAAACTTGAGATCAAAGATGACTCACCAATGCTATGAAGGAAACTCAAGCAATTTAGGGAAAAATCATCATCTCATCGTCAGTTAGATGTCCTCGGAATGATCACGACCGAAATTGAAGGAACGACGCAGAGCGCGAGATGAATCTGCCAATTTCGATCTTAAATAGTTAGATCGATCAGAGCAGAGATCAAAAAGGAACATAAAACGGAACGGAACTCACCGCTTCGCCATCACCGGAGAGGAACCTTTGCCGTGGAGAAGATGATCCGAACTCCGTCGACGTTATGCCGCGAACTCAACACTAATTGCTTCCGACCGATTGCCGGAGGAGATGATCGCCGGCCACCGTCGCCATCAGTTCGCCGCCCGCCGAGGGAAGAAGAAATTAAGGTTAGGGTTCAGTGCTCTGGAGAAGAGGGAGGGAATCGAGCTCAGGAAAAACTCAGAGAAGAAATGAATTCTCTCTCCTCTCCTCACTCAGTTATAAAAGGGGAAGGAAATTATTCACTTTGGCCCTCCCGCCAAGTCTAAATAATTCAGAGAAGCCCTCTTCCTTTTTACTATTTGCAGGAGCTGATATAAAACAGTTAGAAATTTGAAAAAATATGTGGGGACCACTAAGTTGGTTATAACAAACTTGGTAATTCAAATTTAAGGATTTAAATTTTGGAGGGAAAAATATTCAAGGATTAAATAACTGGAGAGTGGGGTTACACGACCCGCAACCAGTGTAAGGGTACAACTGCGTAACAACACCCAAACGATGCCGCATTATCGGCTGTAAAACGCTGTACTAGCTCACTATCTAACAACTCACACAAATATATAATATACCTGTCATAATCTCAACTCCGAACGGAGGACAAGTATAGATATAGTAAAACTCAATCACAGTCTAAGCACGATAAGATAACATAGAAGTCTATAACTAAAAGATTAAACAACAACAAAATATAAACTACTAAATAATAATATCTCCAACAAATCTTAAACAAGTCAATATCTCAAGTTATTACAATTCAAGTTCTAAACATGAAAACTAAACCAAGTCTACTAACTAGTCTCCTGATCACTCCTGAGAGTCAGGGCCCAAAGTAGCTAAGCCATCTCCTGGTCCATAGTAAGTAGGGCAAGTGTCTTCGGTTGAAACATCTGTAATATTTTATCAACGATCCAGTCAGGAAAGGAACGAGCACATCTCATCTAG
>JANAVB010024199.1:276018-305133 GCA_029216955.1 Iris pallida
GACACAAAATAAAGTACAAGTATAGCCAGAACATGATCATGCCAGTAGTGAGTCCAGTGGGGTGATTCAAGAAATAGAGGTCAGACATGTAAAAAGGTGAGTATCGCATGTAGTGGATCCAGAAATATCAATCCGTGTTGACAGAGAATCAATAGAACTAACTAGAACTGAAATACAATAATCATCAAATAAATAAAAGAACTATCAGATAATGTACTCGCCTAATACCCTGTGCGACTGATAAATACAGATGTCTGAACTGGAGTAACTGAGTCCTATTTAGAGCAATATAGGTTAAAATGTGTCTAATATATAATAAATGAAGTTTACAATACAATCTATATGATTCTAGGTTATTCTAGGCCGAAGTCAACTATTGGGCAACTCTGGTCAACCATTCTAGTCAAACTAGGTCAAACCTAAAGTCAACTAGTCAATTAGTCCAGGGTTTAGTCAAAATTAAGTTAATAAGTCACTTTAAGTCCATTTGAGTCAATTCCAGGTCAAGTTTGACCCATAGTTGACTTTGGTCAACTTGGTCAAGTAACTAGTAAAAGTGTGCCTAATTAGGCCTATAGGGTTATTTCTAATCACAACTAGCTATAGGCTATAATATCCTATACCAATATCATATATATATATATATATATATATATATATATATATATATATATATATATACATTCAATTCAATATGCAATATCTATATGTATATACATACAAATATACCAATATGTATGTACAAGAAAAGGAAATAAAAGCAAGTGTGTGTATGTGTGTGTGTGTAAGTTGTGAACTGGGGAGGCAAACCAATCTCAGAATGAGATTGAAACTCAAGAACCTAAGTAGAATATATATATATATATATATATATATATATATATATATATATATATATATATATATATATATATATATATATATATATATATATATATATATAGGTAACCCTAAAAAAAAATATATATATATATAAGGTAACCCTAAACAAATAAGGATCTAATCCTACATTCAAACTCAACTCAATCTCAGTGATTGAGTATCAATCCAAAAGAAAGAACTCAAGTATCAAAACCAACTCGACACAACAAAACCCATATCATCTCACAACCTAAAAATCCAAATACACATCCATACATTGTGCAAAATGGAAAACAGGAAGGGGTGTACGTGTTTGTCATGCTCGTGTCCAAACAGAACCAAAATAGTATCCCAATCGTGTCCAAACAGTGCATGTCAGCGTGTCACAGGAAAACAATGAAACAGTGCTCATACACCTGTGTCGAGCACCGTAGGGACTCGTGTGTCCTACCACATGTCTCATGCTCGTGCTAGGAGGTAGCTAGTGTGTTAAGGTATGCGTCTAGGGCCCTTAGTCGTGTCCATAAGTCTCCATGTCACGTGTCCACACGCGTATCGGGGAGGGCTGTACGTGCGTGTGCTCGCGGCCTTGTACACACGTGTCGGCCCTCCTAGGACACGACACACATGTCTACGTGTCACGTGCTCATGTCCATTGGTAGCCTAGGTATAGGGCTAGGTGTTGGACACCCTGTCTCGAGTCCACATGTCCTTGTGTCCGAGTTATAAACCCGTGTCAGGGCCAAAAACTCGCATGTGCACAACAGCCTGAAATCCATGCGGGTGCGATAACTTTGTGCACACTCAACGAAACCTCGTAAAATTTTGTGAGCATGTGAGAAGAGGTTGCCCCCACGTATCACCAATTTTTAGCCCAGGCCGAGTCGTGTCCATCGAGTTATGGCACTCGAGATGCAGGATAGTGCACGGGACAGTGCACGGGCCTCGTGCTACGTCCCCGTGTCCGATTTGGACACAAAAACAGTGTCAAAATAAACTCAAAAAATATGTTTTGGAATCCCCTTATATAGGGCTACAATAATATGAAATTAGTTTTAAAAAATAACAACTTTTAATTCTTTGATGCATTTCATCAAACACATGTTACAATACACCGACACGCATCTGATACACATATCAAACGGACACGAAATTCTACCAAACTTGGTCTACAGGTCAATACCTAGATGCATGCTTCTACGAAGAAAAATTAGAATTAAATGAGTTTAGAAGCATTTACCTGTTGAGAGTTGGAATCTCAATGCAAAAGTCTCCAAAACGTCTCGACACCCAAAATCCTATGGTCAAACGCCTCCAATTCTTTGCTAGCAAGCCTCCAGCAACTTTCTCTCCTCCCAAGGATTGCAACACAATTCGTTTGGTCTGATTTGGATGAGAATTGAAGAATGGGGGCTACTTTGAGGAAGGTGGAAATTAGGGTTTTGCAAAAGTGGCTTGGTGGCTACATGATGTGTTTATATAAGGGGGAGGGGGGCTGTGTTGGCCGGCCACATGCTGGAATTAGGGTTAGGGTTTAGTCATAAGGCCCAACTACAACTTAAGTTAATAAAAAGCCTTTTTAGCAAAAGCCCAAAAAGCAAATAACTCAAAATCCTAAAAATGACTTAAAAAGTTTCCTAATTTAGAATAGAACTTAAATTCTAATCTAAAATGATAACTATGCCTCTAATGACATGGTTATTATCTAATCATGGTCAGCTAAGGTTAAACCAAACTACTAACACAAAAGCACCAATTAAAATATTATAAAATAATCAAAAATTCAAAAATTAAACAATTACAAAAATACCCCTATTCTAAAAAAGTGGTAGTGACAACATTGAAGATTCTACTTAACCGTTGAAGTTTTTACTTCTAACACATGCAACATGAATGGCTCTATGCTATTCCAGATGCAAAAGAGAACCATTCAGTGTAATTGTTCCTACACCCCTAAGTTACATCAAATTTTCATGAGTTAGTTATATATGTAACCATGATAACATTCTATTAGTGGACAAATTTTAAACTTAAAGTATAAGCAAATTATATCTATAATTAAATATATAAACATGCTTTACTAGTAGCACCATGAATGCATTTGCCGTCAGGGACAGAGCTATATATTAGCTGGGGTGGGTTACAAAGCCCACTAATTTTTTTCATCTATTTTTTATGTTAATTTTTTATATGAGCTTATCCATAGTCATTCTACCCCAACCTAATCTAGTCCATCCCAATTCATAATCCTAGATCCGTCCCTATTTGTTGTACTGAAGCGGTGAAGGATCAAAATTGTTTTCAATATCTATCTAGATCATCAGCTTTGCCCACAACGACAAGCAAGTAACCAGCATAAAGGTTGTAATAATAGTAACACACACACAAACACACACACACACACACACACACACACACACACACACACACACACACACACACACACACACACACAGAGTTATTTTTGAGATAGATCTAGATGGAAGAACGATCAAAAATTAGAAACCTCTTACAAATAAATTTGCTCTCTGTTCTGATTTAGCAACCGTCATAAGAATAGACATCTTGTAAATAAATTTGTTCTTTGTTCTGATTTAGCAACCGTCAGAAGCAGAGACCTCTTGCAAATAAATTTGCTCTTTGTTATTTTTATGTAGGATTTCAGAAACTTCTAACAAACAAGTTTGCTCTCCTAAGTCCTTAAGCCACTTGAAGAAGAAGAAGGGAGAGAGAAAGGCAACTCTGCTGGGATGATAAAAATTACCGTTGCTCAAAACAAGATTCGCCCTACCGCGATCTACTTTTAGGAACCAACAAATTCTGAAGGAACTTCTAGAATGCTCACCGTTACCTCCACTATGAAGTCACCGAACTCCTCTAGACTCTGAAGGCAGCGGAAACACAACTCTCTCCATCTCTCAATTTCGAAATAAGTTCTTAAAGAAGGTACGAAGAGAGTATTTATAGAGATGGGTGGAAGCCCTAACCCTAATCCTGCCCGTCAAATGATTGCTAAAAGATAGAAGCAAATAATGGAAATTTATAACTAAATTAAATTCAAATCCCACAAGAAATGGATCTGAATAATTGACTCAATCTTTCCATAACCACTCAAATCTTCCAATCAACATAATTAACCGCCAACAGCGCCCATGCGTGCAGCAGCCCATCAACCCATGCGCCTATGTGTACAACCGCCCAACAGCGTAGGCACAACCCCGCATGCACACAGCAGCGTAAGCGCCAAGTCCTACAGCGGTGCATGTGCGGATGCACATAAATGCACATACGCGCATAGCCGCGCACAGCCCGTGCAAGTCCCATGCTCCCGCGCATGCACTAGCCCATGCACCCCACCCATGCGCCTCATCCATGCGTATAGCGCATGTGACTCGCGCATAAGACGAGCGCACGAGCACAACAATAGCGCACAGAGCGCTATGTGTCGATGCTGATGTGCTAAGTGCAAAGTACGCCAACAAAGTGCCACTTTGTGCCCTTGAGTCCGAGTCCGAGCCCGAGTCCGAGTTACTAAATCCTTTCGAGGCTTAGCTCCTTAGGGAATAATACCATAAGCATGAAAAAAAACATAAATGCTTCATTGGTGAGTTAATCTTTTTTTTTTTTGTGTGCATATTAGTGATATAGCTTATTAAAATAATACAATGGGTCCAAGGCTAAATTGTAATTAATGATTGTTTAAAACTTTAAGAAGTTTGAAATTTATTAAATGTTAGAGGGCTTAAGTAGGAAATTTAACCTTTAGTTCCAGCAACCTGTTGTTTAAGAAACAACAATGGCTTGGGTTAATTCTTCTTCTTCTTTATTAGAAAAAGGAAGGATCAACTTCTTCTCAAATTTGTCTTTTCTTACAAGTGGGCTGGGAGGAGGCCAGTCAGTAGAGGTCTTTGCGGCAGGTGATGTTGGAGTGGGTGGGATTTTTAACCTATGTGGAGAATACTCCGGAGAGCGACGAGCGTCATCCGTGTGTCGGAAAAGTTCGGGGAGTGCATGGATCCTATTTTGGAACATATATGGTAAGGAAATATATGATTGGATTTCCATATTTACTTTGATCATATATTTATGATTGGATCCTTCATATAGTATCATTCCATATAATTGGGTTTCTAATTATGACAAGCCAATTATGATTGAATTTCTATTAAATATATGATTGATGCATATTGGAAGTTTCCATATATATTGGCTTTCCATATATGGATTACCAAGGGCTTATAAAAAAGGGTGATGTATGCTAGTCGAAAAATCATCTCAAAAACAAGAGTGCTTTACAATCTTTGAGAGAGAGACAGGATTAAGGACTATTGTGAAGGAGAGATTGCTTCCAATAATTTTTCGGCATCTCTTGTTCTTCGGAGTCCGCAATCAAAAAATTTCTTCTTTTAAGTGAGTTGTGGTGATCCGTGTTGGATCGGGAGGAGCTTGTAGAGGGTGCATTCTCTTTATTCCATTAGTGGAGGTTCTTCAGGGTTGGACTCCGATCGTCCCGTGATTTTTTCCGCAAGGATTTTCCACGTCAAAAATCTTTGTGTCTGCGATTGTGTTTGAGATTTTTTGGTTTGTGTGCTTTTGCTCGGTTCTCTCGTAGGACTTTCTGGTTTGGGAGAACGGTTTCTGCGCTTCGTTTCCAACAGGTGAGAGGTGAGAGGTGCGGGCTCGGTAGAGGATGCAGGCGGGCTGCTCGGGAGTTGTAGAGGCTTGGATTGTAAGGCTGGTCTGGTGTGCCGGGGCTGAACGCGATAGACCCGGTGGAAGTCACGACGTCTTCGGACAGCGCCGGTGACTTGAGGGCGCTGGGTTTGCCTCAGCGTTACGGTGAGCGGCTCACACGCACAAGGTCGGCAAGTCCGGTTTGCTTGCACGGTAGCTTTCGACGTAACTCACGACAACGTCATTTTAGGAGAAAACCTTGTTGGCAGCGGTACAAAGGATGGTGACGAGGGGCAGCACTAGGAGAGGTAGGTGTTGTCAGGTTCGTGGACTCGGCGTCGACAAAGTCCACGGTTGATGATTGGTCATTGCAAGAATGGTGGTCCACTGGAAGGAGGTCATGCCGGAGGGAAAGTGACGTGGTTGAGCTTCGGCAGGGGAACAGGGAACAATAGAGAGGGTTGAAGACGAGGAAAAGAGGACGAGCACAAGATTTTTTTTTTGTTGTCAATACGCTACAACCGTAAGAAAGGAAACAACTAAACTAAAAGATGCTCGGAGATAGCCCAAGACGTCTACAAAAGTACAAAAATACTATTTGGTTTCCAAAAAATTTGGGTGATACAATCTTTCATTATTTGGCATATGACATGGCTGATGACATGACAGTTGACATGATAAAATTAAACATTAAAACTAATATTAAAATTAATATTAATATCAAATTAACATTAACATTAATATTAGTATTAACATTAACATTAACATTAATATTAACTTTAGCATTAACATTAACATTAACATTAACATTAATTTAAAATTAGCATTAACATTAACATTAATATTAATATTAATATTAACATTAACATTAATTAACATGAACATTAATTTTAACATTAACATTAAAATTAATATTAACATTAAATTAAAATTATCATTAGCATTAGCATTAACATTAACATTAACAATAAAATTTTTTGGATAATTAATTTTTTGGGTTAAAACATGACATGTAAGCTGTCATGTCACTTGCAACGTCAGATGCCACATAATAGGAGATGACATCACCCAAAAATTTTGGGAGCCAAATAGTATAATTGACAAAAGTAAGCCAAGATGGCCTAAACAACAAGAAAATTACAAAGGAGGAAAAGAACAAAAGAGAACCGACGTCCAACAAAAAACAATGATCACCCGGATCTAAGATCCATGTCAATCTCCCAGCCGATCCTCGTCAGAAGCTCTAGGGTGTGGAAGAAAATCTGTTCTCCTTTCGAAGCTAGCGCCAAAGAAGCTAGAGCTTGTGCCACGCCATTCGCTTTTTATCAATGGTAGCGAAACTAGAGCATCTGTGAATGAGGGATAAGAGCTTCCTGATTTGGTACGTGCTTCTCCATGGGTACTTCTGACTACCCGAGATAATTTTCACTAATACAGGGTTCTCTGCCTCAGTAATACTCATGGGCGGAGCTAGAATAGGACAAGTGGGGTCATATGACCCCACTCAAAAAACATATACATATATATATATATATATATATATATATATATATATATATATATATATATATATATATATATATATATAAACAATGGGTAATTGTGGCGAACTCACCTCCACTGGGGCTCGAACTCCCGACCACTTGGGCAACATGCATCTCTCTTAACCACTAGGCTAGAGGTCATTTGCATGTATATATATATATATATATATATATATATATATATATATATATATATATATATATATATATATATATATGTGTGTGTGTGTGTGTGTGTGTGTGTGTGTGTGTGTGTGTGTGTGTGTGTGTCGTTCTTCTCTCTGAATCTCTCTCAAGCGTACGTTCATCTCTCTCTTCCTCTCTCTCGTCGTGTCGTATCTCTCTCTCTTGTCGCACCTCTCTCTCTCCATCATTTATCATGTGACACCTCTAAATATATTTAGTATTTTTCCTAATTTTTTGAAATAATTCATCCCACAATGATCCATGTCTTAATTGATTTTGTCCTTATTTGCTCTTAGGTGACAAGATTTTAAGTTGTTTTTAGATGGAATGCAATTGTTTGCTAGTATAATATTCTTGGATTAAGAAAATATGAAGTCAAAGTAAATTAGTAGGTGAAAATAAAATATGTTTAATCTTGTTTTTACTTAAGAAAAAATAATATTTATTAATCATCATAAAACTCTAGGATGGCTAGGTTCATGTCCAAAATTGTAGGATTCAAGTATAAATTTTAAGATACACTGAATCTCCTCGATCAAATGGTTGAATTGATTAAAAAGACATTGTATGACTTGTCTAGAATAACATTGAAGTTTAAGATTTTGATTCTATTGGGTTAAGAATATTTACTTTATGTCAATTGTATTTTGAACTGAATGAAAAAAAAGAGCAGCTACAATAGGAAAACTAGAATAGACAACCAAGGTTAGGTATAGAAAATTGAAATGTGTGCTAAATTATGCAATTTTTCTTTATATTTTTATAATTTATTTGAATTAAAAATTTACTAGTCGATTTTGATCCTCCTGTACCTAAATCCTGACTATGCCACTAGTAATACTGATGTGGATGTTCTTAATGTTACAAGTATAGAGGTCATGCATAAGTATATCTATATCAGGTATGTTGGGAGTGCCGTTAGTAAATAATTTGTTGAAAGCTAAGACCAAGTGCCCATCCGAGTCTCTAATGATCCCCGCACATGATTGAATATGTTTGGTTTCTTCCTTCTCTTATATAGTACAACATAACTATATATATAAAAGAAATGGGATAAACTGATTTATCATAAATCTAATTCAGTTATGTAAGACCCATGTTTTGTTTGTGTATTTTATTTATTTATTATTGTTTGTGAGCCTTAAATCCAGCCCAACCATTTTGGCCCAATGACTTAAACCCACTAGGTTCACCCAACCCAAAACCCATTCTTCCAACTCTATCTCAGATCATATCTAGATAATTCTGACCGTGCCTATATTTTATCATTGTACCTAGCGATCATGCCTCGAATCCGATTATGCCTCATGATTTAAACCTGGAACGATGTATAGCAGAGATTTAAAGAGTACATGAGTTATGGTGTAAAGATGAGATAAAAATGAACAGTTGTGATTT
This sequence comes from Iris pallida, assembly GCA_029216955.1. Taxonomy (NCBI): domain Eukaryota; kingdom Viridiplantae; phylum Streptophyta; class Magnoliopsida; order Asparagales; family Iridaceae; genus Iris; species Iris pallida. Next base: position 284,682 of record JANAVB010024199.1, read on the forward strand.
GAATCAAGGAATGTAAAATTGATAGACTAGAGGTTGGAGATGCACTTTAGGAAGGTGTATGATGAATCAGAAAGTATATAAAGAACGACTGAAACCAAAAAATTTGGACTTAAGGTGTAAATAATTAAGGTTTTTTTTAGGGGCACCACCACTTCTACTAGGGGGCAGCCCAAATTTTTTTGAAAAAATTACATGTTTGCCATAGGTTTTTGTTACTAGGGGGCAGCCCAAAATTGACTATAAAAGCCAAACTTCTTTTATTTCTTCTCTTCCTCCACTCTTTACTTCTCTTCCTCCACTCTTTTTTTCTCCTCCTCATAGAAACCTAGAATTAACCTAACCTAGGTGAAATTGTCCCCCCACCTAAATTTGTTAAAGATTTTTGGTGAAATATCTAGTAATAGTGTCAATCACTTCTCCCATTTATTTGTAAGTCGTCGAATTTATTTTTGTGTGATGTTTTAACCTAAATTTTACATATAAAATTTGAATTTTATGTTTAATGTAGAAAGAAATAGAAAATGGAACAACCCGGACCATCAAATGCTGGATACTCTCCTCCCACAACGTCCGAAGAACACTTTGATGCATCGGAAGGCCTCGTGGTAACTACACTTTAACTTTATTTCGGATGAAAAATCGGATTTTGACACAGAGGACTGCCACTTCTCTGGCAGTCCCTCTCATGGATTTGGACTGCCAGGGATGTGGCAGTCCTATATATGTGAGGGACTGCCACATATGTGGCAGTCCTATATATGTGAGGGACTGCCACATATGTGGCAGTCCGATAGATGTGGCACTCCTTTTGACTTTTAACTTCTATTGTAGGAGTTGCGATCTTCCGATGTTGCGATACATGCTCCAATTGCAACCGATGTAGGGCATTTATTTTGGACCGATCTTTCGTTTCAATCAAGCGACGATGCGGTACAATGGTGTCGAGAAGTTGGACAGGAAAATAACTTAGTTCTAGTGATATCCAGATTGTGCCGAAATCGCCCGGGACGACACAGTGTGATGGTTGGCTGTGAAAGAGGTGGTGTGTTGAGATCGCACAAGAAAGACACAGTTATCCAAAATAAAGTTCCAAGAAAGAAAGTTGGAACGAGAAAATGTGGTTGTCTATTCACGATCCAGATTAGAAACGAAGAAGAAGGGAAGTGGTCATTACAAGTGAAGAATAGAATCCACAATCATGAGATTGTCGAGACACTATTGGGTCATCCGTATGTCGGACGGTTGAACCCTACGGAGAAGAAGATAGCCAAAGACTTGTCCACTTTCGGTGTTGCACCGAGACAAATATATTCAGTCATACGGCATGAAGATGAGAAGAACATGTCTACGATGAGGTCAATATACAATGCCCTATCTTCTTCGAACGCTATCCGGACCAAATCAAGAATGGCGATGCAAGAAGTGCTGAAGTTGCTTGCCGATAATCATTACGTTGAGTTCCATAGAAGACATCCCCAGAGTAATGAAGTAGTTTCAATCTTTTGGGCTCATCCAGATTGCATAAGTCTGGCCAGGTCTTTTGTCGACGTGTTAGTCCTTGATTGCACGTACAAGACCAACAAGTTCAAGATGCCTCTCCTTCATATTGTCGGATTCACCTCTACTCGAAAAACATTCCCGATGGCATTTTGCTTCATGAAGAGTGAAAAACTTGAAGACTACACATGGGCATTGGAGAAACTGAAAACACTTTACACCGGTCATACAGAGCCGTCAGTTCTTGTGACCGACAGAGAGTATGTCCTAATTAATGCTATTCGCATTATTTTTCCTCAAGCGGATACATTGCTATGCACTTGGCATGTCAATCGTAATATTCAAGCCCAATGTAAGTTGAAGTTTCAGAAGGAGGAAGGTAAAATTGACATGCAAAATTTTCAAGAATTCTCCAATGACTGGAATTGTGTGTGGCGAGCCTCTACGATTGACAGTTACGACGCTGCATGGTACATGTTCAAAGAAAAGTAAGAGGCGAGGGAGCCGTCATTCATTTTATACATCAAAGATACATGGCTTGAACCGCACAAAGAACACTTCGTCTTAGCATGGACGAATTTGGTGAAGCATTACGGCACGACAACTACCAACCGTGTCGAAGGAGCACACTCTGTAGTGAAAAGACAACTAAAATCATCTCTCGGCAACTTTGTCTCTGTTTGGCAAGCTATACATCTATTGGTAGAGCGGACGATGAATGAAATTAAGGCATCATTTGAGATGAGCTTAAATATAGTCAAGCATGAGCATAGAAAGGATGTACTGTTAGATGCTTTAGTTCGCGTGGTATCTCACACGGCGTTGACATTAATATGTGATGAGATTGAAAGGTCAAAGTATGTCGGGTTTGATCCCCAGGTTTACGGGTGTGTACATCGACATACACTAGGCCTCCCTTGTGCACATCAGATTAATGAATATCGCCTCATTCATATTCCAGTAGAAGCAGTCGATCAACGTTAGAGGTAGTTGTCTATGATGCCTATGGTGAAGACAGACGACGATTTCTTCTCTTTGACACAAGTGAAACTTCTCCACGCAAGGTGGTTAGCCTCAGTAGCAGCGGAGCGGCAGTCCATTGAGCTTAAAATCCAAGAAATTGTATGTCCGGTCACTACTAGAATGCATGAGCCGACCGTTGTTTCCAATCCTAAAGGCAGGCCTCAAACAAGATTGACTAGTTCACAGAAGAGAAGGCTGGAGTCAACTAGGAGAGATCCATCGTACTTTGAGCATGTTGAACGAAGCTTACAGCAAGCTCCGCCCGCACGGAAGGGCAAGCTTGTCGTTCGCCAAAAAATAGAGAAAATTGACCTCCCAAGAAAAGATACAGTTGCAAGCCAAACAATGAGTTTGTATATTGACAAATTTCAACCTGCGCTTCGAAGTTACATTTGGTCTATTGTCGATGTCCCCGGTGATGGCTATTGCGGATTTCATGCCCTTACAAGGCATCTTGGTTATGATGACAAAGAAGGATGGAGACGGGTGAGGCAGGAGCTGTACGAGGAGTTAGAGACTCGTCTTCCATTCTACTCCCGTATCCTAAGCGAAGAAACCGTTGCAAGTATGTTGTTAAGTATCCCTTGTACTGACCGTGTTACCGGGACAGACCACTACATGTCAGTCCCGTCTGCCGGCTATTTATTTGCCAATAGGTACATGATACCTGTTGTACTTATCTCGCCGGATATTAACAATACATTCTTTCCGATGTGTGCTCCTCCGACGGACGATGGAGTGTCTAACCTATGTACTATAGGTCTGATCGGAGATCACTTCGTTATACTAAAGATGATCGCTCATTCTCCGATTCCTCCACCTTCAACAGTTTGGTACAAAAGAGCACCGGTCGAAGCCATCGCTTGGACCACACCTTTCGTTGACCAGATCAACCATTGTAAGAAGTTGTTGAAGATTGAGGAGCCAAGAGACTTACCTGCTGACCACTACGACGTCGAAATCAACTAAGTATATATATATTTACAGTTTGACATTTTGTATATGGAGGACCACTTTTGTATACAGTAAAATATGAAGTCCAGTAATATATATGGAGTAAATTTTGTATACAGTGAAATATGAAGTTCAGTATGTTATATGTGTTTACCTGTGTGCTATCTGTGTTATATGTGTCTACCTGTGTGCTATTTATGTGTTTACATGTGTGCTATCTGTGTTATATGTGTTTACCTGTGTACAAGTATGTGTGGCAAAATATACCAATTTATTAAAGTATCAGATCCAGTATCAGGACTACCACCCCCTGGCAGTCCTACATTGAATTAGGACTGCCAGGGTGCTGGCAGTCCTAATTGAAACTTGTTGTTATATAAATGGCCATTCTCCTGTGTTTTAGCACGGAGAATGGCCATTCTCCGTATAATTTAGCACGGAGAATGGCCATTCTCCGTATAATTTAGCAAGGAGAATGGCTATCCGATCCAGTATCAGGACTGCGACCCCCGTGGCAGTCCTACATTAAATTAGGACTGCCAGGGTGCTGGTAGTCCTAATTGAAACTTGCTGTTACAGCAAGTATCAATTAGGACTGCCAGCACCCTGGCAGTCCTAATTTAATGTAGGACTGCCAGGAGGGTGGCAGTCCTATTTGTAAGTCTCTATGATGAGAATTTTGAAACTCTCTATCACAGAGAGTTTCAATTAGGACTGTCACAACCCTGGCAGTCCTACACAAGAGGAGGACTGCCAGGGTGCTGGCAGTCCTAATTAAAACTTGCTGGTATATAAATGACCATTCTCCTGTGTTTTAGCACGAAGAATGGCCATTCTCCGTGTAATTTAGCACGGAGAATGGTCATTCCAGTGTTAAAACGCAGGAGAATAACCATTCTCCATCTTAATTAACACGGAGAATGGCATTCTCCGTGTTTCTAACATGGAGAATGGCATTCTCCGTATAAATTAACACAGAGAATGGCCATTCTCCGTAAAAATTACACGGAGAATGACCATTCTCCGTGCTAAATTACACGGAGAATGGCCATTCTCCGTGTAATTTAGCACGGAGAATGGTCATTCCAGTGTTAAAACGCAGGAGAATGACCATTCTCCGTCTTAATTAACACGGAGAGTGGCATTCTCCGTGTTTCTAACACGAAGAATGGCATTCTTCGTGTAAATTAACACGGAGAATGGCCATTCCAGTGTAATTTAGCACGGAGAATGGTCATTCCAGTGTTAAAACGCAGGAGAATGACCATTCTCCGTCTTAATTAACACGGAGAATGGCATTATCCGTGTTTCTAACACGAAGAATGCCATTCTCTGTGTAAATTAACACGGAGAATGGCCATTCTCCGTGAAAATTACACGGAGAATGACCATTCTCCTTGTTAAATTACACGGAGAATGGCCATTCTCCGTGTAAATTAAGACGGAGAATGGTCATTCTCCTGCGTTTTAACACTGGAATGACCATTCTCCGTGTAAATTAAGACGGAGAATGTCCATTCTCCATGTTAGAAACACGAAGAATGCCATTCTCCGTATTAATTTACACGGAGAATGGTCATTCTCCCGCATTTTATGGTCAGTTGAAACTTTGGAGGGCCATAACTTTTGACTGGGAGGTCGAAACGAGGCCCGGTTTGTCGCAAAATGAGCGTATTTTCGAGGAGCCTGAGATTAACCGCTTCATCGTTAGACGGCCTTCCGAAATTTTAGAATCGCAAAAAAATGATGTTTGGACCTCCGTTTTAGCACTTTTGTCAAAATTTTAGAATCTCAAACAAATATTAATTCAATGACTTACAAATAGGACTGCCACCCCCTGGCAGTCCTACACTTATGAAGGACTGCCAGCACCCTGGTAGTCCTTCTTTTGTATAGGACTGCCAGGGGGGTGGCAGTCCTAATTGAAACTCTCTGTGACAGAGAATTTCAGTTTTAGACTCTCATCACAGAGAGTTATAAATAAGACTGCCACCCCCCTGGCAGTCCTATACAAAAGGAAGACTGTTAGGGGGGTGGCAGTCCTCTGATACTAAATCAAGAATATCAGGAATTGGCCAACAACTTAAGTTTCCAAACGTAAATAACAACTACATATCAGACAACTACATATCCAACATGTACGTAAATAACAACTACATATCAGACAACTACATATCCAACAGGCACATAAATAACAACATAAATCACAACTACATATCAGACAAAATATCCAACTTCAAAAAAAAATATAAGTGTCAACTACATATCATTCAAAAGTCTGCCGAACAACTTAAGTTTCCAAACAACAAATATATTCTTCAAGTTTCAAACAACAAAAATATCTTTACAAAAATATCCAGATTACATCCAACTAATGATCATTCCACATCCAACTACATATCATGCCGGGCCTTTGAATGAGACTCCCTATTATTCACGAAGGGGAACTCAACCACGTCATCGATACGATCAAGCTCGTTGGCGACCGCGATACTAGTATCACTTTGGCAACCTCTCCGGAGTGTCTGGGCCAATTCCTTCACCTTTTGGGACTATAAATGAAAGTATAAGTAAATTAAGTCTACAAACATGGAAATCTCAGTCTAATTACAAATACGGAACTCACCATCCTCACCAACCCAGCATACAAGACATTTTTGGAAGGAAGAGCTCCAATTGCTCCGACGGCCACGGGACCCGGGTTTGTAGGGTTTGACAACTTAGGATGTCCGACCCCCAGGAAGTACGGCATGTAGTCCTCGCTGCAGTCGGCCATCAGGGTGACCGATCGTCATTCAGATTCTCGAAGTACATGTCGTTGCCACTCGGAGTAAAAGTCGGTCACCCAGTCGAAATCTGCCGGTTTGTAATTTAAAGGTTGTGTTCCGCACGGAGGCTCCAACAGTCGTAGTTTGTGCTTCGGTATAGTTTACACGAAGCCAAACTGACGAAGTAATCTATCGGGCATGTACGGCTCCGTGATATCATAGCATGTGATCATGCCATAAAATAAAGAAACTGGTTGGACCTCACGATTCTGCTCACGTAAATCCCGGTATGGATTCCAAAAAATCTGTAGAAAAATAGTTAACAACAAAACAAAATTAAGATGACAAAGTAAGTCAAAATTTAGTACCTCTTCTGGCACCAAATTGTCTAGTACTTCACGAATGGAAGCCTGTGTTTGCCAATTTTTTGTTTCCAGCTGGAATGGCCTCCATCGACACACTCTAGGAAGGTGTTCAACATACTCTGGGTTCAGGTCAGCCCGTATGAGCATCGGAAAGTGCTCGTATATCCATGTCTATTCAATTTATAAATGAATAATCAAAAAATAAATAACAAAATAAAGTATATAATATTAAATTGTTAGAAATTTTCTTACATGTAGCAGAGTTTGACAGCCGGCTATTGTCTTAGTCCCGACACGGGATGCGATGCCGAGCTCGCGGTAAAGATTAGCTAGGATACCGCTTCCCCAGGATATATCAATGAAGTCATCCACTTCAGATAAATTGAGCATGTACCTAGCATGTATCGACGTTCCGGACTTGTCCGAAATGCCGACCGTTCCTAGGACGAACAACATGTACGCACGGGCCACCGCATCGACCATATCATCGTCATCATCATCCACCTCCATATCCATGAAGTGGTCCACCAGAAATGACAGAGGAATTCCATATGACTTCTTGAAGCCTGGCAGAGTTGTAACACTCGTAGCTAAAGTCCAAGGTGACTTGAGACGAAGTTGACGATCTTCTCGTACCATTTCACGGATTTCTCATTGGTGTAATGTTCTTTGGTCATGACGCGCCCGGTCACTGGCAGCTCCAGTATCTGGTAGACGTCGTCAAGTGTAATGATCATCTCCCCTGCTGGGAGATGAAATGTGTTGGTCTCCGGATGCCATCTCTCCACAAAGGCGGATATGAGGGTACTATCCATTGTTCGATAGGCGTTTTGTGCCAAATTGTGCAAGCCGCTCGGTATGATTTTGCTCTAGACGGCCTCCGATAAGCTTGCAAACTGCCAGGACACAGTTTTCTTCCCATGACTCACAGCCCTAAGGATACGATATGTCCTCTGTATATCGAACAACAGAAAAACATATCAATTATGAAATACATATATATATATATATAGTATACTAAAAATTGGTAGCTTACAAACGTCATGTACATACCGGGTTCTTCCATATTTCATACGCAATGTGGTTCTCAAAAGAAACCAACATTGAGCAACCGGGCGGATGGACAGGCGGCTCAGAAGGACCGGCCTCCTCAGAAGGATCGGCCTCCTTAGAAGGACCGACCTCAACAAATGGAGCAGAACCGTCTTGACGTGATAGGAGTCGGCCAATTGGCACGTCATCGTCGTTGTCATCGGAAGAATGCGTAGGAGTAGGAGCTCGTTGCTTCGACCGAGCTTGACGTGCCGGTGGCGACGTCCGAGACCGAGCTTGACGTGCCGGTAGCGACGTCCGAGATCGAGCTTGGGGCACCGGTTCAGAAATTGTTATCGGACGCTCGAGAGGACGTCCTGCACGTTCCTTCCGCTTTGACGCGGTGGGCCGTATTCTTTTGTTAGCGGCCGGTGGACTGCATGACAACATACAGTTATTAAATAATAGAAACAGCATGCATTACCCACCCCTATATGTCATAACAGTAGGACTGCCAGGCCTGTGGCAGTCCTACTAAAAATTAGGACTGCCACAGTCCTGGCTGTCACGCCCCGCTCCCATAGGAGCGATCGTCCTCGCTAAGGCGTGATGCCGCACGAGCCTAGATTGCGCTCGTGTAAGGCAATTCCATAACGGCCGGTTACATCGGCGGCGACGGGGTCGTCGCACAGAAGTCCCAAGTAGAAATATTGAAACATACAACGAAATTTAAGAACAAGTAACACATGAACACAAGTTATTCAAAAGAAGCTCTTTATTGATATTGAATACAAGATTACAACTGTAGGCGCAAGGCCAAATTACAAGTCTCTCGTGCTCACTTTTCTCTCGTTTACAAGTCACTCTGCTCTCTCTCATCTCTCAATACAATGCTTGAATCCAGCGGAAGCTTCGGAAGGCGATGTCCATACATTATGTCCTGTATAAGTCTTCAATCCATGCGGGCGCATGCTTCGAATCGCCAAGGAACTCCGTGCCTCGACGCATCCAAGCGAGCTCCGCACCACGAGCTTCTACCTGTGCCTGCACATAAAACACTGTGTGGGTGTCAGTACCACTGTACTGGTGGAGTGAGCTCCTCGCCCACCCATACAAAACCAACACGTTTCATTTACTTTGTGCAACATAAACCCTTTTACGATTGTCTTTCTAGTCTTGCCTTAGGATCAGTTTTAGGACCGGCGCCTTGGCGCAACTTGTGTATCAGAACCATCCCGTGCTTGTAATGTCAACGTTAACTCATTTTTTGTCACTAGACCACTCCTCGTGCCAACAACGTTAACCTATCAAGTCGTGTTCGCCTTACGGCCATAACCAGAGACGCAACTACACGAAGGACTCCATTTCCTTGCCTCTAGACCTTTCTCGTGCTTGCATTGTCGATGCACCGGCTTATACTTATCTTTCGTGCCAAACTCTGGGACGTAACGACTCGGTTGTGCTAAGAACTCGATTCGTGCTTCAATATCTCCGAGGCAGTGCCTCCTCGCTTAGTCTCGCATACACTTGTGTTGTGATAACGCGGCCGTGCCTCATATTTCGAGGTCGAGCCCAACAACTCAACGTAACTTCACACAACTAGCCCTACGGCCCTTCTCGACTTAACTCGCGACAGCTCAAGCCTAACTCATGCAACTCTATGCCAACAACTTAACACTCGACGCCACATCTCGTGCCGAAGCACGTCGCCTTCGCTGTAGCCAAATCTTAGGCTCCGACATTGTGTCTTTTTAACTCATACATATTCAACTCAATCCAAAGGCACACACACGGATTGCCGCCCGTGCCGACACAAAACTTACCATGTTAGTTGAAATCAATTTATATCAAGTGTTTGTTATGGGATTGGCCTAACCAGCCGCCTTGGACATAGCCTGGTAATACGGGACCCTTGCAACGCAGGTAGCGAGCCCCGATGCAAGTCCCCGTCTTACCGATCGCCTAACCAGCGTTGCCTATTACCCAGCTCGGCTACAACCAGTTTCTTCCTAGGCCGAGACGGTCCCGTGGCCCCGGGTTGCCGCTCGAAGAAACCACCCCTTGTCGACAAGTTGTCCAAGTTCATATAGGTTAACATGGTGTATTTTAGGATACCGTTGGGGCTTGTTATGTTATCAATTCATTTACTTGGTTGTTTTACTCTTTCCACTTTTCGTACTTCCTTTGCAGAGCCCCTAACCAGGGTTGCCTTGGCGACTAACCATTGCTTAGACTTAACATTTCTTGAACTCAGGGAACGGCTACTGCATAGCCTTCCAACTTAACTTGAACATAACGTGTTTCCTTAAGTATCGACCGACCGTGGATAACTTTTCACTGAAACAACCGTGGCTCGTGCCTCTAAACCAACTCGTGTTCTATGCAACGCTATCGCCCAAGTCATACTTCATATGATGGGCCTTGGGGTCGTGGGACTATTTATCTTGACAACCACAGAATGAGCGGGACAGCACGTAGAATAACTTAGGTCAACCGGCATAACTTCGCCTAACTCACTCAAGCCTACAACATAACCCAAGGGACGAGCAAAGGCTATGCCAAGCCTTGCGGGACAGGACCGTGCATGCTTTAACAAGCATTTGTGCGGGCGACGCCCATGACTTAGGCTAACTCTCAACTTTTGCACCGAAGACCAACTTTCCTTCTCCCAAGCCACGGGACGAAGGACCGAGTGTCATTTTCAAAGCATGCCGTGCACCAACTCTAAGCCGACAGTGGGACGTTTTCCATGTTCTAACTCAATTCAAACCGTCGGGATTATTTCCTTAGCTATGTGGATGCGTAGCTTTTATTATCAAGCCTAACTTGTGCAAGTTGAAAACACGATTTATTATGTGAAGGCAAAGATGAGGAGAGTTCACCGAAACTACCCCACCTGAGCGATGTCTCCGAGCAAGCCGTTGCAAGGCTAAGTCCGAACGCCGTCGGCGTTTCGATTCCTCCGATTGACTTTGCGGGACGGGGCACTACATCATACACCACTCAGAACAAGTCTCATCCTCGAGACTTTCCTGAAGGCAAGCTATCCTACCATTTCTATGGCCAAGACTTAGTCGTACCTAGACACGGGACTATCGCAGTCGAGCGAGATACGCCTACGCGTTTCCTTAAGTCTGAGCCACGCTCGCACTATTATCAATCTTTTCCTTTAACACGATTTCAAGATCTCGACACACTCCCATCTTTCAAGCCTTGCTTGAACTCGTCGTATCACTTGGCTGGATCATGCACGCATTCCAAACGTCCCCAAAATACATGCATTCAGCCAAGCCGCATGATAGAAAATTTGTCATTCTCACTCGAGTCGCATCGTGCACATACCCAAGCATCCCTGAAATATATGCATGTCAGCCGAATCTCGTGAGCAGGGTTTCCTACATTCGTGATCCACGCCATCTATCCATTCCAATCCTCAAGATTAATCCTTCCGATTGCTAACACTTGAAACAGGGCGTCTCGCCTAACCGCTAGGCTATTTCTTTTCGAGGCTAAGTCAATGTCAGGATTGGAATCATAGTTCCCCAACAATAATGCCAACACTGACCCCAATCCTAGGGTCAAACCAGAGTCGATCATACGGGGTCTTCTATCCAAGCTCGCGTCACTCAGATTTCTAAACATCGAGCACGATCACCTAATTCGTATTACGGCACGTGTTGCGTATATTCGAATCCCTTCAATTCACCAATTCTAACCAATTCATGTATTCGATCACGAGGTCGTCTTGCTCGACAATACGTTGCGCCCCAATCTCACGCGAGTCTGATAATCCGCGGCGGTTCATGAATCACCATGCAACGCTCCCACGGAATAATCATTCTCATCGGGGCGTAACTCTTGTTTGAGTTTAGACTCATTCATTCTCGATACGCAGATTGGACCTACTCAATCCTCAAGTTCAATCGACAAGCACACCAATTCAATCTCGAGTCTATCTTCGCGTCAAACCACAAGTCGAAGCACAAATTGTCGCACCGTACAAGTTCGACCACTCCCACTGTATGAATCACCATACCAGCGCTCACGCAGAGTGATCGCCCTAATCGGCGTGACGCATGTGCGAGGCTGGAGTAGCGCTCGCATAAGACAAGAACGTCAACATTGTGGTTATCGACAAAGCAAATCCAAACATTCCAGTTTTCATCCAAGCCAAGTTCGATCGTCATTTATTCAACTTAGAAAATCCTCGAGCCAAGTCTATCTTTTTCCTCGACACATTTTAACATCTCGATTATAACATCCATCGGAACAATGATATTTGCACGATCGTCATTTGCCGAGTCAGAGTACCCCCGAGTTATCGCATATCGATCTTTGATACGCCTCAATACCATTGACGATATGCATAACCTGACGATCTTCCTTGCAACCAATTTCGAGTCCTGCGTTGATGCTGTTGTCCGAGTTGGATATTCCACAATTTTCTCAATACTCAAGATCAAGTTCGATCGCTATTTCTCAAGCTCGTTTCAAGATCGTTTGTTCAAAACTCAAGTCACATTTCATTTACATCAATCTGATATCGCACACACGATCCTCTAAGTTTCCTCGATCAAGACCATTCATTTTCATTCATCATTTCGAATCGTTTTCTAACTCGCATTACACAATCACAAGTTGTCCGAACGAGATGCTCGTTCGGGACATTCGAAGTCACGACCAACTAAGCGTGACGCGTTCTAAGGCTTTGCGCGATCGCATTGCCTCGCCGACATACTCGTAATCCTCAATATTCACTCGAACAATTTCCAAGACGAACCATACACCACTCAGATTCGAGCCACTCGACTAGTCGTCGACACTCATTCTTATTCTTCTCCGAACCTATCGCATACACCACTCGAATTCAAGCCATACGATCTAGTCCTCAATCACATTCGCGTTATTCGCTAAGACATCCTTCAGATTCGTTCGACGAATCGCTAGCGTAGTCGCTCGCGTCGTATCGACGCACTAAGTCGTTCGTACTATTTCCTCGAAATCCAAATCAATCTTCCGTGTACGCCTAAGCGTTAGTCCGATAGCATTCCTATCGATAGACACTCTAAGTATATCTCCGTTCCCGACCGAGCGGTACTTGATATCGCTCGCAACTCATTTGCACCAAGGGTCGAGGTGCACGACGCGAAACACAACTTAGCCAAAAGGCCGTATGCATAGCCATCCTGTGCGGACTATATTCCGAATTTGCACGCTCAATTGCTAAGGTCGACGTTGGACTAATTAGGCACGCACGCGACTTGCTAAGGTCGACGTTGGACTGTTCGGGCATACGTGCGACTTTGCTAACATTAGCACATGTTTTCTATCGAGTCAAGTTTGCAACGTTCGGCACAAAGGCCTCCAATGAGTCCGGCAACGGCCTATCGATGCGTTAGATTGAACGCTTGTACGAGCTTTCGAAAATATTTAGACTTATTGTATGGACATGTCGAGGGACATTTGAGAGAGAGCGCACCAACGATAACAACTTGCGGAAGCAACAGAGTTTTGCCGAACATCAAAGTTAAAGAATTCAATCGACGGTCCAAGGACGTAAAGCCGTGCTCTGATACCACTATGTCACGTCCCGCTCCCATAGGAGCGATCGTCCTCGCTAAGGCGTGATGCCGCACGAGCCTAGATTGTGCTCGTGCAAGGCAATTCCATAACGGCCGGTTACATCGGCGGCGATGGGGTCGTCGTACAGAAGTCCCAAGCAGAAATATTGAAACATACAGCAAAATTTAAGAACAAGTAACACATGAACACAAGTTATTCAAAAGAAGCTCTTTATTGATATTGAATACAAGATTACATCTGTGGGCGCAAGGCCAAATTACAAGTCTCTCGTGCTCACTTTTCTCTCGTTTACAAGTCACTCTGCTCTCTCTCATCTCTCAATACAATGCTTGAATCCAGCGGAAGCTTCGGAAGGCGATGTCCATACATTATGTCCTGTATAAGTCTTCAATCCACGCGGGCGCACGCTTCGAATCGCCAAGGAACTCCGTGCCTCGACGCATCCAAGCGAGCTCCGCACCACGAGCTTCTACCTGTGCCTGCATATAAAATACTGTGTGGGTGTCAGTACCACTGTACTGGTGGAGTGAGCTCCTCGCCCACCCATACAAAACCAATACGTTTCATTTACTTTGTGCAACATAAACCCTTTTACGATTGTCTTTCTAGTCTTGCCTTAGGATCAGTTTTAGGACCGGCGCCTTGGCGCAACTTGTGTATCAGAACCATCCCGTGCTTGTAATGTCAACGTTAACTCATTCTTTGTCACTAGACCACTCCTCGTGCCAACAACGTTAACCTATCAAGTCGTGTTCGCCTTACGGCCATAACCAGAGACGCAACTACACGAAGGACTCCATTTCCTTGCCTCTAGACCTTTCTCGTGCTTGCATTGTCGATGCACCGGCTTATACTTATCTTTCGTGCCGAACTCTAGGACGTAACGACTCGGTTGTGCCAAGAACTCGATTCGTGCTTCAATATCTCCGAGGCAGTGCCTCCTCGCTTAGTCTCGCATACACTTGTGTTGTGATAACGCGACCGTGCCTCATATTTCGAGGCTGAGCCCAACAACTCAACGTAACTTCACACAACTAGCCCTACGGCCCTTCTCGACTTAACTCGCGACAGCTCAAGCCTAACTCATGTAACTCTATGCCAACAACTTAACACTCGACGCCACATCTCGTGTCGAAGCACGTCGCCTTCGCTGTAGCCAAATCTTAGGCTCCGATATTGTGTCTTTTTAACTCATACATATTCAACTCAATCCAAAGGCACACACACGGATTGCCGCCCGTGCCAACACAAAACTTACCATGTTAGTTGAAATCAATTTATATCAAGTGTTTGTTATGGGATTGGCCTAACCAGCCGCCTTGGACGTAGCCTGGTAATACGGGACCCTTGCAACGCAGGTAGCGAGCCCCGATGCAAGTCCCCGTCTTACCGATCGCCTAACCAGCGTTGCCTATTACCCAGCTCGGCTACAACCAGTTTCTTCCTAGGCCGAGACGGTCCCGTGGCCCCGGGTTGCCGCTCGAAGAAACTACCCCTTATCGACAAGTTGTCCAAGTTCATATAGGTTAACATGGTGTATTTTAGGATACCGTTGGGGCTTGTTATGTTATCAATTCATTTACTTGGTTGTTTTACTCTTTCCACTTTTCGTACTTCCTTTACAGAGCCCCTAACCAGGGTTGCCTCGGCGACTAACCATCGCTTAGACTTAACATTTCTTGAACTCAGGGAACGGCTACTGCATAGCCTTCCAACTTAACTTGAACATAACGTGTTTCCTTAAGTATCGACCGACCGTGGATAACTTTCTACTGAAACAACCGTGGCTCGTGCCTCTAAACCAACTCGTGTTCTATGCAACGCTATCGCCCAAGTCATACTTCATATGATGGGCCTTGGGGTCGTGGGACTATTTATCTTGACAACCGCAGAATGAGCGGGACAGCACGTAGAATAACTTAGGTCAACCGGCATAACTTCGCCTAACTCACTCAATCCTACAACATAACCCAAGGGACGAGCAAAGGCTATGCCAAGCCTTGCGGGACAGGACCGTGCATGCTTTAACAAGCATTTGTGCGGGCGACGCCCATGACTTAGGCTAACTCTCAGCTTTTGTACCGAAGACCAACTTTCCTTCTCCCAAGCCACGGGACGAAGGACCGAGTGTCATTTTCAAAGCACGCCGTGCACCAACTCTAAGCCGACAGTGGGACATTTTCCATGTTCTAACTCAATTCAAACCGTCGGGATTATTCCCTTAGCTATATGGATGCGTAGCTTTTATTATCAAGCCTAACTTGTGCAAGTTGAATACACGATTTATTATGTGAAGGAAAAGATGAGGAGAGTTCACCGAAACTACCCCACCTGAGCGATGTCTCCGAGCAAGCCGTTGCAAGGCTAAGTCCGAACGCCGTCGGCGTTTCGATTCCTCCGATTGACTTTGCGGGATGGGGCACTAGACTGGCAGTCCTCTTTCACAAGAGGACTGCCAGGACTCTGGCAGTCCTGATTTTCAGTAGGACTGCCACAGGCCTGACAGTCCTACTGTTATGAGACCCGAACTGCCATAACGATATGCTAGTTTATCGTATTCTAGGGTTAGGGTTTCAACATAAAATGTGGGTTTTTTGTGTTCGAAAATTCGGGAAGAGAACGTGAAAGAGATTCTAAACCTATTTTATCAAAACTGCCATAACGACATGCCAGGACTCTGGTAGTCCTTGTTTACATGTAGACTGCCACGTGCTTGGCAGTCCTACTGTACTCAGGGCCAACAGACAAACGACTCGCTAGTTTGTCGTTTTCTAGGGTTAGGGTTTGAAGAAAAATTGTGGGTTTGTCGTGTTCGAAAATGCCATTCATAAACCCTAAAGACATTCTAAACCTAAATTATCAAAAGTTTTTAGACAATTAAAACTATTCTAGGGTTCGAATAGAATGTAGAAAATTATAGAAAAAATTAGGGAAGAACGTACCTAGAATCCGATTTCTTCGACTTGCGTGTCATCTCGTCGAATGTAGGAGTGTTCTTGAAAGAAATTTGGTGGAGGAATTAGGATTAGAGTGGTGGAGGAGAAGAGACTAGGGTTTTGGGAGAGGGAGAGAGAGCTCTTCTTTTTTTTTCTTTTGGAGGAGAGAGAGAGGAAATTGGGGTTTGGGGAGGAAATGAGAGTTTGGGGGGTTGGGCTGCCCCCTAGTAAAATGTGGGCTGCCCCCTAGTAAAATCTCTACTTTTTGGGCTGCCCCCTAGTAGAAGTTGTGGTGCCCCTAAAAAAATCATAATTAAGGATGACAATCATATGAATTTAAAAGTGCAAAAGATTACATATCAGAAAGCAGAGATAGGAGGATTGTAAATAATACAAGGTAGAAAGATTTAATAAGATATTTTTTTGACAAAGAAATGTTTTGTCAAATGATACAGTAAAATCAGGATGAAGGATTCGAGCTAAAGCACGATAATTAAATTTTGTTGAGATTTCAGGATCAAATATGGAAAATGAGGATTTAGAATCAAGATATACACATGTTGATAAAAATGGACGTCGAAATAAATTATAGAGTGATCACATATGGGTAAGGAATGATAAATTTTTCTAATCATGACAAATTGGAGTATAGAAGTATGATGTTGGATTCTAAAATATTATATTGGGTTACCGAGGCTTGATACTGAAGTATTAAGACAAGACGAAGTGTATCAAATCATAGAGTTAAATTTTGTATATATTAGCAAGCTGAAGAAAGTATAGTACATATTGGAGGAAATCTTATATGTGTTTAGTATGAAAATGTGAAAGACAAATTTTCTAAGGTGATGACGGTAATTGACAATTCAAGGATTAAAACAGAAATCCATAATTGTGGATAGTGACTGTGTTTCTAAGGAGGGAAGAATGTTATTTGAGAATAGTGAATAATATTGATGAAGATATTGCACTAGATGGATTTGCTATAGGACAGTTAGCCTAGTTAGGCACAAGGCTGTTGAGGAAGAATATCCTAACTAGTTTGAGGCATGATTGCATGATTGTACCCCGGCCCTCATCTTGAAATTTCGAGGACAAAATTTTCTAAGGAGGGAAGGTTGTAAGACCCATGTTTTGTTTGTGTATTTTATTTATTTATTATTGTTTGTGAGCCTTAAACCCAGCCCAACCATTTTGGCCCAATGACTTAAACCCACTAGGTTCACCCAACCCAAAACCCATTCTTCCCCACTCACCGGTTCTCCCTCTCAGATCCACTCATCCCGCGCACACACCTACGTCCTCTTTTTTATTTCTTTTTCATCTCCCGTAATATCCCCCAGTAGAGGATAAATACCAGAAGCTTCACAAATCATTTTCTCCTCAAAAACTCAATAACTCTCTCAAAACTCCACCAAATCCAAATCCGCGACCGCCACCGTGCTCCCCTCGCCGCCCTCCCCGAATCCAGACCCCACTTCCCCCATTTTCGAGCAACCGACCGCCGCCCACCTGGCAGCAGCCGGCCGCCTGTCGCCGTCCGCCAGCCCCGCACGTGCCCCGGTTCTGCGCACCTTCACCCACGTGTCCGCCCGTGTGCGCGCACATGTCCGTGCTCGTCAATTCCGGTATTGTTTCGAGTCCGAGGCCTCCCCTCGGTACTCCTCCGTACAAGCCTTGGGTAAATACTTTCCCTTTCTTTCTGTCATTTCTTCACAGAATCCATATTTCATATTCTGGCCTTAGAGACCGTTCTGTGGATTAATTGGTTTCTGTAGAATTGTTGTTTTAGTTCTGTTATGTTAATTAGTAGCATAGTTTGTAATAATTACTTTTTAGGAAACTTTGTTTAGGTTGTTGTTGTTTAATCTTTAATTAATTAAAATGTGGATTAATGAATTAGATTGTTTAATTATGTGATTATAAACTGGGTTGTATTTCTAAAAACCTAATAATCATTTAGTAAATGGTTAACAAAAGTTTTAGTGTTATTAAAGTATTAGTAAATATAGTTTTGTTAAAATTAATACTCTTTATGTAAAAGTTGTAGGTAAAATTGTATAATTAATTTCTTATACCTATATTCTCCTTTTAAGTGTTTTTAAATCAAAAAGATTTTTGGTAAATAGATTAATAAAGAAAAGCTGAGTAATTTTCATAAAAGAGTTTTATTTGTTAAAATAATTAATTTTTGGTAAAAAGGATGGTTATTTAGTATTAATAAATGAAATATTTTGTATTAATTTAAAATCATAACTTTGGCAGGAAAACCGTATTTTTATGCAAAAGAACTATTTTAGTATTTAAAAAGTTAATTTCTCTTTTAAATTTTGAAAAAATGGTTAAAAGGTATTTTTTAAGAAAAGTCATTTTTGTTAATTATTAATCCCAATAAATAAATTCTACTTTCAAATATTATTTAGATAAATCTACTTTCCTAAAAAATTATTAATTTCAAAGAAATACATTTTTAGTAATTTTCTTAAAAATTATTTATTTTACGACAAAACCTATACTTACTTAAATAGTTATATATTAATATCATTTTTGTAACAAAAACTATCTTTATGTACAAATGGTTTCCAATTAGGATCACCAACCTGTAGACTTGGCCTAGTTTTGTACCTTAAATTTAGGGCGTAATCCTGGTTACTAAAACTGGCGTTACAATCTTGTAGGTTCTGATTCGTAAACCCTAGCAGTCACTTTCTGATTGCTACCAAGTCAAGGAATATTCTGAGGCAAGTTCATATCTAATCCATGTCTGTGCTTTTATTTTGATAATTAAATGTATGCATCAGTTAGTTACATGTAGTATAGTTACACTGATTCACCGTGCATCCCTCTCGGACTCCACATAGGTTGATGGATTGCTGGATGACTATCTTGACATGTTGATTATTGACTCATTGCTTGGGGATTGCTTCGGGAGTAGTATAACGTCCGTGACCAAAGCCAAATCTCGTTTGTTACATGTCTGCACTAATCCCAACCTCACTGTGGGTTGAGCCGTACCGTATACTATTCGTTTCGGCCGAAACGTTAGTATACATATTGCCTCTATCCCAGCCGGTCACAGGCCCTGTTATATACTCAAACACTAGCTTAGCATTGCATCATTCTGGACATTGACATCATCTCGCTTGTTAGTCTTTTTACTATTAAATACAAAAAATATATTATTTCTTTAACTGTCTCGCATTTTACATTTATTATTAATTTAGAATTGCTAGATGTGGATGAAATATGTTCTTGCTCCCTCCTGACTGGAGACAACATTTTTAGTGATTGCGACGAAGAAGAGCTGCCTTACTGCACTTTTTACGGGACAGACTTGGGTCCCGCAGAGGCTGAACCAGGAACCCCTGAACCCTAGAATGTTGGCTTAGCACTTTCCTGTTCAGTTCTTTTGTAATAAAATGAATATTGTTGTTGTTTGTTTTATTTTCAGACTTTTTCCAGTTGAATAAAATATTTTATTTCCGTTAGATGTTTCTATATATTGTGTTTCACTGCTTGATACAGCTTACTGCCGCCGTCTCACAACGGTGCAGGCTGGGCATGATCCGACTAGACCCACTACATTGGGATCGGATCGTGACAAGTTAGCATAGGGTAGATTAAGATGGGATCTTAAAAAGAATGGATTGCCGAGCCGAGGTAGGAAACTCTTTAGTACGGTTCTAAGGGAAGGAATTGACACGGCTATTCCAACCGGGAAGAACAGGCTATTCTACAGGGGATTATGAAATTGCAAAGACTTGGTCCGATCAAGCTGCCACACACACACACACACACACACACACACACACACACACATATATATATATATATATATATATATATATATATATATATATATATATATATATATATATGTAAATGACCTCTAGCTTAATAGTTAAGAGAGATGCATGCGGCCCGAGTGGTCAGGAGATCGATTCCCGGTGGGAGCATTCGCCACAATTACTTTCTTTCAAAAAAATGAAATAAAATAAAATTATATATATATATATATATATATATATATATATATATATATATATATATATATATATATATATATATATATATTGAAGCAATGTGTAATTGTGGCAAACTCGCCTCCTCTGGGCTCAAACTCCTGATCACTTGGGCCGCATGCATCTCTCTTAACCACTAGGCTAGAGGTCATTTGCTCCCCCTCTCTCTCTCTCTCTCTCTCTCTCTCTCTCTCTCTCTCTCTATATATATATATATATATATATATATATATATATATTTTGCTCTGTCTCTCTCTGTCTCTCTCTCTCTC
>JANAVB010024199.1:518586-611792 GCA_029216955.1 Iris pallida
AAAAGAATAAGATGGTTTTGAAAAACATTTTCGGATAGCCTATTTGTCAATACGACTTGGTGTACAATGTATTCCTAGATCAATAAAATGAAAAATTATATTGCTTAACAGAAAATACATTCGGAGTGGCAAACGGCTTCAGTCTTGAACATAGTTGACATCCATCGTTGAGCAGTGTCCAAAACGTCATAGGTAAACATCTGAATTGACTTGCATTTATATCGAGACAGAGTTTGATCAATTATTAAAATCAGGTTTGACCATGACCAATGGGCGAACACTATTTAGAGCAACACATGTTATAATGTAATCAAGATGTAATAAATAAAGTTTACAATACATTCTACATGATTCTAGGCCATTCTAGGTCAAAGTCAACTCTGGTCAACATTCTAGTCAAACTAGGTCAAGCTATTTAGGGTTTAGTCAAATTCTGGTCAACAAGTCTAATAGGCCTATATTGGTCAATTCTCGGTTAACTAACACAAGTATAGGGTATCTCAACCTATACTAGGATACCAAGGTACTATATATAGAGGTATCACATATACAATACTATATATATAATATATATTTTTTTTTATATATAGAGGTATCACATATACAATACTATATATATATACATATATATATATATATATATATTAATATATATATATTATATATATATATAATATATATATATATATATCGTTAAATCTTTCGGCACGTTCGTTGACATGGCGGAGGAAACAAGGAATCTTACCAGAGCCAACTATGCCAAAGTCTGCATAGAACTTGATTTATCCAAAGAACTCCCCAAATCCATCAACATCGAGCTAGACGATAAGATCCACAGACGATAAGATCCACACGCAACCACTATTATACGACAACAACATCATTTATTGTAATCACTGCAACAAAAGAGGGCATCTAATCAAGTACTGCTTCAGAGCCCACCCAGAATTAAAACAAAAGGTGGACTTGAAGGTACACAAGCCAAGGAAGAGCCAGGAGAAGAGATCTTCCATCCTACCTCTCCCGAACTCGCATATCAGATTTGAAGCTAGTCCACAACCGACACAGACACCTAACAAACCTGTACCGAGCCGGGTCGAAATCCTACCACACCAAAAAGCAGCACCGTATACACCCACAACAGTTTCGACATCCTGGCATCGGAAGAAAACACCCTTACTTAAGAAGACCGCACTTGCTCTCCTACTACTCGCAGGAAAAGCAATCCTACACCTCCAGACAATGACAACCAGACCACCCAAGAAGTAAACAACCACCACCTCAACAGCCCACAAAGAAATGAAGAGCGCTATGAGCACAAAACCAGCAGCATACAGTAGCAACACGGAGGGAACTGATATTCAGGAAAGCCAATCCATCATGGTGGAAGTCCTTGCTATCTTAGGCCCAGAGCATGTTATCAGCTGTCAGCAAGCCATCAATGCAGGAGCATTCGACCTGACCACTTATTTTGGAGCTCCTCCTAATCCAGACAAAGAAATAGAGACCCTCACTACAGAGTAAGCCCCATTGGCCTCACATCCAAATCAGAACCCTGACAAGATATCAACGAACAAAAATTACAAGAACACTGGAGCCCATGAGCCCATGGCTATGACCATAGGGTCGGCCGCGAAACTCTAAAAAAAATAACCTCACAACAAGACTAATGCCTAACATCCTATCCTAGAATGTTAGAGGTCTAGCCCCACCTTGAGGAGATTACTTAGCCTCAAGAGAATTCATAAAATTGACATCCAAATCATCTTAGAACCCAAAATTCCCCCTCACAGGATCAAATCGATTCAGCTGCAGTTGGGATTCCATTCCGCCATTCCAGGTACTCATGACATTTGGCTCTTGTATTCCTTCAATATAAATATCAGTATCATGCTCGATACTGTGCAGGCACCTCGTGTTGGGTGGAGCACTCCACCCTCCCGAAATGGGCCCTGCTCTCTGCTGTCCATGGGAGCTGCGACATCACAGAACGCAAATAGCTATGGAGAGACCTCCAGGATACTATCTCTAACACCTCCCATCCCCCTGACTTTGTGTGGGAGACTTCAACGCAATATCGCAGAGAGAAGAGAAAATGGAAGGCAAGCCACCAACTCAAGACTTCAACAACTTCATCTTCAATGCTTACCTAACTCTCCTTCAGTTCACATGCAACGCTTTCACCTGGTGTAACATGCAGGAAGGCAACCGTAGACAATACTCTCGACTGGACCGAGCCCTCATCAATGCTCAATGGAAAGACCTGAATATCACTTCCAACCTCGGTCACCTCAACGCCACTGAGTCCGACACCCCCCCCTCATTGAAATCAATCGCAACTTAAACCAGATCAAGAGAAGCTTCAGCTTCTTGGACATTTGGTGCCATTACCCCCAATTCATAAGGATCGTGGAAGACGCTTGGTCCAGAACTGACTCCATCGACCCCCTCATTCGTGTGGCCAACAAACTCAAGAATACAAGAAAAGCCCTCTCGGCGTGGAGCAAATAGGCTTTCAGAGACATTTTCCAAGCAGCCCGCACAGCCGAAGATGATGTGACTAGAGCCGAAGCACTATATTTGGCAGACAACTCGCAAGCAACACGATCGGCCCTGAACCTTTCTAAAGTCATCCTTAAATTCTGAGTCAAGGTCGAAACTGAGTTCTGGAAGCAAAAAGCTAGGCTCAAATGGGACAGTGAAGGGGACAAAAACCGGTTACTTCTACGCCTGCGTCAAGGGATACAGACAGAAGCTTAACATTCATCAAATTGTCGATGACACCGAAAACATTATAAAAGACCAGCAAGGAATCCAATAGGCAGCGACTAACTTCTACTCGCAGCTTTTCTCTAAAGAAATCGTCACGAGGGACCCGAACTTCCATTCAGAGATCCCCATCCTCATCAACGACACGGACAACAGCCATCTGAAGCGCCTTTCCTCCGAGCAGGAGGTGAAAGAGGCTGTTTGGGCGCTATAGGCCTACATCGCCCCCAGACCGGATGATTTCAGCGACATATTCTTCCGTATGTGTTGGGACATCATCAAGACTGACATGCACGAAGCGACGATCGCCTTTTTCCAAGGAGCCAGGTATCCTAGATCAATTTCTTGCGCTAAACTAATCCTTATCCCAAAGCAGGACAATCCAAAAACTTTTTACGATTTCAGACCCATCAGTTTATGCACCTTCACCAACAAAATCATCTCAAAGATCATCGCCACCTGCATGACTGACCTTCTCCCAAAATTATATTCGAGGAACAGAGCGGCTTTGCCCGGGGCATAAACATCCAAGACAACATCATGCTGGCACAAGAAATGATTACTTGCATGAAATTACCGTCCAGGGGCGGGACCACCATAATTAAATTGGACATGGAGAAGGCTTACGACAGACTCGACTGGCAGTTCATGATATGGGTCTTCAGAGCCTTCGGCTTCTCTGAAAACTGGATTAGCGTGGTTGGAGATCGAACAAAAACTTGTGGTTCTCTACGGTCATTAATGGTCAAGCACGGATTCATCAAATCCAGCCGGGGCGTTAGGTAAGGAGACCCGCTGTCGTCAACTATTTCATCATTGCTGCGGAAGCCTTAAGCAGAAATATAAACAAGCTGCCGAGGACCCCACACTTCAAGCAATTTTATACAGTCAGCGGCTGCCCGATCATCACCCACCTTGCTTACGCGGACGATATCCTCATCTTCTCATCCGAAGATATCGGTTCCGTGGAAGCAGTACACAACGTGCTCCAAAGATACGCTAACTGCTCAGGTCAACGCGTCAAACCCAGGAAAAGCGTCATATATGTCCACCACAACGCAAATAGGGAGCACACTGCCACTCTCACCAATATCACCTCATTTGACGCCGCTTATCCTCCTTTCTCCTACCTCGGCTGCCCATTAGTTTACGACAAATGGAGTGCTTGTATTTTCAAAGGTCTTATTACAAAATCAGGAAAAACTTACAGGCTGGCATAACGCAACCTTATCGTCGGACAGCAAAATCATCCTCATTAATCATGTACTTTCATCCATCCCAATTTACACCCTCGCAGCATGCTCCCCTCCAAAGCAGGTCCTTACATCCATCGAGAATCTATTCGCAAACTTCCTCTAGGGCTATAATGAATCAAAAGATAAACACCATTGGGCCAGCTGGGGTTCCATGGCCAAGCCTACTGATGAAGGCAGTCTGGGTTTCTTCCGACTGACCACATTATGGATGCCTTTTCATGAAACTGTGGTAGAAGCTCCGTGTGAGCCACTCCCTTTGGGCCGCTTCATGAAGGTTAGGTATTTCAAACACATCCAGCCGGTTAGTGCAATCAGCAACAACAGATCGTCGGCGGCTTGGCGACGCATTCTGACCGACAGTTCCCTCGCCGAACCAAAGATCTGCCTTTGCAGGGCGCTGGCAATGCTGAGATATTCCTTGAACGGTGGCTGGGAGCTGATCTTATCCTATGCTGCCCTGCCCGCCCCAGCTAACAGTAAGATCAGAGATTTGGGCAATAGCACTAGCGACTGGAACTGGATCAGAATCCGGGACTAGATCGATGAAGAAGCCGCAACCACCCTTCGGAACTCCGACAAGAAGACTGGCATGAAAGACAATATTCTCTCGTGGTTAGAGACCCCCAATGGCTTCACAGTTGCTTCGGCCAGAAGGGTCGTGCGTAGGAACGGGCCCCCGACACCCATATATGGGCCCTTTTGGCACCTGCATCCCATAGAAATTATGTTTCTGATATGGAGATCGTTTCGCAAGAAACTACCCACTGACGACATCCTTACCACAATCGGATCCAACCTAGCGTCAGCATGCCTGCTGCGTCGAAAAACAACCGAAAACGATCGACCACATCCTTCGCCACGACAAGTCCTCGGCTAGTATCTGGCTGACCTCTCCCATCGTTGTGGCATGACTACGGCTGGCGAGAGCTTCAACGATCTTCTGGCTACCTGGACTAACGCGTCTCATTGCCACAAGATCATCGCAGCCGCCACCATATGGGTTATTTGGAAGAACACCAACAAAGCTAGATACGAAGGCCGCCAATTCGGCCGACCAGTCACCCGTGAGCTTACCGCCAGAGCCTCAATATCAAACGTATTTGCAATCATGGCCAACGGATTTATGGGACATTTGTCCTCTTGATCTTTTTGCCAGGAGAGGCTCCCCCTTTTTTGTTCCTGCTTTTTGTGCTTACTTGTAAAGGCTTCGGCATTTTGCGTCTTTAATGAATAAAGGAGGGGTTGTCATAAAATATAATATATATATATATAATATATATATTATATATTAATATATATATATATATTATATATATATTTATATTATATATATAATATATATATATATATAATATATATATGTATATATAATCCTCAACTATAACCACATTCCCCAAAACCCATATATGCACATAACATATATATTTTTATATATGTTATGTGCATATATGATATATGTTATGTGCATATATATATAATATATTATATTATATATATATATATATTATATATATATATATATATATATGCTTAGACAACAACAGGACTACTACCTATAAACAGATTAACATATAACAAAACCCTCACACTCAAGCCCATAACCCAAGTGTCTAACCTATATCAACATATATCAAACCACAATATAGCCTAACTCCTATTTACTTACCTCTGAAACTGAGTTCCAGTTTACTCAGTTAACTCCAGATATACTCACATATATAACAAGTATATAATATATCGATCAAGTTTGCTCACAACGGAACAAGAATGGTTCTGGAAGATCCTACCTAGTACTCAAGTTTGTATGGCTTATACTAGCCATCCTGAATCTCTCTACAAACTTTTCATGCTTCACTGCGGACTACGTCGAGCACCAAACGAGAAATGTAGAGAAACTCTTTTGAGTTCGATTGAATTTCCAATGAGTTAATCAAATTAAAACAAGAATTAGAAGATTGTAGAAGCTGATCCATCAATTATACACTCAAGAACACTGATCAACCGATCAACAACAAGGGTCGATCAATTTGATCAGATCTTGTGTTGAACTCTTTCAATCAAGAATTGGATTCCTAGACACAAGGTTCTCGATCGATTGAATAGGTAGATTAGTTCAAGAGATCGAAGCATTTCTTCAAAGAATCTACAGAATGACGAGCTCACCAGTCGACCAGAGAAGTTTGTTGTCCTCTCATCGTCGTCGCCACAAATTTGCCATGGAACGCTGTCAACAACAAATGATCGTTGTTGTCGGTCAAAATTCCATGGCCACGAGATATCAGGACATTTGGAAAGAAGTTCACAAGCCGGAAGAGAGTTGGTCACCGAAAGACACCGATCGTAGCAGAGCTTGAAGCGTCGATCGCGTCGTCAATTGAAGGAACTGGATCGAAGTGCCCAATCTTCCAAATCGATCAAGAATCGATCGATCACTCGAATTAAAGTAATAAAGGGAAGAGGAAGAGGATAAACTCATCGATCGACTGTGGGTTCGTTGGAGATCGCTAGAGAATACGCTGAAGATCCCGCCGTCGTGGGTGCTATCAAGCACCGCTAGTTGTTCACTCCTTTGCACAACAGGCCGTCGTCGCCCTGGCCATAGCAATTTGAGAAGATTTTAGGGTTAGGGTTTGAGGAGCTTAGGTCGGTGGAAAGGAGGAGAAAGAGAATAGGGCTGTAGGAATTTCGACAGAGCTTCACTGCTTTCGTGGACTGTGAGAGAACAGAGGCTCACGTCTTTATTTATATAGTTTGGGAGAGAAGATTAGGAATTTGTAATTAGAATTATCCTGTTGCAGAAATAATTCAATTTATTACAGAAACTCCAAAAAACTGCTAACTAACTCATCCTTTGATTAGGGAGGGTGGTTAGTAGTTAGTTACAAGTTAGTTACGTATTTAGGAAGAGAGGGTTTGTTAGGAAGTTAGTTAATTAGTTATAACTAACTATTAAATAATTAGTCACATGACTAAATAATTAATCCACGTGACTAATTAACCTTCTAGAAAATTCCCACTCTTAGCCTAGGATACAATAATTACCAAATTGCCATTCACTCTGGCTACGACTAAATATATAATTAATAGAAAAATAAAATATGTCAAAATAGGGAATTTTATTAAATTTGAAAAAAAGAGAGTTACATTTTGTTTCCA
Source organism: Iris pallida (assembly GCA_029216955.1). NCBI lineage: Eukaryota > Viridiplantae > Streptophyta > Magnoliopsida > Asparagales > Iridaceae > Iris > Iris pallida. Next base: position 525,768 of record JANAVB010024199.1, read on the forward strand.
ACACTTGTGTTTCTTTTGTTGTTCTACTTTTTCGCTGATGTTTTGTGTGACTCAGTCGTTTAGCTTCTAATCGTCCGTTTCAGCCATTCCCTTTGCGCGAGCGCAACTCTAGGCTCACGCGGCATCATGCTCTAGCGAGGACGATCGGTTCTACGGAACCGGGGTGTGACATAATGGTATCAGAGCACGGTTTATGTCCTTGGATTTTTGTTTGAATTCTTTTGTACTATGATGTCTGTAATCGATGTTATTGGCGCTCTCTCATAATGTTCCGCGGGATGTTCCATACAATAAGTCTATATATTTTGTAAAATCTAACAAGAGAAATTTGAAAAAGAAAATGTAGTATCACGTAAGGCACTGTTGGCGGAGTTGAGCTGGACAATAACACATAGACTTACGTTGGCGTTAACAAGTTGTGTGTGGGGTCACATGTCTTCGAATGAGGATAAGTTGGATTTGATTCATGAAATATTAAGTAGTCAACTATAGAGAGAGTGTGTGGGATCGCATCACGCCCTAGCGAGGATGATCGGTTCTGCGGAACCGGAACGTGATATAATAGTATCAGAGCACGATTTTACGTCCTTGGATTTTTGATTGAATTTTTTATGAACACTGATGTTTTTTGCTTCCATAATCGATGTTATTGGCGCTCTCTTTCTATATATAAGTCGGCATAAGTGCGACGATTCGCGTGCATGCCTTAGATTGAGTCAAAAATATATACACGGTACACAACACGAGTTTAGAGCCTAAGATTTGGCTTTAACAGAAACACATACTTCGATAAGAGACGTAATGTCGTGAATTGAGTCGTTGACACTAAATTCACAGTCTATGATTAAGCCATTTCCACGACGAAATGAATGAAGGGCCGTAGGGTCATATGGCACGACCACGATGTTGGCACAAATGGATTTTGCAACACAGTCACAATGTTTGGAGCACGACCACGATTTTAACTCGAGGAGGCTTATAGTTTATGAAATAAACTAATCCTAATTAGTAAAATGCACTAACTTGCGAGGCACGACCTTGATAATGATACACGCATAGATCTTATGGCACTAATAAATTTTGTAGCACGGTCACAAGGTCTTGGAGCACGGCCATAATATATCTATATGAGTAGGCTTATAGTTATGAAATGAATCAATCCTAAGGCAAGATTAGAAAGACAACCAAAATCATAGGGTGCACTCACTAAATGAATGTATTGGTTTTATTTGGATAGGGGAGGGTCTCACTCACCAGTACGGTTGTGTACTGATACCATACCAGTTTTCATACACATGTAACAGGTACTTGCTCGTTGGAGGTAGAGCTCGCTTGGATGCGCTGAGGCATGGAGTTTCTTGGCATTTCGAGGCCTATGGCCGCGTTCAAGGCTTCACCTATACATGACATAATGTATGGACCTCGCCTTCATCAAGTTGTATGCCTCAAGACATGATTATTTGTATTAAGAGATGAGAGAGAGCATAGTTTGTATTCAGAAAGATTGTAAGCTTGAGTGAATTTTATAAATCTTGGCCTAGAGCCAGCCCCTTGTAATGTTTCTGTTCTTATCAATAATGTTCTGATTTTATTTTCAATACTTATGTTTGTGGACACACAAAAAAAGAAGAAAATGCCGTCTTTTCTTTTTATTGGCGCAAGGCACTACAAATCGAGTAAGCCAAGAGATCCTGCGTTGAGGATTCCCGAGTAAAAAAAAAAATTCTGGGGAATAGGATGATGGAGATCGACGGCAGTCGCTCTTTACTCTATTGACACTCCGTTACAAAAGTGGAAGAAAACCTAAGAAAATTGCTAACTCTTGGCTCATTGGCAAGAAGTATAGCGATTTGGGTCTTGAAAATGCTTTCCATTCTGTGTGTTTGAAGAGGGATGAGGCCCCCCTTTTATAGTCGTTCTTGAACTGGAATGGTGTTGCGCCCATATAAAGAGACACGCTGGTTCTTATATGGGCGCATAAGATGTAGGCGCATACAGGCTGCGAGATCGGGGGTTGGTCGCAGTGTTGACATGGCCGTATGCTTCGGCGCACGACTGCTCATGGAGACTAACGTGGCATATGCTTTGATGCACGTTTTGATCGTGGCTTTGACTAAGTTAGGCTTGGGCGCATAGCCATGTCTCAGGCTATGCGCCCTCTTTTCTGGGGAGCTAGTCTTGGGCGCATGGAGTTATACTTGAACTGGACGCATGGGGCTTCATTCAGTAGGCATGGAGCTTCATTTAGTGGGCGCATGGAGTCATACTAACTTGGGCGCATGGAGCTACTCTTGACTTGGACGCATGGAGCTGTATTTGCTGAAATTTTTCATGCTTCTACAGGACCCCCTTCAAAGTTTTGACACTTCGAACAAGTTTGAAATACTTTAAAAGAAGCATGGATCGTCTTCTCGTGCGGCAATGGGCACATAGCACGGCCCTCTCCTTGGGCGCATGGTATTTAGCCAGCCTGTCAGGGAGATACGACTGTTGAGATTTTCCTCAAAATTCGAACTGTCAGATTCATCAAAACATAATTTGAAGCGGTCCATCCTTTATATGTCGTCACGTCAGCAGGAGGCAGTCGCATAGTACACATGGAGCCGATCCTTCACGTGGGCGCATAGGCTGAGGCGCATACACCATAATGGGCGTATACGGTTTGTGGGCACATAGGAAGTGGCCCGTGCCTATAAATAGACCCTGGGAGACAGAGAAAATTCATTTATTTCTTTCTCTTTGAATTTTTCAGAAAAATCTTCGTCTTCTTTTTTTGAGAATCATGTCTCCCAAGGCTGCCAAGAGATCTGCGAAGGGCAAGGGGGCTGCGTCGGGTGGCTCTTCTCCTGCGGCAGAGTCTTCGGTAGTCCAGGACCCGATTCTGGGTAAGGGCTTGCTTCAAAAAACAAAGTCTCGAGCGTTAATTTGCGACGCTCAGACTTTTCTTCTACCCAGGCGCTTGCCTAGGGGAACATACTTCTGTGGTCATTACTATGCGCTACAGAGTTATACGCCAACACTGTGGTGCGTTATGCGTCCACATGCTGCCATGTTATGCGCCCTTTAAGCTGTGGCACGTTATGCGCCTGCTAACTGTCCGTGTGTTTATGCGCTCGCATGTCTTGTTTTGGGCATATCCCTTCGGGCGCATAGCCTTTTGGGCGCATAGAAGCTCTTCAGAATTTAGTTTTTCCTGCAATCTTCTAAGCCTGACTGTCTTTTTGCCCATTTTTCATATTCTGTAGGGATCTGGCTGCAAATTTCTCCAGGACTGGTATCGGCAATTTTGGGCATGGTGAAGATGCGACACTTGACACCCATATCAGAGAGCTCAGGACTCTTTGTGTTTTGGAAGGATTTTCCTCAGATGATAGAAAGAACCTTTATATATCGAAGAGTCGGACGGTAGTTGGGCGTTACCGTGAAAGTTCTGCTTTCACGTTTCTTCAAGTAGGCAAAAGCAATACTAGAGATGTTGTTTTGAAGGTATGGTCTCTTGAAGAAATGGGCCTACGACGTCCGCCATATGGAGGAGAGGAGAACCATTTGTGAATGTTTTAGCATGCTATATTTGCCCTCCTCCGTGTAGCTTCTCGAAGGTTCAACAGCCTTGTTTGCTTGCTCAGCAGTAAAACATGACCTCCTTCACGGGCCACAAAACCACTTTTTGATGAAAGCGTGGTGCTGCCAAGCTGATCAAGCTATGTGTTGCTGATGACTAGCAGATTCTCCCTTCTTTTGGACACCAATGTAACCTTTTACTTTTTATCCAGATGAAGAGATAAAGAACCTTCTGTTTTGCTCATGAGATGTAGTCCTGTGAATGTAACTGACTTTGAATAAACAGTATGCATTCGCTCTACTCATTACTTGTGATATCTGTGGTGCTTGTATTTAGAGAGCCAAATCCTGCATTTGTATAGAAGGGTATCTCGCTGGGGGATCACCCTTTTTTTTTTGGCATCACGGCTCTTGTACTTTTTTTCTGTCTTTTGATAGACGTTTACGTACAAAATAAAGAATCTTTTCAGCAGTGAATGTAATTTTGTGAAATATCGATGCTAGAGGTAATACGGACGTAGCAAGGACATTTCTGATAGGTATTCCGCTGGAGAAATTTTATGTGGACCTATTATCTGTTTTATATTCGAATGATTCGAATATAGATAATAAGTTGAATAAAGCTGCTAGTAAAGGTAATGTGGACTTAATAGCAGAGGATGTTCTATATCTGACCAGAGGTAATATGGACGTGGAAAGATATATAGCATTTAGGAGGAGTGGATAGTTCAGAGGTAGTGTGGACATGACTATCTTTGATGGATGCTTTGCTCAGAGGTTATGTGGACGTGGCAAAACATGTGATCATTCCACTGGGAAAATAATTATCGAAAAACAACTCAGAGGTAATAGGGACGTGATTTGTTTTCGTCAAAACGAGTTTGGATGGAGTCAAAAAACAGAAATGATTCCACTGGGGAAATATTTAGAGGACCTATTATCCAGGGCGTATTCAAGACTCTTGAAATATGGATAATAGTTAGATTATTTTTTTTTGAATCACATAAACATCGCATTGTACATTTACATGACTGAACATGTGTAAACGTTGTGTAAAAGATGTTACACATAGTATTTCTTTAGGAACTTGCCATGATGCATCATGAGCAAGTCACCGTCAGGCTTGGCCAGTCGGTACGCACCGTTAGAATACACCGATTTTATGACGAAAGGACCTTTCCATTTAGGCTGGAATTTCCCTTTTGTCTTGTGCGTCATGACCATCGGTCTTCTCACTGCTAAGACCAGATCGCCGACCTGGAAGATCTTTTTTTCACTTTTTTGTTGAAGTCTCTGGAAAGGCGTGTTTGGTATAGCTCAATGCGCTGCTGAGCTAACAAGCATTTTCGTCTAGCGCTTCAAGCTCTTGGAGTCGCAGACAGTAGCCCCCTTCAGTAGTCATCTCGCTGGCTAGGGCTACCCAAAGAGAAGGAATCTGGATTTCTAGAGAAGAACTGCTTCGCTCCTATAAACCAAAGAGAATGGCGTACTGCCTGTGGGAGTCCGTACCGTTGTGCGATAGGCCCATAGACATTCATCGAGCTTCTCATTCCAATCGCGCTTGTTTGAAGACACGAACTTCTTGAGAAGTTTTATAATGGTTTTGTTGAAGGCTTCTGCTAGCCCGTTAGCCGCTGGATTATAGGCAATGGAGGCTAAGTTCTGGATTCGATTTTTATCGCAGAATCGATAGAACACATGGCTTGCAAATTATGGACCAATATCATGGATGATCCTTCGAGGTAGACCGAAGCGGTAGGTGACGTGATGTTTGATGAAACTGATCACGTTTGATGTCTTCACTTCGGTAAGCGGTATAGCTTTCGCCCATTTGGAGAAGTAATCGATTATAGCTAGGATAAACCATATCCTTTGGAGGATGGCGGACTGATTTCTTCTATGACGTCCATGCCCCAGGCTTCAAATGGACAAGATGCTGCCGTCAGGTGTAGAAACTCCGAAGGTTGGTGAATGAAATTAGCATGGAACTGGCAAGCTCTACACTTCTTTGCATATTCAACAGCATCCGCTATCATGGTGGGCCAGTAATAGCATATTTGCTTGAGGCGGTCTTGTAATTTGGGGCCCGGTTGCTTTGTACCGTAAACTCCATCGTGAGCCTCCCGGAGTGCATGTTTGGCTTCTGTGTCTGATAAGCATCGTAACAGTAGCCCGTCATAAGAGCGTCGATACAGCAACTTGGTAGCTGTGTCATAGTAAAATCTAAGGGATCGCATTTGGATGGATACTGCTTCCTTCGGGTCCTCAGGAAGGATTCTCTAGACAGCGTAGTCTATGAAGGAAAATCTCCAGTCTTTAGCGTCGACGTTTGTTTCCATTACGTAACTGTGATGAATATACAAGGCATCTTTCATACAGAATAATTCTCGACCAGACACTGTGATCGACTGCTGAGTATTGGTAGGAACGGTCAAGGAAGCAGCAAGACCAGCTAGAGCATCTGCTTCTATATTCTGTAGTCGAGATACGTGCTCGATGAAGAATCCAGCAAAAGTAGATGCCATCTCGATTGTTGCTCTATGGTAGGGGATGAGATCTTCGTGGTGAACTTCGTAATCCCCTCGGACCTGACTAACTATTAGCTTAGAATCGCCGTGAGCCTCTAGATAGTCAACTTTCAGTTGCTTTGCCAGTTGTAGGTCAATTATTAGGGCATTATATTTGGCCACATTATTGGTACATGATTCCACAAGAGAATATGTACGGTGTATGACCAGATGATTAGGTGACACAAGCACGACACCTACTCCAGCCACGATGTTTCCTTTGGGCCCTGTTCTTGATGCACCGTCAAAGAACATTCGCCAAATAGGGATTTCTTCAGTTGTAGTGTTAGACTCCACCACTTCGTTGTAGAGTTTGGACGACTCCGGCACCGGATGAGCTGCTAAAAAATCAGCTAATGCTTGACCTTTTACTGCCTTCTGATGGACGAAGATCATATCATATGGGGTCAACAGCATTGTCCATGTAGCTAAATGGGAATTGAGAGAACCTGTTTAGTCATGAGTATTCTGAGAGGGTTGACTTTGGATATGATGTGGATAGTCTGCCCAGACACGTAGTGGCGTGTCTTTTGGATGGAAAATACTAGTACAAGATATTCTTTCTCCATCGGTGTGTATCTGTGCTCGGCACCCACCATTGTGCGGCTGAGGTAGTAAATTGTCTGTTCAAGGCCGCCTTCATTCTTCTGGACTAAGAGGGCACAAAGAAAATAATCCATGGCACGAATATATAGAAAAAAGGGCTTCCCTATTATTGGCGCTACTAGTACTGGAGGACTTGTAAGATATGCCTTGATGTCGTCGAACATACGTTGACATTGTTTAGTCCAGACGAAAGATACGCCTTTCTTCATGAGCTGGGTGAACGGTTGGCACCTTCCAGAGAGGTTTGAAATGAATCGTCTGATGTAGGCTAGCCTTTCTTGTAGTCCTCATAGCTCTTTGAGGTTTTTTGGAGGATGCATGTCGAGGATAGCCTTCACTTTCTCCGGGTCCAGATGTATACCCTTTGAAGTGATGACGAAACTAAGGAACTTGTCGCTGGAGACTCCCAGGAAAGACTTGGTTGGATTCATCTTGAGTTGGTGTGCACGCATTAGTTCGAACACCGTTCTCAAGTCTTGGAGGTGGTTGCCCTTGAGACGACTTTTGACTGCAATATCGTCTACGTAGAACTCTACAGTTTTACACAAATGATCGCAAAAAATTGTGTTTATGGCTTGCTGGTATGTTGTCCATGCATTCTTCAATCCAAAGGGCATCACCGTATAGCAGTACACCCCCAACGGTGTTCGAAAGATGTGTGCTTCTCGTCGTCGGGGAACATCTTGATCTGGTTGTAGCCTGAGAACCCATCCATGAAGGACATCCGTTCGAAGTCGCAAGTGTTGTCGATCATTACGTCGGTGATCGGTAGAGGGAACTCGTCTTTCGGACATGCAGAGTTCAAATCACGGTAGTCGATACAGACTCGAACTTTTCTATTCTTTTTTATGACTGGAACGATGTTGGTAACCCAGTCTGGGTTTTGTTCCTCGCGAATGAATCCACTGGCAATAAGCTTTTTGACTTCATTCTCGATAGCTTCCATGACGTCTGGTCAGAATCGTCGTTGTTGCTGCTTCACTGGCTTAGCTTTAGATGAAATGTTCAGGCGGTGCACGGCAACTTTAGGGTCCAAGCCTGGCATGTCTTCATAGCTCCATGCGAAGACGTCGATGAATTCTCTTATAAGTTGTATAAGAGATTGGCGTTCTTCGTCAGATAGACCTTTGCCGATGAAGATTGGTTTGACGGATGCTTCATCTCCTTGATTGACTTGGATGACTTCGTCTTCGGTAGGTGGTTCACGTTGTTCAAAGCGCAGCTCCTACCTGGTGTTCATCTTTTGCGCCTACTGTTCGAGTTCGATTGATTGGACATCGTCTGTAAATTGGTCGGCAGAAACCATGTTGACGGACAGAGTTGCTTTGAACATGTCGTCGATGCTGGAGTCTGAGTCCCAGAGGGAAGACTCAAAAGAATGAGAATAATGATCCGCTTCATCATCTGATCTTTCGGGAGTTGTTGGAGGAGAGACATAGCCCAAACCAACACCGCTTCGTTGTTAGTCGTTCTCAGATTTGCCTGGAGGAGCAAAGTGTCGTATTGGAAACCATCGTCCTCGGCCATAATTTAGCCCTTCGTCACTTTTGATGTCATATGCTATATTCTGGATGATATTCTTGGCCTGCCAACTATACCGAAAAAGTTGCATTTTTCCCGAGTCATAGTCAGCTTCTGTGTTGTGCTTGGGAGAAGTAGAGTCTGGAACAAATTTTCTCTCACCAATTATACGAACGAAGATGATTAGCTCTTCATCTTTCTTTCTGGCTGGAATGATGAAGCAGTGGATATCTTCTGGGTAAACTTTCTCCCTTAGGTGAGGCGTCGTGACCAGTATGCTGAGGTGTGGTCCTATACCGTTCTCTAGGGCGTATATCATATCTATGTAATGGTTTACAGATTGATAGACATCGGAGTAATTCAAAGATAAACCTTTACTAAGGAAATATGCAAGTTCTTCTTCAGGGATAACATCATCCGCTGAAGGTACATTATTCTGAGTATTGATATACTCAGTGAGCGAGTCGTCATCTAAAAGAGGAGCCGCACTCTTGGCCGAGTTCACCACGTAGGATAATTCTTCAAGATTGGGAGGACGGGCATCAGTAGGTTCCTCCTTGGGTGTTTTGCTGAGAGTAATGGTCAATGGTTTGACCTTGTCGGGTTTTTTTCTTCTTCACCCAGATTGTGAGAGGCTTCGGAGTACTTTTTGGAGTAGTACGTCCTTTGACTCGGACAATTGAGGGACCATCATTGGGGGATGGAGGTGCTTCAGCTTCATTGTCAGCTTTATTGCCATCATCCTTGGGGGGTTGAAATTGGTAAAGTACCGAATCTCCATAGTAACCTTCGATGCCCTTGAAAGGATCGACATCAGCAAACTCTGTCTTGACGACACCGTCGCTATTGACGTACTTGAAGCACCGGTGAAGTATGGAAGGGACGATCATGTTCTCATGTATCCATGGACGTCCCAACAAGATGTTATAGGATACATAGGCGTCGATCACATAGCAGGAAACCTCCGTTCGGAGATCACCGATCTGGCACTTGAGGCGGATCTTGCCCAGTGGATGGCTTCGACCAGTATTGAAAGCTATGATAGTTGTGTTGGTTGCAGATAGCTTGTGCAGATGGATTCCCATGATTTGAAGCAAACTTCTGGGAATGATGCTGAGGGAAGATCCTGCATCGATGTGCATGCGGTCCACCTTGATTGCCTCGATATACCCTGTATAGTATAGGGGTCTATCATGACGATTATCTTTGAGTAGCATGTCCTCTTGTGAGAAGGTGATGTTGGGCACCACTTCCATAATACTGTGACAGTGGGGGCAGGAGACAGGATCTTCAGCGGGAGCTTTGACCTCAGCGAGGTAAGTGTCAGCATGCAGCAATGCCTCACTTAAGGCCTTTCGCGTTTCTTTGGAGAGTCGCAATAGATCGAACAGAGACAACCTGGCGGGTGTATTGGCTAGCTGAGCCAGTATATCAAAGTTGTAGGGTCGATCCATGCCTTTAGGAGCTGGCGCCTTTAGAGATTTGTCAAACCGCATCTCCTTCTGCTTGGATGTGGTTTGAGGCTTGGACGGGCCGACTTCTGAGCTTGTAGGGGCAACAAGAGCTTGAGAAGGTAGTGCTTCTTCTTGTGCGGGATCGTACATTCGAAGATAAGTCTTTTCCGATCGCGTCTCGCTAGATAGAACCTCGTAGATGGGGGAGGATACCATGTGGCATGGCTTGAATTTCTTGCCCCTTCTTGCTTTGGGAGATGCTACTCCCTGCGTCACTTCTTGGGCAAGGTCCAGGTGGACCCACATGATCTCACCACGTCCAGTTCTGAGTGGGACTAAGGTTGAGTTGTGAGCTGGTGGTAGGTTGATGACTTCCATCATTGCCTTGGGGATCGGGATCACACCGTCGAGGACTTCTATAGGAGAAAAGTCGCCAAACTGTAGGAAGATCATGTTAGCTGATACGACCTTGTCTTCAGCTTCGAGGTTGATCACTTGGCTGTCGATAAGCTGTTGTATCTTCTTCTTCAGGACGATGCAGTCCTTGGTAGAGTGATGTACGTACCGATGGTAAAGACAGTACTTGGGATCATTGAGTTGGCTCGCCTCTGCAGGACGTCGTGGTGGAGGCAATGTCAGCTTATTATCCTTCGTCAATGTGTGGAAGATGGTAATAACGTCGTCTTCGTCGAAGGAGAAGGTATCCTTAGGCTTGTCGGAGGTGCCTTGAGAATTGGAAGCTCTTTTGGATGTGTCGACTTTCAGGACTTCTTTTCCTTTACCCCCACGAACAGGGATAGTTTGAGGATGCTTGCCTTTGTCTTCAGATTTGGGTGTCTTCAGCCCCAATAGTTCCAAGTTAGGAACGTCGTTTTCGGCAGCATCAGCGGCCCCAATAAAAGTGGGCCATGTATCATACTTATGTATACCTAGACAAAATTTTACTGTAGGAAGGAAGTTATGTCGACAAGTATCCATAAGTTCTGAGTCTGGTATGCCGAAGAGCATCTTCAGTGCTAGCCGTCTGAAGCGTTCGATGAAGGCAATGACAGATTCAGTATTCCTTTGCTTGGTCTCGATGAGAGTGGACATACTAACATACATGCCACTCTCGTAAAACCTGTTGAGGAACAACCTCTCCAAGTCTTTGAATGAATTGATACACCCGTCAGGCAGACTACAGAACCATTCGAAGGCTACCCCCTGTAAGGTACTAATAAACAGCTTCAACAGGAACGGATCATCTCGGGGCAAGTGCAGAGTCTGTGCGTTGAAGTACGTCATGTGCTGACGAGGAGAAGTCAAGCCGTCGAATGAGTTCAGCGTCAGCGGCATGTAGTTGGGAGGGCAAGTAGCGTTCTCCCACTCAGGGGGATACAATTGAGATATCCCCATCTGCTGCAGCTCATCTTTGTGTGAGATGGTGTTGAGGCGAGCAACCGGGGAATCAATTGCATCTTGTTGATTGAGTAGGTATTGGGAAACAGCTGCTAAACGGTTGTCAGGCGAAGGACCGCCCCCAACATTTGTAAGGTTTGGAGGAGGTGCAACGGAATGATACTCCTTTTGTAGGGAAGGAGGGTTGTTGCTGTGAGCCAGACGAGCGTGGGCTGAGACGTTTTGTTGAGGTGGAGGAACAGCCCCGGCAGCTTGAACAACCAAGATACTGGTAAGCATATCAGTGATCTTGGCGAATGCTGTTTTGAGACACTCTAGCCGTTTACTAGTCTGATCACTGGCTTCTTCAGGTTTTTGTCCGTCCGTCATGTATGTAGATAGCATGCGAGGATGCACAGAGGAAGTAGTGCAACTGGTGCTGATACTGTCTGTCTCCGAGTGGGTAAGTCATTCATCTTCAGGCAAAGGAGGTAGATAGTCGCCATCGGATTCGGAGGGATCATCGTCCCCTGGAAGGCTACCCCCAGTGTGGGGGTCATCTGCTTCAGATTCTGAGGGGATGCTACCCCCGTCTTGGGAATCTTCGTCGTCCATACGGAGTCTTGCCTTTGAGCAAGTGCCCATATAGACTCCTTCAGATGTGACAGCCCATTGGCCATCTGTTGGTAGACTTCGTCTTCTCCTCCTCGTGGAACTGAGAGATAAGGTTAGGTTAGTGGTTGTCACGCTCCGCTCCCGTAGGAGCGATCGTCCTCGCTAAGGCGTGATGTCGTACGGGCCTAGGTTGCGCCCGTGCAAGGCTAAGTCCGAAAATGGCCGATTTGAGCTCGGCCACAGAGGCGCACAGAGTTTCCCTATTTGCAGCGGAAAGTAAATGAACACAAGTTGAAGCGAATTCAAAATCTTTTCTGATTTTCAAGAAGTTTACAAGCGGCGCTAGGCCGAGTTTACAAGTCTCTCAAGCTCTCTCTCTCTGAAACATAAAAGGCATGCCAAGTGGCTTACAACATGGAATGATTCATGGCGATGTTCCGATACATTATATCCTGTATAGGGTGCTTCAGCTCCTTGTAATGCTCCAAGGCTCCAGAGTTGGCTCCGCGCCTTAGCACGTTCGAAGGAAGCTCCGTACTCGATGACGTCTCCTGCATCCTGCAAGCAAACTGTGGGGTTATCAGTACATTGTTATGCACTGGTGGGGAGGCTAGCTCGTCCACAATGCTATTATTACCAAACACATTCTATTTACTTTTGTGCACTGTCTATCATTCATTGTCTTTCTAATCTTTCCTTAGGGTTAGTTTTACGACATATTTCATGACCTATCTCGTGTTACCGATTTTACTGTGTTGCATGGAAATACATGCACGACTTACCCATACTTATCGTCCGGCCTTCCCTGTCCAAAGTAAACCAAGTTAGTCAACAATTCATATGTAATAACTTAACGCAATTCTCGTAAATATTTAGTGTCGAGGGCGTGTCCTTGCCTCAGATTCTAGCACGTTGCAGACGTATTTTCTAACTCATTTGCATGAAGTACTCTTTATCATTTGGTGTGTTACATTCAAGCCTGTTCAGAAGGTGCCTCATTCAGTTAACTTAGACTACTTTGTTTCAATGTAAGGACTTGTACGTGGATTGCCACCAGCAAAGCCCACTTAATCTATATGTACCGGTCGCTGGCACCATAAGCCAATTTGGACACCTTCTTCTTTGGTATTCTCATCTATGATCAGAGCATACGGCTGGTACACCTTGATAGTTTCTTGAAATACTCTCGCACTTACGTCTCCTGGGTGGCCAAGCCCGCACCCAGGCCAGCACCGTAAGCCGCCTTAATTTCCGCCTAGGTCGGTCACGATCCTCCCTTTGATCGTGCCTCAAAAATCCCTTATTCTGCCTACCTCCCATATACGAGGGGATTGTCAATGACCATTTCGTATTGACTTGTCATTTTAACTTAACGGCTGTCTCTGAGCCATAGGCTAACCCTTAGCCATAATGCGTTATCGACCAGGTTGGCGGCGGCGTTCGTGCAGCGCGGGTAGCGAGCCCCGTTGCACGTCCCCGTCATACCTGTCGCTAACCATTCATTCCTTTCTTATCTTTTATTCATTCTTCCTTTTCTTTCTTTTGTGCGTTTGTTCATTGATTCATTCACGTATCCGTTCATTCATTCGTTGATTCATTCATTCACTTATTCGTTTATTCATTCATTCATACATTTTGCAACTCCCCGTGCGGGAGTCGCCTTGACGACCCATCGGTCCCATAGTCTTTCAATGTTGCTATACTCTACTCAGAACGACTATGTTGATAGTCTTTCCGTTTCACTGTTGTAAACCATTCATTATTTTATTGTTGAATGCATAAGAAATTTGAAATGTAAGCTTGTCCTTAGCACGAGCGTGGAGTGCGGTACAAGAGTTCCTATATTTTCGAGTTCTTTTCCATGTTCTAAACAAGCATACAAGATGGGATTATTCCCTTAGCTAGGTACGTTGAGTCATTTATTAGCATGCGCAGTGTTATCGCCTAGCAATTCTAGCAATAGTATCCGTATTGTTATGTGTCTAGGCTAAGTAAAGACGGGTTCATCGGAGCCACCTACCTTAGTGATGTTCGCATCGGCCGAGCGATACTCCGAGCGTGCCTTTGAAAGTCTAAGTCTGGATTCCTCTTTGACGGGCCAATATAAGCCTTGCATCGATTCTTCATCAGGTCGATGCCAACTCTTCGGATCGACGGCTCGTTTGAGTCGTTGTACTTGCCATTTGAATCGGCGTTCCGCTAGGGCGGAGCAGGTCATTACATAATACACCACTCAAAACAAGTCTCGTCCTCGAGACTTCCTGAGTGCAGGTCATCCTATCGTTCCTTAACTCATGTCGTGTACGTATCTTAGACAATCCCTATCGAATGGCTTTATCGCTCGATGACACCGAACTACACTCGATACCTTTCCATGTTTCGTGTCGCATACGTTTGGTCGATTTTATTGAATAACTTTTCATTCATTTTAGAGATGATGGTACTTATTCAATTAACGTATTTCTTCGACTTGGTTGCTATTTTGTCGTGCCATGGGACTGTAATAGTCGCACGAGGTACGTTGTAATTCATCAAACACGAGAGTCGTAGGCTGAGGCAAACTCACTCATTCGTTCATGCGCATCGCAACACCCACTTGCAGCTGCATTCGAGTTCATCATATCGCTGAGTTTGGATCGTGCACATATTCAAGGCATCCCTCGAATACATACATTTCAACCAATCTTAGCGATTAGCAAAGTCGGACAAGCTACTCGTGATAGTTTCGATTTGTCGATCGTTTTACTTTTACTTCGATTAAAATCGAACTCATGTGTGTATCACTATCGTTTATCTCGGTCCTCGAGATGATTCGATTCGCTTCTCAAGCGCTCTTGTCTACGAAATGAATACGATTTCTTCTTAGCGGGGTCAACCAAGTCTAAGTAAATTTTCGACCGATTCAAAACCAAGTATTGCATTGTCATCGAGTATATCTTCATATCAATAATTCAATTCATTATCCCAACTTTACTTGTGCATCATCCATTCCTATCATTCACTTCGTTTGGGGCCAATCTCGTTGTCATTCATGCACACTCCCAGTTCCCCGTCCTACTCTAAGTCTTGTTGCCCCAAGTCTATCGTCCGTCCAGACGATACCGTAAACCACACAGGTTCAATTTCTCGGCATAGGGTCGTCCTCCTATCCGCTAGGTCATCTCACAAGGTCATAGGTACAAGTCAAGTTCTCGGTTCATTGTGCAAAGTCATTACACGACGCTCGCCCCAAATCCTATGGTTAAGCCATTTGTTTGTTTGTACGAGAATTTCTACCCAAGTTCGCTTCACTCAAATTTCTAAACATCAAGCAATGTTCACCCTATTCGCATCAACACGTTCTCCGTTCCAAGTCCTAGCTCGTTTAAGAAAGTCATCCTACGATAGGTTTTCCTCAACCAAATCCTCGATATGATATTATCGTATGTCCACACTAGCAATTTTTGTAGTCTATCTCTTCAAGTATGTTTTCATACAATTCACCTATCCATCCTATCCAATCCATGTAGTCGATCACAAGGTCATCTTGTATTGCGATATGTCGCGCCCCGATCTCACGTAAGTCTGATTATCCACGGCGGACATGAATCACCATGTCAACATTCCCGCGAAATAATTGTTCTCATCGGGATGTAACTCTTGCGTTGCATCTAGACCTACTCATTTTTGATACGCAGATTGGGCCTACTCAATCCTCAACTTTACTTCATCTTTTCAATCATAAGTCCGATCAATCCTCAAATTCGCCTTCTCTTCAAACCACAAGTCGTAGCAATCAAAATTGCCATGTCATAATATTTCGAGTTGGATCATTCCCGCTGGACATGAATCACCATGCCAACGCTCATGTGGAATGATCGTTCCAAATCCGACGTAACGCATGTGCGAGGCTGGAGTTGCGCTCGCACAAGACAAGATCGTTGTTGTTGTGGTTATTACCGAACAATCAAGTCACTTCCCTTCTTTATTTCAAACATTCATTTCTATCAAAATTCCCCAACATAGTATCCTTCAAAACGATAACTTCTAACACGATCATCATTCATCGAATCAGAGTACCACCGAGTTATTGTACATCGATCTTTGATACGCCTCAATACCATCGATGATGTACATAACCTGACGATAATCCTTTTGCAATGAATTTCGAGTCGTGCAACTTAATTTCCTCAATTCACATTGTCTCGTGCTAACTCTTTATTGAGCAACATCTATTCCAATTCCTTAGTCATTCTCGTATCTCCAGTCAATGTTTCCCATGTACGCTATCTTTCGATCGTGCTATCTTCGATCTCGTCTGAGTATTTCGTCTTAACTCAAGTTTCAATCCATTCGACTAACTTCAAAATCGCATGTACGATTCACTACGTGTCCTCGACCAACACACCCATTTTATTTTATCGTCTCCTATCTCCATTCAATCGTTTCGTAATTCGTACTACGCATTCTTAATTCGTTCGAACGGTATCTCGTTTGAGACTATCGAAGTCAAAACAAACTAAGTATTACTCATTCTAAGGCTTTGTGCGATATCATGCTTGTCGATATACTCATTTTATCCGTAAATCCTTTAGTCTCGCTCGAACAATTTCTATAACGTCCATACACCACTCAGGGTTCGAGCCACTCGACTGGTCGTTGACACTCGCTCTTATTCTTTTTTGAAGCTATCACATACACCACTCGGGGTCAAGTCATTCTATAATTCCTCAAAAGGTCATTCGATTCCCAATCGACATGTTCAATTACGCGTTCGCCCGTTCCTCAAAGTCTAAGAACCATTTCTCGTGTTCGTTTTGGCGTTGGTCAAACAGCGTCTCTATTGACATACATTCTAAGTCTCACTTATTCTCGTCCGAGAGATAGTCGATCTCGCTCGCAAACTCGTTCGCACCAGAAGGTCTAGGTACGCGATACTCGGCACAACTTAGCCAAAAGGCTGCGTGCATCACCATCCCGTTCGAACTATACTTCGATCTTGTGTACTCATTTGCTATTGTCAGCGTAAGGTTATTCAAGTACACACTGCATTTGCTAACTTTTAGCATTAGTTTTCTTTCAACTCAAGTCCATCGTGGTTTGGCACTAAGGCCTTCGCCTATCGATCCCGTTCAATCGAGTACTTGTACGAGCTTTTGAAAATATTAGACTTATTGTATGGAACATCCCAAGGCACAACGAGAGAGAACGTACACTTCTTTTATTTCAAAATGAGCTTTCCAAAACTGAAAGAATCGAAATGAAGTCCAAGGACGTAAAGCGGTGCTCTGATACCAATCTGTCACGTCCCGCTCCCGTAGGAGTGATCGTCCTCGCTAAGGCATGATACCGCACGGGCCTAGGTTGCACCAGTGCAAGGCTAAGTCCGAAAACGACCAATTTGAGCTAGGCCACAGAGTCGCACAGAGTGTCCCCATTTGCAGCAAAAAGTAAATGAACACAAGTTGAAGCGAATTCAAACTCTTTATTGATTTTCAAGAAGTTTACAAGCGGCGCTAGGCCGAGTTTACAAGTCTCTCAAGCTCTCTCTCTCTCTCTCTCTCTGAAACATAAAAGGCGTGCCAAGTGGCTTACAACATGGAATGATTCATGGCGATGTTCCGATACATTATATCCTGTATAGGGTGCTTCAGCTCCTTGCAACGCTCCTAGGCTCTAGAGTTGGCTTCGCACCTTAGCACGTTCGAGCGAAACTCCGCACCCGATGACGTCTCCTGCGTCCTGCAAGCAAACTGTAGGGTTATCAGTATATTGTTATGCACTGGTGGGGAGGCTAGCTCGCCCACAATGCTATCATTACCAAACACGTTCTATTTACTTTTGTGCACCGTCTATCATTCATTGTCTTTCTAATCTTTCCTTAGGGTCAGTTTCATGGCATATTTCATGACCTATCTCGTGTTACCGATTTTAATGTGTTGCATGGAAATACATGCATGACTTACCCATACTTACTGTCCGGCTTCCCTGTCCAAAGTAAACCAAGTTAGTCAACAATTCATATGTAATAACTTAACGTGATTCTCGTAAACGTTCAGTGTCAAGGCGTGTCCTTGCCTCAGATTCTAGCACGTCGTAGACGTATTTTCTAACTCATTTGCTTGAAGTACTCTTTATCATTTGGTGTGTTACATTCAAGCCTGTTCAGAAGGCGCTTCATTCAGTTAACATAGACTACTTTGTTTCAATGCAAGGACTTGCATGTGGATTGCCACCAGCAAAGCCTACTTAATCTATATGCACCGATCGCTGGCACCACAAGCCAATTTGGACACCTTCTCCTTTGGTATTCTTACCTATCAGAGCGTGCGGCAGGTACACCTTGATAGTTTCTTGAAATATTCCCGTACTTACATCTTTCGGGTGGCCAAGCCCGTACCCAGGCCAGCACCGTAAGCCGCCTTGATTTCTGCCACGATCCTCCCTTTGATCGTGCCGCGGAAATCCCTTATTCTGCCTACCTCCTATATACGAGGGGATTGTCCACGACCATTTTGTATTGACTTGTCATTTTAACTTAACGGCTGTCTCTGAGCCATATGCTAACCCTTAGCCATAATGCGTTATCGACGAGGTTGGCGGCGGCGGCCATGCAGCGCGGGTAGCGAGCCCCGTTGCACGTTCCCGTCGTACCTGTCGCTAACCATTCCTTCATTTCTTATCTTTTATTCATTCTTTCTTTTCTTTCTTTCACTTGTCCGTTCGTTCATTGATTCATTCACGTATCCGTTCATTTATTCGTTGATTCATTCATTCACTTATTCGTTCATTCATTCATTCATACATTTTGCAACTCCCCATACGGGAGTCGCCTTGGCGATCCATCGGTCCCATTGTCTTTTAATGTTGCTATACTCTACTCGGAACGACTATGTTGATAGTCTTCCCATTTTATTGTTGTAAACCATTCATTGTTTCATTGTTGAATGCATAAGAAATTTGAAATGTAAGCTTGTGCCTTAGCACGAGCGTGGAGCGCGGTGCGAGAGTTCCTATATTTTTTGAGTTCTTTTCTATGTTCTAAACAAGCATACAAGATGGGATTATTCCCTTAGCTAGGTGCGTTGAGTCATTTATTAGCATGCGCGGTGTTATCGCCTAGCGATTCTAGTAATAGTGTCCGTATTGTTATGTGTCTAGGGTAAGAAAAGACAGGTTCATCGGAGCCACCACCTTAGCGATGTTCGCATCGGTCGAGCGATACTTCGAGCTCGTCTTTGAAAGTCTAAGTCTAGATTCCTCTTTGACGGGCCAATGTAAGCCTTGCATCGATTCTTCATCAGGTCGATGCCAACTCTTTGGGTCGACGGCTCATTTGAGTCGTTGCACTTGTCGTTTGAATCGACGTTCCGCTAGGGTGAAGCGGGTCATTAAAGTGGTCCACCGTCTTTGATTGGGGCTTCCGTAAGGGGGACCCCATGAAGCCATGTTGGATGAAATACATAGTGGCTTCTCGTCGTCAGAGAAGTGCAGCCGTCGAAACATGGACTTTCTTTAAGGGACTCTTGTTACTATGGAGCAACAATAGTTGATAACAATATTGGTGCACGGAAGTGCACTATGAATTTTTATGTTCTTCCTCGCTTTACGGTTATGATTTATCATGTCGTACAAGTCAGCGGAAGGGAGTTTTGTCTTACAACCCATGTTGCATGCATCATCGAGCTTTGCCTGCGGGTTCATAAGGAGACTAGGCGCATCCAGACTTAGTTCATGTACAGGGGCAACCCCCACACCTAAGTTCTGTGATGTCCTTGAAGACAGCCCCGTGCTATACACGTTGGGACCTGTCTTTTTGCTGTGGGCGCATAGGCCTTGGAGACTGGGTTTGGGTGCATGCTTCTTGACAGCATGTTTGAGTCGCCTTGATGTGGGCGCATAGTATGGATCCAGAGAGCCTGGGCACATAGCCTTGGGCATATGACTCTGAGTGCCCAGTCTGTTGAAGACAGAAGTGTTCTGGTTGGGGCTATGCGCCCAAACACTCCCATGGGCGCATGGCTTTAGGCGCATGCTTGGTGGAGTAGCGCTGTTTTCTCCCAGTTCTGCCTCCTTCGTTCGTGAGCCTCGCCGGGTCTGGCCAGAGTACCACACACCCCGATCCTTGGCATCGTAGTATTTTTCTCTGCCAAGTCTCGAGTGTTGAACACTCTGTTGTTGGTTGTGGAGGGAAGAAGTCACTGGGCTAGTAGAGCCTGGAACGGTGTGAGCCTTCTCCATTTGGGGGACTTCTGTGGCAGAGTCCTGCACCCAGGTGACAGATTCCTCCAGCTAGGGGTGGCGATGGGTAGGGTAGGGTAGGGTAAGGGCAGGAAGAGGGCAGTGTAGGGTAGGGTATTAACATTTTTTGATACCCTAGGGGAGTCGTGAGGGTAGGGTAGGGTAGCCCTCTTCCAAAAAATCAATACCCATTACCCGTCCTTGTCCTTTACCCTCACAGGGTAGCTGAGGGTCAGGGTAGGGAGGGTAAGGGTATCACCCTTGCCATTTCAGTATTTTTTACTTTGAAAATCATTTTTTTTGCTAGTAAACACCTTGATACTTAAGATTTTTACAACATTCAAAAATTAAAACAACTTAATAAGAAATAACAGGAGGAATATTTTTTTTAACTAAAGGCACTAAACCCAGTTATATAGTGGAACCTGAGATGCCTATATACCCAAGGAGGGGGCTAGACTTGACTCATTAGGATCAAGCACCATGTAGTTCTCCTAATCCTAAGTATTAACTAATTACAAAAAACTACAAGTATGTAGTAGTAATACTATGGCAGTGGGAGTGTGGGTAATCAGGTTTGGGAGAGGGGTAGGGTCGAGGGTTTGAGAGGGTTAAGGGTAGTGGATAGGGTAGTGATTCAGGGTAGGGTAGGGCGGGTACCCGGGTAAGTGTACTAGGGTAACAAGATAAAACCCTTACCCTACCCTAATTCCAAGAGGGTAAGGGTAGGGCTTGCCCTCCTAGGGTAGAGGGTACCCGTGGACACCTGAGGGTGCAGGGTACCCGGCTCGGGTAGAGGGCACCAGGGCAAAATTGCCAGCCCTACCTCCAGCTGTATATTCGCTATGGCACTAGCAGGATATGTGCAGCGAGCCTTCGGAAGCCAAGTCTTACGAGACTTGTTTGGTTTGCTAATTTTGAGGGAGTAGAGCCGTCCCTCGAGAGCATCTCTTCGAACGCCTGCTGATTGAATTTTACGATCATCATCTTCTGAGTACTCTCCACTTTGTCGGTATCGGATTACGTCACCACCTTCTCGTCAGAGGAAAAGGTAGTCCCCAGCAGAGTCTCCATTTTTGTGGATACACACAAAAAAGAAGAAGAAAATGTTGTCTTTTCTTTTTTATTGGCGTAAGGCACCACAAATCGAGTACGCCTGAGAGATCCTTCGCTGAGGATCCCCGAGAACAAAAAAAGAATTTTGGGGAATGGGACGATGGAGATCGAGTGGCAGTTGCTCCTTTACTCCGTTGACACTCCGATTATAAAAGTGGGAGAAAACCTAAGAAAATTGTTAACTCTCGGCTCACTGGCAAGAAGTGCAGCAATTTGGCTCTTGAAAATGCTCTCCGTTCTGTGTGTTTGAAGAGGGATGAGGCCCCCTTTTATAGTCGTTCTTGAACTGGAATGGTGTTATGCGCCCATATAAAGAGATACGCTGGTTCTTATGTTGGCGTATAGTCCTGCTTTGAGCGCATAAGATGTAGGTGCATACAGGCTACGAGATCGTGGGTTGGTCATACTGTTGACGTAGCCGCATGCTTCGGTGCACGACTGCTCGTGTGGACTGACATGGCCATGTGCTTCGGTTCACGTTTTGATCGTAGCTTTGACTGAGTCAGGCTTGGGCGTATAGCCATGTCTCAGGCTATTCGCCCTCTTTTCGGGGGAGCTAGTCTTGGGTGCATGAAGTTACACTTGAACTGGGCGCATGTGGCTTCATTCAGTAGGCGCATGGAGCTTCATTCAGTGGGCACATGGAGTCATACTGACTTGGGCGCATGGAGCTACTCTTGACTTGGGCGCATGGAGCTGTGTTTGCTGAAATTTTTTCATGCTTCTACAGTATTTCTTTTGTTATTCTACTTTTTTGCTGATGTCTTTTGTGTGACTCAGTCGTTTAGCTTCTTATCGGCCATTTCAGTCATTCGTCTTGCGCAAGCGCAACTCTAGGCTCATGCCGCATCACGTCTTAGCGAGGACGGTTGGTTCTGTGGAACCACGACGTGACATAATGGTGTAAAGGCATAATTTTACGTCCTTAGATTTTTGATTAAATTCTTTTGAACTCTGATGTTGTTACTTTTATAATCGATGTTATTGGCGCTCTCTCTCAATGTTCTGCGAAAAGTTTCATACAATAAGTCTATATATTTTGTGAAATCTCTCCAGAGAAATTCGAAAAAGAAAAGGTAGTATTACGTAAGGCACTGTTGGCTGAGTTGAGCTGGGCAATAAACACAAAGACTTGCATACGGTAGCAAGTGTGGTATCACATATCTTCGAATGAGAATAAGTTAGATTTGATTTATGAAATATTGAGTAGTCAACTATAAAGTGTTGTCAAATGACGATATCGTCGATACGACGTAGATGGATCATGCTTCAATTTTGAGAAATGGTTCGGACGGAGATTCAAAGTGATTGATTGTGATTCAAATAATTATTTCAAGGATTTGTTGAGTGACTTTATCCCTGAGTGGTGTATGGGATAGCCTTGGGGATGTACGATTGAATTGAGGATTGGGGTACAAATGAGTATTAACAAACGATGCGATAACACAAAGCCTTAGAATGAGTATTATTGTGTTAGCCGTGACTTCGATGATTATACGAGTTGAGTTAGATGAAACAAGAGACGACGCATAGCGGATTGGGATGCATCGGTTACAAAATATTGAAGAAAATAATAGATATACTGAATTAAAGAAAAGTTAAGGTACAATGGAGTGGATGACTCAGTCGAAGAATCATTATGAATTATATATAAAAAGTTAGCACAATTGGAAGTTAGTGTGTATGGAAATAATATGAAGATACGAAAATGACTCAGATGATTTTAAATAAAATTGCTCGATGACTTGAGACATGATAAAATAATACAATTTGAGGAATTATGTTGCGCAATAACCAAGATAGACAATAACGTGTGTGATTTTGAGTTTGAACAAATTGAGCATGTAACTAGTTCGGAAGATAGCTGTGGTTGATTTGATCATGAATATCGAGGAGCGGATTGTATATCCAGTTCGGATAATAGCATTGATTGCATGACTCAGGATTCGTTGTAAAAGAAAGATCATCAGGTTATGTATATCATCGATGGTATTGAGA
Organism: Iris pallida; assembly: GCA_029216955.1. Lineage (NCBI taxonomy): Eukaryota > Viridiplantae > Streptophyta > Magnoliopsida > Asparagales > Iridaceae > Iris > Iris pallida. The sequence goes on from JANAVB010024199.1 coordinate 548,803, forward strand.
CGTATCAAAGATCGATGTATGATAACTCAGAAGTACTCAGATTCGAGGAATGATGATCATGTCAAATATTGTTGTTTGAATAGAATCTATACTTGGGATTTTTATAGTAATGAACGTTTGGATGACTTGATAAAATAAACTTGAAGTTTGCGTGAATGGATACTACTCAGACCATGTGAAATGAAAATACTAATAGATTTGATGATCATAGATATAATGACTCGGAGAAATTTAGTAGGCGATCTTGTGATTCTACAACGAAAAAGTTGTACGATTAGACTGGTAGGATTGAAGTTTGAGAAAGATATGATTGACAAAAATTTGGATGGATGTGTTGCGACACAAAATTTGAAATCAATAGTTATGACTTGTGATTTTGTAGTCAAGGTATTTGACTTTGAATCGGTGGATTGTATCACTTAGGTATGAGGATTTGGACTAAGAGAGTGGTTCGAATTAATGTTGTTAATCATCTTATGTCGAGGATTTTGGTCGAAACAAATTTAACTTAGGAATGGCTTTGTTGAACGACTCGGACCCCATTGAAACGAATGTTGCAAATGCAAGTTGTATGTCACTCTCGTTTCCTGCTATACGTGTTTTCAGTATACGTGTATGAATTTTTGACGTTTCTCAGGCGATCCGTATTTTGACTTGTCTTGTTTAGCCTAGTCTTGGTTTAATCTTGGCTTGACTTGGTTTGTTTTGGTTCATGTTGGCTTGGTTTGGTTTGAGTTGGTTCATTATGGTGAACTTCCTATTTAAACCAACTCTCCTCTCTCTCCTTTCATTTACTTCTCATTTATTTCCTTCTTTTCCATTACTCCTCTCCACCCACCAAGAACCCTAGGCAAGTGCAATCTTGCTTCATGATGGATCTCCCATTTTATTCTTCCATTCTCTTCTCTACTAGATTCTAAGCCTCTTTAGAGCTTAGCATTTTTGATTTTGGTGGGTGGATTTGTGTAGATCTAAGTTATAAGTTTTTATTATTTTCTTGGTTTTGATCTAATACAGTTTGGTATTTTCTAAAACCAGTCATCCCAAGCTGTAGGAAATCTCGTTCTGTGCAGTTTAGACCCTTGAAAGTCCCAATTCGGACTTGTCTTGAGCAAGTTATGCTCATTTAAAGTTTTCGGGTTCTCATGGAGCTTGGCTGCTATTTGGAGAAGAAGAACAGTGTGCTGGCGCCATGTTGGGCCAGGAGCCCCATTTTTCCATGGCGCCCCGGTGCCCTGGCACCCAGTCTGGCCTAGGCGCCCCTGCCCCTTGCATTCATGGTGCTTAGGCGCCAATTTGATGCGCCCAGTCTGGCCCAAGCGCCCTGTGCGCTCTGGCGTCCCCTCCCCTTGCGCTCACGGGTGCTTAGGTGCCCAGTGTGATGCGCCCCTCCCTCTGGTCATCAAGGCCCAGGCGTCCATGTTGGCCCAGGCGCCCACGATGATCCAGTGCCCATGGCCATGCGCCCAGTCTGACCATGCGCATTGACTCGGCCATACGCCATCCTGACCCTGGCGCCCAAGCTTACTTAGGTGCCATCCTGACCCTGGTGCCCAAGCTTACTTAGGAGCCATTCTGGCCCAGGTGTCCATTCATGCCTAGGCTCCATCATGGCCCTGGCACCCATTGGTGTCCAGGCGCCCATCCATGCCTAGGCGCACCTTGTGATATGTCTGCCTCCATGTACCTTCCTTGTTCTTGCAGTTGTTTATATGTTTTGTTATATACATGCACCCTGAGCTTCGACCCAACCTGAGCATGACCTGACTTGGCTGTTGTAAAACCCCTAAATTTCTACTATTTTTTTAAATAAATTTGATACTGATATATATATTTTTTGTATTGTACATCGCGTAGTCGTATTGTACGTCGCGCACGAAATTTTTATTTTTCGTAATTGCTCGACGAGTGCGAATATGTACGAGCGTACATATTTTTGAAAAATATGTTTCTATTTTTTTTATAGTTTCAAAATAATATACATAATAATTATTTTGTTATCATTCCAAAATTCCCAAGTTTGTTATTTTACTTATAAAGCCTTTCATTTCTTACAATTATTAATAATAAATAATATTTTTATTGTATACTAGAAAAGCATAATTAAGAAAATATTATTTGTGCATACATATATATTTATAATTATTTATTAGTGTATTTTTAAATAATAATGTAATTTTCAAAATTATTATTATTAGTATTTTAGAAAATATATTTTGAAATTATTGTGGCATTTAAATCTTGATTTGATTTTATGGATATATTTAAATAGTTAAATTAATATCTATAATTGAAATTTGATTTATCTTATTTGATTTTAAACTAAAAGATGGAATTTAATTAGATTTAAATTGGATTTTGATTTTGATTTGGATTTGATTGATTTTAAGTTAAGTAGCAAATTATCTATTTTTGGGTTTAAATATTCATAATCCTTATCCAACTGGAATTTCCCACATCCTATAAATAGGCAGGTACTCCTCCATAAATTTCTCACATCCACAAATTCTCCACAACCAAACGTGAGTGCATCGTGTCCATGTCGCCTCCCGTCCATATCTTATTCCATCTTTTTACATATACATCATCCCCTTCGTGTCGACAATCCCGACACAATTAATCCCTAACCTATCCCTATTCTAAACCCCCGCAGCCCTGACACGCTGTTTCCCGGTCACCAGCAGCACACCCACACTGCCTCGCCATCCTGACGTCAACGTAACAACAGCCCCCAATCTTCTATTACAATCCACCATCGCCTCTGTTACGGTAATCCCAGAACCACCACCCGGACCACCATCACCGGCACCACTACGCCCGGTGCCACCTCGTCCCCAAAACCCAACACTGCCATAAGGCATACCCACCCATACCATTGCCAAGACCCCGCCGTCGCAGCACACCGCTGCCACCACCAGAACTCTCTGCCTTCTTGGACACAGTCGGTCACAATCACCACCACCACGGCCATCGCCGACCGAACATCCCCACATCCCCGGCCAGCGCAGTCCCAGTACCCCACCGAACCCCTGGTCTCGAGCAGCACATCCCCTCGGTGCATCCACGACACACCGGCCGACCCTGCAACTACAACGTCCCTAAACACCCGAACAGCCAAACCCATCGCCCACCACCACCACTGCTTCAGCCGAACACCACCACCATCAGCCTTCCAGCCACCCGACCACCGTAAACCAACACCGCCACCACCATCATCAAGAAGAAGGAAAAATAAAAATAAAAACCCCAAACCTAACCAGACCGCCGGCCGGATCCGCCGCCGCCGCCGCGGGGTTCTGGACCTCGTCTCCTACGCCTGCTCCGTGCTGTCGGATTCGGGTCGGAGATCCGCATCCGACCCCGACGCGACGAGCACCGCCGTCGCCACCGTGCCGTAGGCGCAGTGCACACCGCACCCTCTCTCCTCTCACCCGCAGCTCCATCTCCCCCGATCGACCGTGCCCCTCCGATTCCTTCTCCTCTGCCGCCTTCCTTGGCCGCGACCACCGCTCCTTTCATCTCTGCCCCCTTCTCTTCATCTCATCTCTCTCTCTCTCTCTCACTCTGTAATGAATCGGAAAAGGAACCCCATAGTTATTTAGGGATTTTACTATTCTTCTTATTCTTATTATTATTATTATTAGTTATTATTACTGTTATTATTATTATTATTTTTATTATTATTATCATTATTATTATTATTATTATTATTATTTTGGTTGTTTTATTAGTATAAAGGAAAAGACAACTACAGTCGTTTGATGCTTTATATTATTATTAGTATTATTGTTATGAATATTATTATTTTTGGTTGATCTATTTGATAAAAACATATAGGTACGACTCATAAACGGGTATTATAATATTTTGCCATTATTAATATAGTAGTAATATTTTTTTTGGTAAATTTTATAAAATAATTATAGTAATATATTTGTGAAAAATATTATTACACATTATTTCAACTATAGCTCTTTGAACTATAAATTTTCTATCTTGCGAATTTTATTTTTAATCTAAAATTATTTTAATTAATAACATATAGATTTCTACCTAAAAAATAGTATTTTGACAAACTTGGAGTTTTAGCCTAAAAATATTGTTATTATTTTCAAGCAGGTACTTTATCTAAAATTTATTTTACTAATAAAAGCTAGTTTTCAAATATTATATATATTTTCTAACAATAGAATATATATTATATTCCTTCGATTATCTTTTGGTCCATGACTAATCCCATCTTTCCTATTCTTTTACCAATTCTATACTACCTTATGTCCACCCTAACTAATTTGACCCTACTGGATCCAATGGAACTGTCCGTACCACCATCACAGGTCACGTTGTGTAGTTGTTATCCGAAGTCGCAGTTCGTGCCAACCTTGATCATTGAAATACACCAGGCGTCCTACCAGGCAAGACACCTTGCCATTCGTTATGATTTATTTTAGCTCATATTTTATGCATTATTCATTATTTTCTTTATGCAAAATAAACGGTGATACATGGCATAACCTGTTAGAACTTACTGTTCAGTTATATTTCCTGCTATATATTATTTTTCTTACTCATTAAACCTAGATTTAAGGGACCACCTTTGTGTGTTGCATTCATGGCCTTGACACATTGTACCACAAAGTTGTGTGTCGCATGTAGAATACGGACGTGCGTGATTGGCTGGCCACCAGTACGCACAAGCCGTGCGATAGGAATAACCGCTAATAGAGGTTGCATGCTTAGTTTGACTTAGCGGTTATAGAGGTCTTCTGTTATAGATACAACATAGTAGGCATTAGGCGGGGAGGACAATTTCTTAGCGTATGGGCTTCGATGCACTTTCCCTTGTGACCCAGAAGCTCCGCTGGAGATACGGGGTTGATGACCCATGATTACTGACGGCCACTGACGTTCTGTAAAACGTTATGCTCTTACTGATGGGCCTCTGGTGCCCCAAGGGGGGACTACGCTGATCCTATTTAGCCAGGGCCCATGCGTAGGAAGGATTGTTCTTAACTACATTTTACTTAGAATGTATAAGCACCTTTATCCGTTAGGTACGAGTATTTTTGATTTGGGTACTTGTATCTGACCGTGGCTTGGAACAATAACTTGTCGCGAATTAGTTCGTCACATCTTGTCCTTATTTGGTTGTAGGTGTGGCTTACTACTTTGATAAAAAGGTATTGAACCTTGTTGGGGTCCGGATACCATATTGGATTCATAGCATGGAAAGATACGTCACCGTGAATTAGTTTACCATCTCCTGTCCTTGTTTGGTTGGGGGGATGGTAAGCTAGTTCAATAGGTGTGTATTGGACCATGTTATAATTCAATTGACTTATTTATTTGAGCAATATTTATTCAGTTTATATGGCATGATATTATGTGTCTTGTTACGTCCCTCTGAGGACCTGGTTATCTCTTCAGGTGTGTGCTCTTGTCTTTCGCAGGTGTTCTAGCTTTAGCCGTGATCATCGCTATTTTCAAGGATGATTGCACTTGGATCGTCTTCGCTTGGCTCCCCAAACTCTTTCTTTTGTATATCATGTATTTCTTTTCATTGTTGGTGGTGGATTTGTCTCCGCCCAACATATTGTATCATGACAATTCATTATCATTATATGATATCTTTTATTTATTTATTTTGTGTGGATGAGATTAGTTATGGTTCTACTGCATTTTACAGCTTATGTATTCATACGAGGATTCCATATATTGGAGTGTACTTCGTATGAATACAGCTGGCAAGTCTACGTTCGTAGTCTTACGTATTTTGGGACTGGGGCATTACATATTTTTGTGGTGGCCCATGCAGGTCAAGATAAATTGTTTGGTTACTTTACCGTACCAAGCAAGCCTGCGAATAGGAATAGAATTCTAAGATCTCATCCACATACTTGACCTCTTTCCTCGATTCCATATTCGAACTATCGTTCGACTCATCGACTGCATCTTGCTTGATTCCTTCCATCATAATTATTATCTCCCCTTCGTGTTTTGCTAGAAGTTAGACAGGTGACCCCTACTAATTAGACATAGTCCCAAAACACCATTAGTTTAAATTTTAAGTTGGGTAGAATGCCTTGTGACCTAGCAATCCCTTTGTACTTGTGACCTATATTCACAAGTTTACTTAGATTCTAGAATTTAGAGGGCCCTAACCCATCTAGTCTACCAAGGACTTGGGCAAGCAGACTGTAGGACGACTGTATGGAGACCAACACAGGATATGACTTAGAATCGTTTGAACTAATTCTACTTTATTTCAATCTTAATCTCGTGCCTATACTTTTACTATCTAGACTAATGATGCTAATGTAGCCTAGTTTTTGCAAGCTCAATTCTTTATCAAGCTTTTTTATGACATATGTTATTGGAGGCCTCCACTAACGTATTTTCTACTCAGAACCAGTGCATGATGGTCTGATCAACCTAGTGCACTTTGGTTCGCTTATATCTATCGTTCTACGTGGATGGGGACATAGCTAAACTTTTCCTTTAGAGCCCCATCCGCGACTGCCTTGGCAACTCCTTTTGAAATTTTTCGGTCGTCCTTGAACCACGTATTCGTACTCGATAATATCGCCTTTTGAACTCCTTATTGCTTTCGCCTTCACATATTTTAGAAGGACGAATGCATTATACTAGAACTTCCTCTAGCCTTCCTATCGATTATGACCATATCGTATTATTTTTCTATCATCTAGATCGTGATTTCTTATGGAATAATTTTGTTATTGATTGTTCCCCATCGATACCCCTTGTGTCTTCTCACCCCCCTACTTATTCTTAATTTCGAAGACGAAATTCTTTTAAGTTGGGTAGGATGTAAAACCCCTAAATTTCTACTATTTTTTTAAATAAATTTGATACTGATATTTTTTTGTATTATACATCGCGTAGTCGTATTATACGTCGCGCACAAAATTTTTATTTTTCGTAATTGCTCGATGAGTGCGAATATGTGCGAGCGTACATATTTTTGAAAAATATTTTTCTATAGTTTCAAAATAATATACATAATAATTATTTTGTTATCGTTCCAAAATTCCCAAGTTTGTTATTTTATTTATAAAGCCTTTCATTTCTTACAATTATTAATAATAAATAATATTTTTATTGTATAATAGAAAAGCATAATTAAGAAAATATTATTTGTGCATACATATATATTTATAATTATTTATTAGTGTATTTTTAAATAATAATGTAATTTTCAAAATTACTATTATTAGTATTTTAGAAAATATATTTTGAAATTATTGTGGCATTTAAATCTTGATTTGATTTTATGGATATATTTAAATAGTTAAATTAATATCTATAATTGAAATTTGATTTATCTTATTTGATTTTAAACTAAAAGATGGAATTTAATTAGATTTAAATTAGATTTTGATTTGGATTTGGATTTGATTGATTTTAAGTTAAGTAGCAAATTATCTATTTTTGGGTTTAAATATTCCTAATCCATATCCAACTGGAAATTCCCAAATCCTTTAAATAGGCAGGTCTCCTCCATAAATTCCTCACATCCACAAATTCTCCACAACCAAACGTGAGTGCATCGTGTCCATGTCGCCTCTTGTCCATATCTTATTATCTTTTTACATATACATCATCCCCTTCGTGTCGACAATCCCGACACAATTAATCCCCAACCTATCCCTATTCTAAACCCCCGCTGCCCTGACACGCTGTTTTTCGGTCACTAGCAGCACACCCACACTGCCTCGCCATCCCGACGTTATCGCAACAACAGCCCCCAATCTCCTATTACAAACCACCATCGCCTCTGTCACGGTAATCCCAGAACCACCACCCGGACCACCATCACCGGCGCCACTGCGCCCGGTGCCACCTCGTCCCCAAAACCCAACACTGCCACAAGGCAGAGCCACCCATACCATTGCCAAGACCCCCCGCCGCAGCACACCGCTGCCACCACCAGAACTCTCTGCCTTCTCGGACACAGCCGGTCACCATCACCACCACCACGGCCATCGCCGACCGAACATCCCCACATCCCCGGCCAGCGCCGTCCCAGCACCCCGCCGAACCCCTGGTCTCGAGCAGCACATCCCCTCGGTGCATCCCCGACACACCGGCCGACCCTGCAACTACAACGTCCCTAAACACTCGAACACCCAAACCCATCGCCCACCACCACCGCCGCTTCAGCCGTACGCCACCACCATCAGCCTCCCAGCCACCCGACCACCGTAAACCAACACCGCCACCACTATCATCAAGAAGAAGGAAAAATAAAAATAAAAACCCCAAACCTAACCAGACCGCCGGCCGGATCCGCCGCCGTCGCGGGTTTCTGGACCTCGTCTCATACGCCTGCTCCGTGCTGTCGGATCCGGGTCAGAGATCCGCATCTGACCCCGACACGACGAGCACCACCGTCGCCACCGTGCCGGAGGCACAGTGCACCCCCGTCTCCGCACAGCCTCCGCGCCCTCTCTCCTCTCGCTCGCAGCTCCATCTCCCCCGACCTACCGTGCCCCTCCGATTCCTTCTCCTCCGCCGCCTTCTTTGGCCGCGACCACCGCTCCTTTCATCTCCGCCCCGTTCTCTTCATCTCATCTCTCTCTCTCACTCTGTAATGAATCGGGAAAGGAACCCATAGTTATTTAGGGATTTTACTATTATTATTATTATTATTATTATTAGTTATTATTATTATTATTATTATTATTATTTTGGTTGTTTTATTAGTATAAAGGAAAAGACAACTACAGTCGTTTGATGCTTTATATTATTATTAGTATTATTGTTATGAATATTATTATTTTTGGTTGATCTATTTGATAAAAAGATATAGGTATGACTCATAAACGGGTATTATAATATTTTGCCATTATTAATATAGTAGTAATAATTTTTTTTGGTAAATTTTATAAAATAATTATAGTAATATATTTGTGAAAAATATTATTACAAGTTATTTCAACTATAGCTCTTTGAACTATAAAATTTCTATCTTGCGAATTTTATTTTTAATATAAAAATATTTTAACTAATAACATATAGATTTCTACCTAAAAAATAGTATTTTGACAAACTTGGAGTTTTAGCCTAAAAACATTGTTATTATTTTCAAGCAGGTACTTTATCTAAAATTTATTTTACTAATAAAAGCTAGTTTTCAAATATTATAGATATTTTCTAACAATAGAATATATATTATATTCCTTCGATTATCTTGCAGTCCATGACTAATTCCATCTTTCCTATTCTTTTACCAGTTCTATACTACCTTATGTCCACCCTAACTAATTTGACCCTACTGGATCCAATGGAACTGTCCGTGCCACCATCAGAGGTCACGTTGTGTAGTTGTTACCCGAAGTCGCAGTTTGTGCCAACCTTGATCATTGCAATACACCAGGCGTCCTACCAGGCAAGATACATTGCCATTCGCTATTATTTATTTTAGCTCATATATCATGCATTATTCATTATTTTCTTTATGCAAAATAAACTGTGATACATGGCATAACCTGTTAGAACTTACTGTTCGGTTATATTTCCTGCTATGTATTATTTTTCTTACTCATTAAACCTATATTTAAGGGACCACCTTTGTGTGTTGCATTCATGGCCTTGACACGTTGTACCACGAAGTTGTGTGTCGCATGTAGAACTCGGACGTACGTGATTGGCTGGCCACCAGTACGTACAAGCCGTGCGATAGGAATAACCGCTAATAGAGGTTGCATGCTTAGTTTGACTTAGCGGTTATAGAGGTCTTCTGTTGTGGATACAACATAGTAGGCATTGGACGGGGAGGACAATTCCTTAGCGTATGGGCTTCGATGCACTTTCCCTTGTGACCCGGAAGCTCCGCTGGAGATACGGGGTTGATGACCCATGATTACTGACGGCCACTGACGTTCTGCGGAACGTTATGCTCTTACTGATGGGGCCTCTGGTGCCCCAAGGGGGACTACGCCGATCCTATTTTGCCAGGGCCCATGCGTAGGAAGGATTGTTCTTAACTACATTTCACTTAGAATGGATAGGCACCTTTATCCGTTAGGTACGAGTACTTTTGGTTTGGATACTTGTATCTGACCGTGGCTTGGAACAATAACTTGTCGCGGATTAGTTCGTCACATCTTGTCCTTGTTTGGTTGTAGGTGTGGCTTACTACTTCGATGAGAAGTATTGAACCTTGTTGGGGTCCGGATACCATATTGGATTCATAGCATGGAAAGATACGTCACCGTGAATTAGTTTACCATCTCCTGTTCTTGTTTGGTTGGGGGGATGGTAAGCTAGTTCAATAGGTGTGTATTGGACCATGTTATAATTCAACTGACTTATTTATTTGAGCAATATTTATTCAGTTTATATGGCATAATATTATGTGTCTTGTTACGTCCCTTTGAGGACCTGGTTATCTCTCCAGGTGTGTGCTCTTGTCTTTCGCAGGTGTTCTAGCTTTAGCCGTGATTATCGCTATTTCTTCGAGGATGATTGCACTTGGATCGTCTTCGCTTCGCTCGCCAAACTCTTTCTTTTGTATATCATGCATTTCTTTTCATTGTTGGTAGTAGATTTATCTCCGCCCAATATATTATATCAAGACAATTCATTATCATTATATGATATCTTTTATTCATTTATTTTGTGTCGATGAGATTAGTTATGGTTCTACTGCATTTTACAGCTTATGTATTCATACGAGGATTCCATATATTGGAGTGTACTTCGTATGAATACAGCTGGCATGTCTACGTTCCTAGTCCTACGTATTTTGGGACTGGGGCATTACAGCTATAACACGAACTTGACTTGCACATGAGCCCTTCTTGATAATATTGATAGTGACCCGCCGAGGTACACTCTTGACAAGTAACAAGTAAACTTGATATGACATGTATAAGCTTGATAGTGGCCCATCGAGGCGCACTCCAGACAAATAATCTTGACAAGTAACAAGTAACCGAGCATGACATGTAAAATCTTAAAAGCGCTGTTGCGACAGCTATCCTGACTTGCTAAGTAACTCTTGTCTTGACACCGTGGTTGATTTTTTTGATTATGTCTGTACAAGCTCCCTGTCTCGTCTTTCATCATGTCTAGGACATGGATTGCTGGTTACCACAGTCAGGAATTCATAATGAATCTTACTAGGTTAATAACTAGATTGATCAAGTAGTTCATATAGAGAGATTTTTCCAGTTACAGGCGATCCCGTTATCCCGGCCACACCTGAGGGACTTGTAGCCTGCCGATGAGTAGGGCACATTTCCAGTACACTGTCATGTGGGGCACTTCTTGAAAAATATGAGTAATGAAAGTACACCAGTAATCTTGATAACTCTTGATAACACTTGTAACTCTTGTAAATCACCTTGTCTGGATAACCTGGATAGCTGCAGGACTTGTGACTGTGAAAATATCTCAACTACATCTTGCTAGTAACTAAGCCTGTGATAACCCTAGTTAGCTAATGATAGCAAGCCGTAGGACTTGATTGGCCGTGCCTGAATGCTTGTCTGGTGATTAGCATGTGAATTATATTCCGCCTCTTGTTTTCCTAATGCAAGCTATTTTTTTACTCTAACCCTATCTTCATGTTACTTAACCATGTTCATTTACGTATTCTTCTATTTAATTATCTGCTGGTTTAGTGGCGCTTGCTCTTCTGGGTTCTGACCCAGCTGGTTTTGTATGGCCAGATTTTGGAGTAGCTCCCGAGGATCTACCCGTATTTCAGCTAGATGCTGAACACCAGGCGTAACCCTGACAATGAGTGGGTTTCTTCTTTTGCTCTCCCACTCAATTTTAAATTATTCTTTTCAGGCGTTTAGCCACCTAGCTCATGTTGAAGCTTACTTTCTGTCCGCCTAAGGGCTGTAACATGATTGACAAATCCTAGGGTTGATCATGTATGACTTAAACTATTGCTAGTCTTCGTATTTTGTATGACTAGCTTCATGATCATCTGAATATGTAATGTTTGAGATGCCTTACTTTGTATGTCTGATGATCTAATAACTTGTAACATTTACTTGCTTGCTTGAGATTGAGACACTAGACTTGTTCTTGACCATAAGGGACTGTTGGCTTGTAGATACACGCGCATGCATCTAGACAGCCGTGACCGTATTGCGAGGTAGGTTGCACTTCAAGGTACGTAGCTGGCTGTGTCTGTCCTCCGCTCTCCAGTATTCTGGTTCTGGGGCGTGACATAGGTTAATCTATGTTTCATGTTAAGAAATCGGAGTGAGACGAGCTTGGGTAGAAAACCTTGTACTACCAACTATGGTTTGACCTTAGGATCGGATGGTGAGTGTTTTGATATTGGTTGCACGGAATGGTGATCATGACTTGAGCAGTTAGACAAACGTCCTTGTGTCAAGAAATAAAATCGGTATAGATCGACCTTAGCGAGAGTTGTCAGGGTAGATAATAAAGCTAAGGTAGCTAGTTAGAAATATTCTTGGAAGTTTTGATGAATGATAGGTTTACATTAGGCTACAATATTGGGATATCAGTTGTTCGATGGAAAGATGAACTTGTGTTTTGAAGAAGTCAATGGAAATTGTACTTTTTAGTTTTGTTCGGATTCTCTATTACGAGGCTTGGATGAAATGCATATATTTCTCTATCACGATCTTTTTTGGTGCTCACTACAAAGACGCTTGAGATACTATGGAGAAATTGATGATGCATGAGCTGGACCTCAAAGACCTTGAAGAGTCAGCACCAAAAGAGAAACTCTAGCCTTTAAAGCTCATCACAAGAAGGTATCCGACAATAAAATTGAAGACGGTAATTCAGACGGTGAGGAACATGCCCTAATGGCTACGAACTTCAAGAAATTATGAGATTTAAGAAATTGAATTAAAAAAAGGACAATTATGTTATGGATGTAAAAAAGGGGATATATAAAGAAGGGCTGTCTAACAGCAAGAAGGAAAATTGTTATGATCGTCCAAGCAAATGACCATCCTCACGCAAGTATGTCAATACAAGCATATGGCATGAGAGCGAAGTGAGCGACTCAAAAAAGGAAGAAAGTCCTCGTGAAGCAGCAAATCTTTGCTTAATAGCCTTTGCTGATCAGGTGGGCCAACCTTCGCATACTAGAAGAAAGTGGATTCTTAATAGTGGTTGCTCACGATATATGACCGGTAATGCTACCCGATTTGTAAAAATATCGATAAAAAGAAGAAGGATACTATAGAAGCATGAAAAAAATACAAAAGAGGGGCGCATAGACTCTATGTGCTTAAATATGAAGTTTTGAGATTGAAGTAGTTCTTGAAGCCTATGAGCTTTTGAAGACTGTGAATACTGGTCAAAAAGATGCATAGTCTAAAGAGGGATCAAAAGGATGCATAGTCTGTTTTGACGCATGACTTATCTTATCTCATATAAAGAGCTGATAAACCTTGCAACGTGTTGTACATGGATTCTGAGGAAGATGTCAGTGCTTACATCACTATCATTATCACTTCTAAGCTATACAAGAGTAGTTTTATGCGACTACTTCTAAGATATTGTAAAGATTATCTACAGTAAGTAGTCAATTACTATGCGTCTAAAGTTACTTTGATGCACGGCCAATCCACAATGAAGAGGTGGAGTGCTGACATGGCAGTATTTCGTGCAGCACGTCTCAATGCACGTGGCGAGCTATACGTGATTCTCGAACACGTTCACTCCCCACTAACCCAGATGCTTATACGCTATCTATTTCCATGCGCCTCTGAGGCCGAAAATAATATATTTTCTATCTATGCATTCGTAGCTGTTCCAGTAAAAAAAAAGCTATAAATAGAGGATAGTGTCTTCCTTGCCCGAGATATACACAGACCGGCAGAGAGAGACACATAGACATAGAGGCTTCTGTTCGCCATCGGATTATTTGTGGGTAGAAAGAGGGCTTGGTATTACAAGTATCTTTCGAAGAGGATGAGGGAAAAAGAGACAATATGAAACAAGACTCATGTCCTTTATATAATACAATTTTGAACAGTACAATAAAAACCCTAATATGAAGGATTTTTTAATACAAATAAAGGTTCTGGGAAAGTGTGTCGATGAAGATCGGTACTGTAATTGACCCCATTACTCCGTTGACGATCCGATACTTAGTAGCTGCTTGAAGTGCTCTCTATGACTCTCTCATGTGCATATGGTATCCTCATTGGGAAAGATTGATTTTGGTGGATTCGACCAGTTGATGATCTGATTTCCACCTTCTTTGGCGATCTTTTCAATCATTTTTCGATGATCCTCTCTTGGGATCTCTGCCCTATATGGAGGTGATATCTGTGTTGTTTAGATGATCCTCTCTCCATATTTGCCTTTTAGCGGGCAAGCTATAAAGGAGGTAATGATGATGGAGGGAATCTCCTACATGGATGATGCCATCTGGGTGTCACAGCTGTTTAGGCAGGCAGTTTAACCGTCCAGCCCCGTTGAGGTGCTGATTGGACGGCCGTTGCTGTGGGAGCTCCGAAAGAGGACTTAAGGATCCTCGGGTGTAATTATTGGTGGTTATGTTTGTCCATCTGCACGACTTGATCAACCTAGCACACATAAATGTTTAGGATAACTTGTTGTTTGAATGGTGCGGTTGTGTAATGCGTGCACCATAAACGGGAGATTTGAATCAGAGGGCATGATCTTCGATTAATGCGTGGCACCGACTGTGATTTGGAGGGGATCTCCGGTTTGAATGGGGCGATTATGGTACACACACCATAAATTTGGTGTTAATCCTTCCAGTTGTTGCCGACGGAATTTAATATGACCTGATTCGGGGTGAGAACTAGTTCGTGGTGATCCGATTCGGGACGTTAACCAGTTTGTTTTTGATCCGGTCAAGGATACGGGCCAGTTGTCTTAGGGAGGAAAGTGGCTCAGCATAGGACTTGAGCCGTCTATCATGCCTCACGTCCGTATGTTCGGGAACGAGTTGTGAGCGTGTCTAGCTTATGCCGCAGAATCGACGGTAGCTAGCTGTCTAAACCTTGATAATCATTAATTAATTTCAAAATAAATCTTTCGCTCAATCATGACACTAGACGAGAAACAAAATCAAAAGAAAGCCAACATACAATCACAGTATCCACTATCACTTTTTGAGTACATATACATGATCCATCTCTGAAGACCAATCGAGCAATCTATAACTCATTTATCTAATACATCTGTCTGATACAACGATCTGATACATCAAATGTAATCTATCCTAATCTTCTAGAGTCTTCTAGAACCTTCTACGAGTCGCCATCTATCCAAGTCATGGCCTTAAACCCTGGCCTATATCAACCATCCAGTCAGGAAAGGAGCAAAGTACAACCCTCCAAACAAATGTGTCACGATACAAAATAAAGCAATAAAGTAAATACGAAAAATAATGGAACCAAATCATGTGACACTAGACAATGTCATGCAATGCAACCTGCAACATAAACAACTATAAGAATAACCATGATCAGGAAAAACACGACTATAACCATGTGCAATTGAAATACAGTGTTCAATATGTGGTCTGCTGGGGTAATATAGTACATCCGAAAATAGCTATTAACGATAGGTACGGCACAACATACGTGAGGTATATATGTACTATTTACGATATGTACGATAGCAACTGGGTTTGGCCACGTATCTACTTGGCATTTTTCCTTCCCCCGAGACATGAGTCATGATCAACATGCACAAGTCAAGACCAATACACGATAACAAGTCACAAGTCACGATCAATGTAAATAAACAAGTCACGAGTTACGATAAACAAGTAATAAGTCATGTATGATAAACAAGTCACGATCACGACCATGAACAATAACAGGAATCACAATCAAGAACTCAATCAGGAACAATAATCAAGATCAAGTGTCAAGACTGTGTCGCAATATGTGACATGACATGATAATAAGAAAATATGGCAATTATAATGTATCGAGAAAACATAAGGAGTGTACTTGCCTCGGGTTCAGTTTGTCCAAAAATGCTCCTTTAGTCCAACCTAGTAAAATAGGAAAATCTCTATCAGGCTCCATCTATAAAATTCCTAGTTAGTCTCTAAAGAGTCATTGGCTCAATAATCCCCTTCTCCCAAATTAAAACACAAACCCAATACTCAATTACCAACCCATATTTATGCCTAAAAGGCCCACTAATATTACAACCCAATCAATGCATACTAGGAGTACAAACTAGCAACACATGGCCCAAGCCACAAAAATCCAATCAAACTAAGCCCAAACAAATTATAATAACCAAATCCTTAACACAGCCCATGGCCCAACTGCTGGTTACCCAAAACTAAAAATCCCTATTCTTCTCTAATATCAGCCAAGCCCAACTCTATTGCTGCCCGGCCCAAACAAAATACTGCTGCTGCTGAACACTCTAATTTGCTACTAACACTGCAACCGACATATAAGAACCCAAGATGTAAAGCCCAAAGACTAAGCCCATCAAATGTATTATTGCTGAGAACCCAATTCCTCTTCTTAACTCATTGGTCCAATAGCCCTAACTCCCAATGGTCAGACTACAATACCAACATTTGAATTCGACTACAACCACACACAAGGATTTTGAGCACAACAGCTCTGCACACTACTTCTCCTCCATGTCCAAATAAGAACTGGACTCCATACAAAATATCTCAAATACAGTGTCAGTGTCGCAATCGTGCCCACTAGTGCCATCTCTCGACACAACCGTGTCCCAGGATACTCTATCACGCACAACTAGCCACCACCAAATCGATTGATAAGAGAAACTCATCTACAAACCGAACCTAATTAGGAGAGCGTGATACCTAAGAAAAATGTATACTTGGCAGTGTCTTCCTGAGTCCAACACAGCTTTCTCGTGTCTAAAATTGATAGCAACATTTATTCAGACATTTCATCAAACACATAGTAGGCAAGAGTAAGGAATTCTATTATCTAAATTCATTTGAAAACCCTTAGAAGGCAATTAGATGAATCACTCACAAAACAGTCTAGATCAGAATTCCCAGCGAAAATAAGATGGATCGATCAATCAAAACTGTCCATTCAAATCAAAATCTGATGCATTCCCGGGATCAACCACCATGCCTGGGTGCATCTGGGTGCATCAGTTAGTTACCATAAAGTTGAGCCACACCCCCCAATCAGCCACGTCATCATGAATC
This sequence comes from Iris pallida, assembly GCA_029216955.1. NCBI lineage: Eukaryota > Viridiplantae > Streptophyta > Magnoliopsida > Asparagales > Iridaceae > Iris > Iris pallida. The sequence continues at coordinate 565,973 of JANAVB010024199.1, forward strand.
AGCCACGTCACCTCTGACAGTTTGTTACACAGCTGGATGGAGAGAGCGTAGGAATCAAGCTAGCCAAGCTATCAAGCTTCTACGTTTACATAGCTAAATAGAATTTCCTTACATGCATTTTATTTCTCTGCTGTAGCTCTTTTCTTCCAATTTCAATAAGAAGTTCTTCCCCAATTGCTGAATTCTAATGTCAAATACAATGAAATCTCCACCTGGTCCCAATACTGCAAGTAATTTAGGTCGAGGACCTACCAATTTGGTATCAGAGCTGGATCCAATTCCAGAAGGAATGCTGGATCAAAGTTCGAGCAGCCATGCCTCTAGAGAAACTGCTAATGAGGAGCTCACATCACTGGAGGTGAATGGGAGGTTCCTTGCCATGGAAGGTACAATCCAACAACTCAGGACTACTATGAATGCTCAATTTGAGAGACTGTTAGAAGAATTAACCAGATCTAGAGTTGGCTCTGAACAAGGAATGGGAAATTTTGGCACGAATATTGCCAACAATTTCCAAAATTTCCAAGGAATGTATACTCCACCAACCCCAGTGTATCCTGCCACAAATTTTTCAAATCCCAAACCACGGGAATGGAAAATCCTTATAATACTGGACCAATGGTGTTTCAAACACCTCAGCCTGCACAAATGAATATGCAACCCCCTTTTGCTCCCAAGGGATGGGGAGTCATGTGGTTCCTATGCAAATGGGACCTCAAGTGCCTTTCGGCACTCAAGGAGTAGCCAATCCAACTATTCCTGTACAAATGCTTCAACACACACCTTTTGGTAATCAAGGAGTGGGCAATTCAGTTAATAATGCACAAATTTCCTTTCTTCCTGCACATACTCCTCTGAACCATCAGAGGAATAATTTTGGTCTACAACATCAACCACAGACCATGGGACACACAAACTTTCGATTGAAGTTACCTGAATATGATGGAGCAGGGGATGTAGAAGAATGGTTGATGAGAGAAGCCAATTATTTTAATTTCTATAATGTCTCAGAGTGGGACAAGGTTAAATTCTGCTCAGTCCAACTCAAAGGGACTGCTGCCTATTGGTTTAACTGGGTAATAAAGGTTAAAAGAGGAGTCATGTCTTGGAATGAATTCTGTCAGGCCATCACAATACAATTTGGGCTATCACAATTCACCGATTATGTTAGGAACCTCAAATTTCTCAAGCAAGAAGGAACTGTGTTGGATTATAATCTGCAATTCCAACAGCTATCCAATAAAATACAAGGAGTTCCTGAGGCATTTTTGATCAGTCATTACATGGCTGGTTTGAAGGAGTACATCAGGTATGAAGTTCAATTGACAAATCCTAATGAATTACTTACTGCTATGAACACGGCCAGATTGTAGGAAGCCAAGTGGCAAGCGGTCAAGAAGCTGCATAAATTTAGCTCATATCCTATAAAGTTCTCAGGGAGTCATCATACTAATGTGCATACAAATGAAGAGACAAGGAAACATCCTATCAGCAATCCCTTAAATTCATCTACATGGAAGGTGTTTCAAACTCCCACCATATCTCCTAGTAAGCTGGCTAGGAAAAGAGGATTGGGGCTCTGTTATTTGTGTGATGAAAAGTGGTATAAGGGGCATAGATGCAAAGAAAAGATGTTGTTTATGCTTATGGCTGATGAAGAAGAATCAGAGGAACAAGACCCAAAGTTAGAGAACAATGAAGAGAAGGGTGTTGCTGCCGGCTCTTTTTCCATTTCACTCCAAGCTTTGTCAGGTAGCTTGCATCCATCTACCATGAGGTTGAGGGAAACTATTCAAAATAGGCGTGTCATAATCCTAGTGGATTCAGGGTCTACATATAGTTTCATTGACTTACACTTCAGTGAAAGGTTACAATTGGCTTCAAATAATAATAAAACTTTTGAAGTTATGGTGGCAAATGGAGATAGGTTGAAAAGCACAGGAGTATGTTTGGGAGTGATGATAGATTGTCAAGGCAGGAAGATTATTACAGATCTATTACAGCTACCTATTACAGGCTGCCAAGTGGAACTAGGAGTAAATTGGCTTCGTACCCTAGAAGACATCATCTGGAATTTCAGGGAGCTAAATATGAAGTTTACTGAAGATGGGGAATTACAAACCTTCAAGGGCCTTCAAACAGACATTACACAATTGCTAGAGCCACACATCAAGGACATGAGACAAGGGTCTCAAATCTATCTCATCCAACTATGTTCTACTCAGGTGAACTCAGCAACAGAAGAAGAACAAGATCCAGGGATGCTCGAATGTGAGGCTTTAAAGTGTGTGTGGGATCCAGGTATCTTTTCGTCATTTTGACCTTGAGACAAGGTCAATTTAAGGAGAAGGGAGTTGATGCATTCCCAGGATCAACCACCATGCCTGGGTGCATCTGGGTGCATCAGTTAGTTACCATAAAGTTGAGCCACACCCCCCCCAATCAGCCACGTCATCATGAATCAGCCACGTCATCTCTGATAGTTTGTTACACAGCTGGATGGAGAGACCGTAGGAATCAAGCTAGCCAAGCTATCACCTATAAAAGTAGGACACAAAGAATGAGAAGTTATGTGTGAGCTTGTATTACTTTTACATAGCTAAATAGAATTTCCTTACATGCATTTTATTTCTCTGCTGTAGCTCTTTTCTTCCAATTTCAATAAGAAGTTCTTCCCCAATTGCTGAATTCTAATGTCAAATGCAATGAAATCTCCACCTGGTCCCAATACTGTAAGTAATTTAGGTCAAGGACCTACCAAAATCATTCATAAATTGGATGATCCCGCCAATTACGAAATTGAAATCATCAAGGAACTTTTAGAATATGATTCGATACTTCCCAAATCAGCAGAATGATCGACCGATCAACACAATAACATAGCCGCAGAGTCGAGGAGAATTCTCAAGCAAAGAAGGGATCATTCCAACCTTCAGCATCAATGATCGACAGAGATACAACTGAATAATCAATGTGATAAACCTCAATTGATCGAAAGAATAAAGGAGGATCGATTGGGAAGAAGAACTCACCGGAGAAATCTTCTATGGAGCAATGGCTTCGATGGGCACCAAAGAAGAAGTGGTAGAGCCGATCACCGCTTCTGGAAAGCCTTGATGAACGCCCTGTTCGCCATGGCCATGGTAAAATCTTAAATAAGGAAGAAGGAGGAAGGGACGGCTCGCCGCTTGATGGAGAATTGGGGAAAAGAATAGCAAGGCTTTGTCGCGGTGAGAAATGATGAAAAAGGAGGAGGAATGGGTCGAATTTATAGGGGTGGAGAGAATCAATCGGCCGTTACAGGGGAATGGCAGCGATCTGTCGGATTTATGGCGGTGGCAACCGACGGTCAAGATGGAGAGAACAAGGACTGTGGCTCCGATCTTTCTAGAAGGATCTAGGACCAACGGAGGTTGGCCGCCCGTTCTCTGCGAGGGCACCGTCGATCACTGCGAGCGTCGACCAGAAGGAGAGGAAAGCTCAGTTTTAGAATGGGATGGCCAAAACGAAAGGGAAGAAAATGTTAAAGGCCACCCCCTTTATACTAAGGGCCACCAACTTAAATTTTTTAAAAAATTACAAGTTTGCCATTTTCAAAACACTAAGGGCCACCAAGTTTGAAGAAGAGGATGGCTATAGTAACTGCAGGCCAAGCCTGCAGTCCTAAGTACATTGAGGACTGCAGGCCTAGCCTGCAGTCCCCAATTGACAGAAGCTCAGGAAGGAGCTCATTTGAAAATAGAGGATAGCTACAGTGACTGCAGGCTTGGCCTGCAGTCCTAAGTACATTGAGGACTGCAGGATGCAGTCCCTGTATGTCAAATATCTATAAACGCCTAATACCTGTAGTCCCTGCAGTCCCAAACCCAAACGCCTAATACCATCGGATGGGATTTGTTCATTCCCAGTATTAGCTTGCAGTCCCAAACCCAAACGCCTAATACACATCAAAAAAGCCTGCAGTCCCTATTTGCTCCAAACCCAAATGCCTAATACACATAAAAAAAAGCCTGCAGTCCCTATTTGCTCTAAACCCAAACGCCTAATACACATAAAAAAACACATCAAAAGCCTCCTGCAGTCCCTATTTGCTCCAAACCCAAACGCCTAATACACATCAAAAGCCTGCAGTCCCTATTTGCTCCATTTGACATATTGGATTTTGATGTGTGTTTTTGTTAAAAAAGAAAAAACGAAAAAAATAAATAAAGAAGGAGAAGGCGCCTTCGACGTTCCGTGTCGATGCTGCGTACAGCAGCCGGAGGGGGGGTGCGAACGGGAAAGGGGGCTGTCGGAGTGGGGAGGGGATTTTGTGGAGGAGGTAGGAACGAACAGGCAGGGGGGTTTGGGGTTTGGGTTTTGTTGTTTTGTTTTCTTTTTTTTTCTTTGTTAGCCTTTAGTAAAATGGTTCATTTTAGGTTGCCCTTAGTAAAAATATAAGTGTAGGATGGTTGCCCTTAGTAGGTTGGTGGCCCTTAGTAAAAAGGGGGTGGCCTTTAACATTTGCCATAACTTAGTGCATCGAGTTTGAATGAGTTATGGCTCTGATAGAGTGGGTGGGCTTCAGAGGAAAATATGGGCTGGCTTCATATAGAGGATTTTAGAAAGATTCGAAATGGTTATATGGCTGGTCCCTAGGTTTCACAAACGATAGATAACTGGGCTTGGGATGGGTTGATAAGATTTGTGGTTTGGGTTAATAACGGGCTGGTCTATTTAGACTGGCCTAGTCTTAGAGTTAAATTACTACAATAGAGATAAATTACTACAATTATAAATATAAACTAATGCATTAGATGAATAATAATTAATCATAAATGGCTAAATATTAAAATAATCTCAATAATAAAATAATAAATAATCATGATAGAGGATAATAACCAACTCTTTATTTTAGGGAAAGTAGGGTTACACTGTTTGACTGATGTGGAGACCGGTAGGCAGTTTGAGTCGCATGCCTCCTTGGCCACATAGGGACCTTCTGGAGGGAAAGCTGCATGGTGTCTGGGCCGCATGTGAGCTGGTCGCATGTAGTGGTCCAGTTGCCTTGGGTTCTACAAAGGCGGTGGGTGTACCTTGGTGTACTATGCTGTTGGGACTAGCCATCCCATTGGGGGTCTTCCGGGCCTTCGTGTACACTGTCTGGGGTGGCATGGTCTTGAACGAGCCCTGGAACTTTTCATGCTTCTACAAGACCCCCTTCAATGTTTTCAAATTTAGTAATGAGTTTGGAATACTTTGAACAGAAGCATGGGTCTTTCAAGATCCTTGGACTGTCGTGGCTTCAGTAGAGTTTTTGGGCTCTTCATGACGTAGCTTTGTCTAGTGTCGCTTCGTCTATAAAACTTGACAGTCTGGCAAGTTTTTGATTGACTCCTTGTTTTTGATTGACTCCTGCTTCGAGATTTGATGAAATATCACCTCGAGTTCTGCTCTCATGTTGTCTGGAGGATATCAAATTATGTTTGTATGGAGGAGATCGAGGCATCTTTCTTGATCATTACCGCTCTTTGCTATAAATGTGGACATCCGAAGGGTCGATGGCCCATCTTATAAAAGGGATCATCATCTTTGAGCTGCTGCATTCCATTCATAGCTATAGAAAGGACTTCTCGTCGTAAGCGCTTTAGGAGGTCGAGGCTAGCGGAGTCCATCGGTTCTGCTGCCTCCAACATCAGGCCCGTGGTGACACTCCCCTCCATCGTCTTCCCAAAGTCGAGGAGGAGGAGGCTGGCGGAGAAGAAGTTAGCGCTTGCTGATCACTTTCTGACCATTGTTGACATTCGTATGGAGGAGGTTATTAAGCCCCTGAGGGTGACGCCTGATCTGGACTCTCTTGGTTTGGACCCGAAAGAAAGGGAGATTAGGGGGTGAAGGAGGCTTTCCATCGATTGTTTCGTCGTTTCGGCATCCACTCCCTTCATGACCTAGAGGACGTCATTAGTGACTCTGACTGCTCCTCCTCTTAGGTTTTTTTTTGTCAGGCCTTCCTGGCCTTTTAACCTCTTCTTTCCGTCAAGACGAGTAGCCTCTGTCTGATAAGGCTATATTGGTTACCTTCTTGATGCTCTGGTTGTGGTTGTGCGGGGTCCCCAGGGGTTCGGGTTCGATAGATCGAATCAACTGTAACCTGATACTTCCAGCGGTGAAGCTGGTATTTGGGCACAGGTTGGCCCTTCTTCCTGCGATGGTCTGTTGCATCCAATGAGGTCTCCGTCTTTTCACCCATAAGGTTCTGGATCACAAGGGGACTGAAAACTTCCATCGTGTGGAAATGCCTTACTACTACTTCCTGGGGTGGTTCTCAATACATCATCGCTCCTTGGTGTCTGCTAAGAAGGATGAGAGCATTGTGGAAAGAGACGCCTTCTTGTGGCAATGTGGGGTGATGACCTGTGTTTCCAAAGAGGTACCCTATTGTAGGCATGCCTTGACCTCCCTGGATGGTTACACCTTTTTCTTCTTAGTGCCAGAATTTCCTGAGGAGGATGTCGACATTCTACATATTAACGTAAATATAGCCATTCATGTGCTCTCCACTCAAATCGGACATTGGCTTCTTTCTATAAGGCCATCCATCTGGTCTATCATAGCATGGATGTGGTCTTTCTGGAGCCATCACTACAACAAAAAGACATATTAATGACGCTCGACAAGGAGTTTTAATGGTGGCTGATACATAAGCGTTATCAAGTTGAGAAATACCTTTTTTCTATGACGGTTTGGACTGATTCTAGGCTTTTTATAACGTTTATAAAACAAAACGTCATTAATATTTTAGAGCGGTGGCAAACTTGTAATTCTTTCACTGTATAAAAGCTCAGTGGGAGAGAGAAAATTCATTTCTCATCTGCATCATCTCTCCTCCTCAAACCTCTTCTCCCCCAATTTTTCACTTTTTATTTTCCTTCCTTTTCGGTTCGACTCCAATTTCTCTCCCAAACTCCAGATCTACGCAAAGGTTCGATTTTTCTTCCAATTTCTCTTTGGTTAGGGCTTATATTTTGCTTATACTTCGTCGATTTCTAGGGTTTCTGATGGATTTCTTCTTCATCGAGCGCCTCGCTCCACCCGAAGGAGGGATTCCGGTGTTCGCTGATCGGCGCTCACAAGGGGGATTCGACGCGGTGGGACGCTCTGGAGGCGGCGCTGACAGATCTCTTCAAGGCGCGACTTGACGCTGAGGGGAGAAGCGGAGGAGCCCACACAACAGGGGTCTCTGTGCTATTGCTCAGGCTGAGTCGCTCCGGTACAAACTTCTTGGAGGACTCGCGGTTCGTAGGTAAAGATTCTGCCTTTTCCTGTTTTATTAATCCAATTTGAAGATTTTATATATGTTTTATAAATCGAATCTAAAAATATTGTTAATTTTGGTGTACTTATGTTGATCTATGTCTTACGGACATGAATATGAAACTACTAATATGGAGATTGTCATACAGACGGAGTACAAAATTTTGCTCCATGTGAGAATATTTGGGTTTTGTTCTGTGTGTTTAACGTCCTCAAGATGAAACAGTACCTGATAAATTGCTCCATGTGACTGGGAAGTGTAACCATAGTTCTCAAAATATAGCTTAACACGGATCATTAATGTAGGATTCGATTTATTAACATGGATCACTAATGTTCTTTACTTCCTGTGTTTTGCTATGAAAATGCTTAAATTCTTTCCTGTTGCTGTATACAATCCTCAAGAACTTATTTATGCTCGGTGAAGATTTTAAAAATGGTCATTTGTCCATGAATAAAGAAATGTAACCAAGTATTTCTAGTTGACCCTGAACTTAATGTATTCTTAATATGCTGGAAAACTAACATTCTCAGCTCAGTAGCACCATAGTATAAATTGGCTTTCAAATGCTTGTTCACTTTGTTTCTGTCCCGTTGTCCAAACCTTATCCTTTTTTCTTACTGCAACTAAAATGTGTAGTTTTCTATCCAGAAGAGTAATGATAATAATAATAATACTAGTACTAGTACTAATACTAATAATAATGTGTTTATGGCTAATGATGTTTGATTTTAAATATTTTCTCAGTGTTATCATTATCTTGTCAATGTCAGCAAATAGTGGATTTCAGTGAGGTATCTTGTCAATGATTTTATTTGTCAATGTCAGCAAATAGTTCCTGACAGCCAGGAAATTGCGATCACAAAAAACGCCATACAGAAGTGCCTATTTTGCAAAAAAAAATTCATTCTGAGAGGCATTTTTATATTATATATTTTAATTTTTGTGACACTAGCAGTGTTATGTCTTATATATATACATGTGTTGGCAATGTCAGAAAATATAGAAATTTTTGTTTAGCTTCTGAAGTAATAAGATCAGCATGTGGAGGTTGTTGGTTTCAATCTTTTCATACATAGTGGCATATAAATCTGCTCAGGTCGACCCTTAATTATATTGATTTCTTCCTTTTTGTCACATAACTTTCGGAAAAAGGTGAACAAATTAACATTTTTAGTACTATTAAGATGACATGCAGGCCAAACTGATCCACTTTGGAGGGTTTTGTTCACTAGTTTCAGGTAGTTATATTCTGATTCAACTAGACTAGCTAGGCTTTATGGCAGGCATGTCCCTCTCATACCTGTAACTAACTTTGCGAGAAATTTGGCACGAACATGTAGGGTTGATGACAATAGTGATGATTTTTCTGACTTTGAAAAAGAAATATCCTTTCCATTTTTCAAGTGCTTTTGAGTGGTTAAAAAATTAGACCTGAACTAGCTTTATTTTTATACTAGTAATCAAGCACTTCTGGCATATGCATTTGACTGAAATAGCTAGGTACTTAGATTCAAGGTTTAAAGTTCAATAAGGCTAGAGAGCAGATCCACAAGATTTGCACAGTGCACCCTCATAATATACCACCAGCAAAGAATTGTGGTGAAGCCAAGGGTAAGACGAATGTGCACTCACAATTACTTTTGCACATGATATCTTTTGGAATTTACAACCCGTTCTCTTCAAGAAAAAGTTTATCTTTGCAAGTTTTACAGGTTGGCCAGGGTTTGTCCAAGGATTCTAAAGCGCTGACGCTAGCTTTCCAGCACTGGATTTAGGCTGTATGTCTACTTCTTCTTCTTTTGTTTATTTTTACATACGTTAATATTTAGCATTTTTTTGTATGATGCAAAATTACTAATATAGTAGTTCATTAACATTCTGAAGGAGACAAATAAAAATTTATTGTACAGTTAGGTTTTTTGTTGTAGTGCAAAGAAAGAAGGTTCTACTTACTGTTGTAAAAGAAGTACAAATTAGAAAATGTTAATGCATGCTTCATTCTGAAAGTTGTCTGAGGACTTCACGTAGCAGAGGAATTCTTGACATGAGCACTTAGAGTTCTATAAACTTTTTTCCATTTATGAAAGTTTTGGCTTCTGGGTTTTCTGAAATTCACTTGAACCTGTGTTTTTTTTCTTGAATTTTGTAGTGACTTGAAGTTTTTTTTCTTTCCAGTTTTCGGTCTTTCAAATATAATGTGTCATTTATACCTGGTTCTGACTTGATAACATCTAAATTGTGGATATAGGTGGGGTGAGGATTTGATAACATCTAACTTAATAACATCTAACTTGAAAAGGCGAGGAGGGCGTTGAGAGCTCTGAAGGGGCTGGTGAAGCTGCAGGCACCGGTACAAGGGGACAACGTAAGGAGGCAGGCGAACGTGACGCTGAGGTGCATGCAGGCGCTGGTGAGGGTTCAGGCGAGAGTAAGGGATCAGAGGATGAGGCTCTCCCACGACGGCGCCGGCTGCAGCAGCACCAAGTCGTCGCTCAGCTGCGACACTACTTCTCTTTGGGACTCCCGATATCTTCAAGAGATGGCAGAGAGAAGATCCATGGTCAGAATCTACTTAAGTAAATATTTCTAATAATTTGGTTAGCAAAAGAGAGATTTATTCCTATTTTTTGGGTACATTCTGTATTTGGATATTCAATGTAATGAAGATGTTGATATGTACTCTATTTTGAGAAATGTAATAAAGATGGTGATATATAATGTTAAGTTTTTGGAATGTAATATATACTGTGCAGTATAGAGCATTATAAATATGCTAATTTGAATAGTATAATGTGCTATAAATGTGCTGCATTGAGCCTATACATATTATCTATTCATGACGTTTTAAAATTGTTCTGAATTGTGCACTATATATTAACTATTCATAACGCTTTTATAGAAACTATTCATGACGGTTATTTTATGACGCTTTTAAAAAATATTTATAACACCCATTTTCATAACGGTTGCTGTGAAAAAAAAAGTGTCATGGTTTGTCATTAATGACGCTTTTTAGTCGTCATTAAAAGAATTTTTTGTTGTAGTGCATATTTGTCGAACAGGTTTGCTACAGTTTGGGTATTGCCAGCTCCTATTGGAAAACCCGAATCTGCATATGGGCTTCAAGGGGAACGTGTTGGATGGTGTGTGGGCATGGCATTATTACTCTGCTACTGGTACTGGTGCAGAGTTTGAGTTTCCAAACATTGGGTTAAGCCGGATGTTACCTTCGCGTCAGCTGCCTTTCATTGTCAGTCGAGCGTTACCCCAGCTAGTTATAGCGTGGAGGTTAGCTTCATTGTAGGTATAAAGCTGATGCCTTCCTCCTCTCAGCAACTTCCTGAAGCTAGTGTTGTCGTAGAAATGCCTTCACGGACGAGGTCTGTTCTGCCGGGATGATTCATAGCATGCAGCACCAGATGTAAGTAATCTTCGACGACCTGGGAAGCGGTCGGCTGAAATGGTTCTGCGACCAAGAAGACTTTGAGGAAGTGATTCCTTGTAGAGAAGGGGCTCTGAAGGTAGTCTAGTCTCGAACGCCTTTTTTAGTTTCTGATCTTCTTTTCTTTCCCCTCATGTGTTTGCGTTTGATTGTGTGTAGGCATTGGGAGAGTGAGCTCCTCCCTACCATTTGGTATATCCTGTGGTTGGGGTTGAAGAAGGCATTGAGGAAGACGAGGCAGGACCTTCACAGTCACGATGATCGTCAAGGATTTTGGGATACCATGGTTCTTCTCATGGAGGGACACCTGACTCTTCGTGTACGATGGGTCATTCTGGGCCTTTGTATCTCTATTTCCAGGCTCCGATTGAGGCTGCAGAGCATGCCAAGGAAGAGAAGGCTCATCCAATCGTACAGAGGTCTGAACCTTCCCAGCCTATCGAAGTTAGGGGTGAACCAGCAACTGGCGTCCGTTTAATAGAGAGTGCCAATGAGTATGTTAAGGGAGGATTGACTCCTATGTCTCCTTCTGTTGCGGATGAGGAAGCGGTTAGTGTACCTCCTTCTTCTACTCGTGTAGTCGGCGCCGATGACTCCCCTACACAAGCAAGGGCTTCTGCGCCCACTTATGGCTCCGTTGGGGATGACATCGAGGTCCCCACTGTGGAGACTGTTCTGGCCTCCCTAGCGTGCGGGCGTTGCTGTTGAGTACTGCAGTTTCTCAGTCCCCTACTTTGGCGAGGGTAGTTGGTCGGTCGGCCCACGCATCCACAGTTTCAGAGATTAACCCTATGGAGGAGATCGTAACTCCTTTGGTTCCATTTGTTCCTGCCAGTACGAGTGGTTTGGCTGAGATTCTAATTGGGACCATTCATGCGATTCTGAAGCAGGGAATTTAAGATTTTTGGCAACAGGTCGTCCCTTCTCCTGTGCGAGGCCTGGAGCTGAAGGATTGATCCCAACTCTCCAAGTTTTTCCTAGCCTAGAGCACATGGCTGAATCTTTCCATGCCAAGCTCAAATTTGCAGAACAGTACCTCGGTAAGCTTCAGTGTGCCCATGAGGCTGATGTAGACGTACTGGGCTCTTTCGAGTGCAATCGTCTTCTTGCCAAGTCTGCCAAAGAAAAAGCGATCTGTACTGAGGGCATGAGTGCACTTAGTCATAAACTTGGCTGGTTGGCCAATAGGTATCGTCGACTATCTGGTGAATTGATCTGTCTGTCTTCGGAGCGAGATCTTGTCGCTTAAGAGGTAATGAGGAATATGGTAGAGGTCAAAAGGCTCCGGACGGAATACCAAAGACTGGAGCTTCGTCTGACTGGCCTCATCCAGGATCAAGAAGCCAATAGTCAGCTATTAGAGAAGATCAACACAGCCTCCGCTGCTGTGGAGATTGCGGTGAAGAATCTTGAGGATAGGCTCGCCTCCCAGAAGCTTCTAGAAGACCCGGCGCGTTGCTCATAAGAAGAAGGAACAACTCATAGCTTCTCTTCGTCAACACCTTCAGGGTTTCTGTATGGACATTTGAATTTGTCCTTCCTCTATTTTTTGTACTTCTCTTTGTATATATATCTACTTTGAGCAACGCTGAAGTAATGGCAATTTACCTTATTTTTTTGTAGGCCCCTTCTGAGATCAGGCTCGCTCGAATTTTGTTGGGGTGTGACGTGGCAAACACGTGGTCTCTCCCTATATTGTTGTAGTTGTGGCAAGAGTAGAGCTTTGGATTTGACCCAATCTGGTTGAAAGTTGAGAGGAAAGGTTCCTCGTTAGACGTGCAGGAGTTACTCCCTAATTAATGGAGGAGTAACTCTTCACTTGTCCTCTTGATGAACCTTGTGGCTATAAATAGGGCTTTAGGAAAACCTTTTCTTCCACAATCTTATCTGTCTCCCTCCTCTATGGTTGAGTACCTCTTCTTTACTCATAGCCTGGGGCCTCCTTATTCTCTAGCGGATCAAGCAGGTGTCATGGCGGTGGCTAGTGCCAAGTCTTCAGATGATATGAAGATTGCAGCATCAAAGAAAATGTCATGAGGAACGATCTCGTATGCCCCCTTTTACATAGAGATTTTCTTTCTAATGTGGGGACGAACCAGAAAGCAGTAGCTTTTGTACAAAGCAGGGTTCCCCGCCTTCTTATTGCTAGCTTCACCTTTTCTGGAGAAGAAGGCATGCTACTCTTGCCTTATGAGAGGAGGATGCTGTTCTCTAGGATTTGGTTGGTTGTTTGTCCCCTGTACTTCTCCTTCCATGCTTGCTCGGGAGGAGTGGCCTTGACCTTGGAAGTGGCTTGAAAGTTTCCCTGGAACCGCCCTGTCATGACCTACGACCATAAGTTCGGGTACGGGTGCATGATGCACACGCAACATACGCTGCTGCATCAGCGTAGTAAGCTGTCTAGACAATCACTAACTAACAATCTCAAGCAGATATCTAACTCCAAATAGAACAATGATACATAATAACAATAATACTCAATCACAAGATCTAATAGGACGATAATGCACAAACGATAAAAAAGAAGAAAAAAAATCCCAAGGTCACATTGTAGAAGAAATGCATGCACCAATATAATCCCAAGTCCTAATACAAGTCTAAAAAACCAAACATCCAAGAGTGCATCATGTCCAAAAATATATATAATCCAAAATATAAATATTTCGGAGACTAATCTGGTCATCCTAAGGTGAATATCACTCCATCTAGATATTAAAACTAAACTGCTGAGGGGTCCTCCCACTAGGTCTCATGTGCTCCATAATAGGTAGAATACAGGTCCTCATACTCAGTGTCTGAAAAATGTTATCTAGTCAGAATTGGAGCAAGTACAAACAATAATAGACATTTTATAACATGATAGTGACTATATAATAAGAGTTAGAAAATGTGAAACATGGTAATCAAGTAAGAATGTAAGGCTAAACTAGCAGTTTAATAGAAACAGACAAAAACAGTGAATATGAGAAGAACTGGTAAACCTGACATGAACTAGATAAAGAACTATGTCAACAAATCCTATCCTCTATGTTTTTTGAAATACCAAGTTCGACATGTTAACGACTTTGGTAATACGGCAAATCGCACATAAGAATGTGCGAGCTATCTGCATGATACGACAAATCATATGTGAGATGTGCGATTGCTATCCATACGATTAGACACAAAGCACGAAAAGGATAGTTCACACATCTACTAAGGTATTTTTCCATCCGGCAACTAGTATTCATGGATTCAAGTCACGATACATAAGATGCACGAATCACGAAACTGTTGACCCAAAATGGATCACAGTCAACCTAATTTAGAGAATTAACAAAACAATATTTGATATAATCCAATATGACACATTGAGCTCAAAGACAACAACAACATCTACAACATATCAAGTTCAAAACAGACGTCATCGACAAATTGGTCATTGCAATTGTACTTGTATTGAGTCTGTAATTTTTACTTTATTAAGTCTAGGAACATGTACGTTGAGTCGCATTGAGTCATCTCAACCCTAGACTTACTACTCCAAAGCTCCACCATATAAAATAAGACTATCACCAAACAAACCAAACCAAACTAAACCATTCTAGCTTACTTGAATGTTCTGGCCCCAAGGAATAAGAATTCGGGCCGAACTCTGCCCCCAAGCAGAGTTCGGGCCGAAATCTGTCCCCTAAAAATTAGAAAGCTAATTTTTGGGAATACCTTGATCTAGGTTGTCCAACGTTCGAATTTTTGAATCTTTGAGACAAAATTCTGGCCGAATTCTGCCTCCTCAGACTAGTATAAATAGGGCTTGAATTCTCTCATTTCAAATCATCTCTTTCTCTCAATCTTCTTAGCATTATACATTCTAAGCCTTCTTCTTCCAATTTACTAGCCACAAAACTTTCTAAGCTCCAAGGTGCTCAAGTGAGATTCAGCTAGAAGTTCTGTGCTAGAGTTGTAAGGAAGGACAATTCCAAGTTTTGCATCTGCGAATTTGTAAGAAGTTGGCGTGCTCTTCTGAGTAAAGGCACATGGTTGTACCTTATTTCACAAATAGTGGATTTCAATGCTGAGTGAGAGTTCTCATGCCTGGACTAGTCCTCCACAAGAAAAACTAGGTTAAATCGTTGTGTTTGTGTATGCTCTTCTGATCTCTATTTATTTTTGCATTACTATCTGATTACTTACTCTCTTGGTAGTTGATTTCTGAACTTGATATAGAGTTGTATTTTTAATTGGTTATTATCGACACAAACTCTATTCACCCCCCTCTAGAGTTGCCTGCAGATAACTTCAATTGGTATCAGAGCTCTGTTCTTTTGATAACGGATTAACATCCTAGAGATGATCCATAGCAACCACACAACCTATCTTTACCAACTATGGTGAGGAACAGTCCATAAATAGGCTACCCCTATTTGATGGAACCAACTACACCTATTGGAAGACTAGGATGAGTTTTCACCTAAAGTCTCTAGACTTTGATTTATGGACCATAGTCACTGATGGTTACAAGAAGCCTGCTAAAATTATTATCGAGGAAAATCTCATAGATAAACCACACGACAAATATACTGACCAAGAAAAGAAATATGCTAGTCTAGATGCTAGGGCTATTAATGCTCTCTTCTGTGATATAAACAAGACTGAATTCAACAGGGCCTTTACATGCTCCACCTCACACGAAGTATGGAAGCTTCTGGAGGTGACCTATGAAGGAACCACACAGGTGAAAGAATAAAAAATCAGTCATCTAACACAGGAGTACGAAGCTTTCATGATAAAGTCCAATGAGACGATCAAACAGATGATCACTAGATTCCTCGACAACATCAACCCTCTATCTTCTCTTGGAAAGGACTACTCCAACCATGAGAAGATACGCAAGGTATTAAGGGGATTAACGAAGAACTAGAACTCCAAAGTCACGACGATCATAGAAGGCAATGATCTCACCACCATGTCTCTAGAAAATTTGGTGGGCAAGCTGATGACACATGAGCTCGATCTCGAAGACTTTGAAGAAGCGGCTCCAAAGGAAAAGAAAATTGCACTAAGAGCTCATCGCCGAAAGATGGCCCAGAAGATACCGTCGATGATGATTTCGAAGGTGATGATCAAGCACTGATGGTCTACAACTTTAAAAACTTTTTTGTTTCCATCAAAGAAAGAAGGAACAACACAAAGAAGACGATGAAGAGCCCATCTGTTTCGGCTGTAAGAAGATGAGGCATGTCAAGAAAGATTGTCCTACTGCAAAGAAACGAAGCCAATATGAAAGATCGTATAAGAGGCCAACCTCTCAAAAATATGCCAGCACAAGTATTTAGCACGAGAGCGAAGCCAGTAACTCAGAAGAAGAAGAGGTCTCTCCCCAAGATACAGCAAACGTCTGCCTAATGGCAACGTTCGAAAAGGTAACAAACGATCCTCTTGATGGCTTTACATTTGAAGAACTTGGTGGTGCTTTTAATGACTTGCTTGAAGATCACAAGAAGTTTCTAGCAAGTATAAACATGCAAATGATAAGATCAAAACTCATGAAGTTGATATTCATAGACTTTCATGTTTACTTGATAATTTTATGGACACACCACCCACGGATAACACTGAGGAGGTATCCAAGCTTAAATTAAGCTTACACGATGCCGAATCTCGCATTGAGAAACAGACACGTGATATTACAGCACTCAATAAAGAAATCTTAGATGACAAAAAGAAGTATAATATTGCTACTGTAAGAATTAATGCCTTAACTGCCAAGTATGATGATATGTGAAATACCTCTAAAAGATTAGAGATCAAACTGGAAAAAACAAGCTGTTCAGCCTCAAACCTAGTCTCACGGTCACAAAACGTACACAAAACAAAAGTTTGTTCAACACAAGAACACACGTCACAAGAAATGGACATATACTCATGCTGCTCATAATCATGCTTTTATGTACACATATTCATATGCAGCACGAAGAACACCCACACATACACATGGCACACATAGACATGCTTTTACGAACACACATTCTCATACAACACACCAAACACATAGTGTAGTGCCCCGTCCCTACATCGTGCCCCATTTTTGTTCACGGGGTGCGCGAGAAAGGAACACTGTCGCTATTGATTCGGTCGGGACCGATAGGTCAGAATCGGCCGAGTCGATCGAACGGGAATGGTTGAATTAAGATCCATTCCACGTTATGGGATGGCTTCTTCGGAACCAAGTCCCATATTCAGCGGGTTGTGCCTCGAGGATTGGCTCTGCGGCTGAGTCGGGAGAGACCTCCCGTTGCTTTGATTTTCATGCCCACTTGATTTGGCTTTGGCTTTGGTTTTCGTGTATACGTTTTTTGGGAATGTTTTCCGAATGAGTTTTCGTGACTTGCATTTTCGAGCTTCGCATTCATATCGAATTTCCTTGAAATATACAGTATTCTAATCAGTTGCTTATGCGATTGCAGGTGATCGCGTAGGAGACGTCAGCGCAGCCAACCGATCGCTCGCTTGAAGCAAGGCTAAGGCGAGTGGCTGACCTCCTTCGTCGCGTCCCTCTATTTCAAAAACCAATATGAAGTCAAATGAATGCTTTTCATAACAGTATAAAATCAAAAAAATTGTGGCACGATTCTTCACGAAACACTTGCTATCAAACTGTCGGTTTTGAAAATGGAAAACATATTTTCTTATACATATCCACTTAGACTATGCAAAATAATGAATGTATCACGACCCGCACCCACTTTTTCGGATACGAGACGTATCCAAGCCAGCCTACGCCGCAGAGTCGACGGTAGAACGCTGTCAAGCCCGCAAGAAATAAATGCTCAAAAATACAACATTTGCTGCTCATTCATATTTCTACATTTATTACATCCTTTATAATTAAAGAAAATACAAGATTTTACAATTAATAAAATTCATACAATTGCTTTCTATTTCTAGGTTGACCTCAGCATACCCAAGCCTTCCCCATGCTAAGAGTGATCGCGGCTAAACCTAAAAAATATTGGTTTCTAGTGAGGAATGGAACAAGTACACAAACCGACGATAATGCGATAACATAATAGAATTAACAAGACATGAAAATAACATATAAGATATAAAAACTGGAAAGAACTGATGACATGGCACGGTAGAGAAGAAAACAAGGAAAAACTAGTAAAAGACATCTATCTAGGTGGTTTGAAATATCCTTTTTGACATGTGAACAGCTGGGGGTAAATCCGGCACCTGCACGTGTCGTGTACAGGTGCTATTGTTCACGAATAAACATCATGGGATAGTTCTGGGTAGTCCACATGTCTACTAAGATATTTCCCCTCTCGACTACTCCGTGTGACGAGCGTGTCAACAAGCAGCAAGATATATGTATAGACATGAAATGAAAAGACTACTATGAATCGGAAAGCAATCAGAAAGTGTACTTGCCTGAGGTCCTTAGCTGGTGAAACCAATAATACTATACCACTCAATGAGCCACAATCAGTCAACATATGCAGAAGTCTCCAGATGCTGAAATAAACAGTACCAACGTTTTCAGAATAGTCAAATTAGCTAGGATTGCATGTCCTTAAGTCCAATTCTGGACACAGGGCAAAATGGTAATTTCGGGCAAAAACGGTGTCCGCCGTTGGACCCGCTTTGCACCGAAAAGCGTGCCAGAGTCAATGGTCTTTAAAGTCATTCAAAATACATGTCTACGGATCCAGTTTTTCGATACGAACCCAACTATATGTCCAAAGTTGGATTTCGGCAGGCCGTGCACAAAATCGCCCGTTGAGTCAGACCGTGAGGCCCACAAAACGGCGTCCGATTCAACTATCTCAGAATTGGACCAAACGTGGCATACAGGACCAGAAAAATGATACGGTCCTGTTGGCGCATGTTTCGTCTCGATCTGACGAGCGTGCATAAAGTAATTAGGAAATTTGCACAGAGGCCGATACGGTAAATTTCGACGGATACGCATCAAATTCGTCGCGCACACGCGACCAATTTGAATTCTGTCAAAGCCCGCACGTCCATGAAGCCGATATGCACCTTTCGATGCTTTCGGTTCGCGACAACGTCACCCGGATTGGCGGGACGCTCGTCGTGTGGATGAGTTTCCAATGTTTTCGAAAACAGTTTTTATAAGTTTTTCTTGATTTTCAAATCTGGATTTCTTGATGTATAATAGATGAATTTGAAATCCGTAAACAATGTTTAGAAGTCGTATAGGTTGTCGCTAAACCTGTTCAGGTAGTTCTCCAGTTAGTATATGGATCGGCGAGTTTTTTGCCTTCCAAGTTGTTGATTGGGCTGAGGTACGACTCTGTTTTGGGCTAGTTTTACGTCGACTTTGGTTTGATTTTTTGGCCAATATAACGCATATAAATTCGATCTACTTTAAGGAAAGTAATCTTGTATAAGTTGGGGAATTACCCGAGAAAACGGCTCGACGAATGGTCGACTGTGCGCGAAGATTTCTCTCGACGAAATCGCGCATCCGTTGCTACTGCTGCTGTTCCGTTCTGTTTTTGTCTGCCGCGTGCGCGCATTCCTGGCCAACTCCGGCCGTGCGTGGCGGTGGCGCCGGCTGTGGGTTGGTCGCCAGGGGTCGGAGAGGGGCATCGTGGCTGAAGTCGGGGTTAGGGTTTTCGATTTTTTGAGTTTTTGAGTAAACACATGCGGCTCTTGTTAAATACAGGATCGGGGTTTACTCAGCGCTCGGCCGGGTCGGGTATGGAAAGAGGTGTTCGGCTGGGGAATGCGTTTGAGGGCCTGGGTTGGATTGGTTTGTTTTGTATTAATGTATTTCTTTTTCCTTTTATTATTATATACATATATATGTATATCTATATACATAAATATCTATGTACACTTATACATATATATATACACACATATGCATATATATTATAAGTCCACTTATATATGTATATTTATTTTTACATAAACATACACATATATTTAATATATATATCTATATATTCATACCCATACACATATTTAATATTTATTTATATATACATACACCTACAGTTATATATATTTATTGATATATTTATACACATGTATGTATACCGCCATATTTGTATTTATATATACACGTACACACATATCTATGGATAACTAAATATCTCAATAAAATCCTAAATTTCTAAATACTCCTTTTTCAATTGCAGGACCCATTTATATAAATATGAATATACCTTATAACATTTATTTGACAAGATAATATAACCAATAATAAAACTAATATTATATGATGATATCCTCAATAAAATAATAATAATAATAATAACGAAATTCAATAAACTAATAATGGTGTATATACCATCATGCACAATCTAATATTTAATTTTGAATACTAGAAAATATTCGTTAAATCATTAAAATGAAATACAACACCCTCATACCAAATTTCCTCAACACGAACGTCCTTGGGCATGCCGTATGACTACATGGGCTTGGCTCAGTTCGGTTTCAGTCCAGACTGGTTTGGTACAACCGGGTCTTCCACAAGTCAATAAACCTTAATAGTAAATAATTAAATAATAAATAAAATCTTCGGTAAGGGTTAAGTCACAACTTGGCCTGGTTTTCTTAGTTAGGACGTCACTATGGCACGGCCTGCCCTACCAGGGCTAATACACTAGTCAAAGCACGCCAATGCACTATCCGTGTCATGATTCCTAGTCACATTGTACTCCAAATTTAATCATGATTAAAAATCATCTACCGTAATAATTAACTAAATAATTATTTATAAAAATCTAAAAATCACCATTTAAGTAAATAAATAATAAAAAATATTTTAAAAATTCCGGAAAGGGGAGCTACAAATCATAAACATACCTACAATTCAAAAATAATAAATAGAATAAATCCACTATTACCACAATCTTTTCAAATTTAATTTCTCAGAAATATTTATACCTCCTCCTAGCCATTTCGTAATTTTGAATACTGGAGGACTTCTACCCACCTTTGGTCATACTACTCCATCGAATCTTCTGTCGCTAAAACTTTATAATCTTCCAACTAACTGCTAAAATTTCTACTAATAGATATCTACTGCATATGGCATATATAATCCTCTCTTACCTATCAAGCAGCCCAAAATTTAACAAGCAATAAATTTACACAAGTAGCTATGGAATATTGATAAATTCTATAAATATGCCCATTCATCGCTCTGCAGCAGGAAGGACAGGGAGATAAGGAAGAATAACCGAGAGCAAATATGACGTTTCAGGGCTGTAGAAAGTATCCAATGGTGCAGATAAAAAGAAAGTTTATGAACCATTGACTTATTGCTAGGTTGGGCTACTCTAGTCCAGTCACTTGCTTCCTCGGAGAACTCTTTGTTTCTTTGAGGACTTGCAATCTGTGCAATACAGAAGTTCCGTTCTCAAAATTAATCTAAACAAGGTTCTATAATAGAACGAAATTTAAGAAATCGAGATTGTGATCTTTTTCGTGGTTATTTAAACACACGAGTAAGGAGTATAAATGCAATACAAGATTGTATCTCGACTTCCAGGTAGGTGGAATAAAGGTTACGAATGGATTCACACTCTAAGGGGTGGAGACTACATAATAGGTATGGGGACCTGTTCCAAATAGTTTGGTTTTATTGTCCAAGTATGGTGATATGCATGGATGAGTTTTAATGGATTTCCTGATTGGACATCAATCATGGTTGGATGAACCTTGGATTTCAATCTATATGGACTAGACAAGATCCCAATGATAAAACTATTTCTACTAGGTTAGGGTACCCTAGAATAGGTTTCCACCCAAGTGGTTGAGCTAGTTGCCAGTCAGGTTGGTTAGCTAGGTTCCTAAAGTCCAAAATGCGCCTTTAGTGACTTTTGTGTTTAAGTAGCACAAGTGTAGCCTCCCTTCCCGGAATTTTGAAATATTTTTTTATTATTTATTTTGATTTAAATGGTAATTTTAGATTTTTGTAAATAATTATTTAGTTAATTATTACGGTAGATGATTTTTAATCATGATTAAATTTGGAGTACCAGGTGACTAGAAATCGTGGCACTGATAGTGCAGTGGCGTGACTAGACTAGTATATTAGCCATGCCAAGGAAGGCCGAGCCATAGTGACGTCCTAACTAAGAAAACCAGGCCAAGTTACGACGTAACCCGCACAAAAGATTTTAATTATTATTTAATTATATTATTGAAGTTTAGGGAACCCGGTTGTACCGAACCTATCCAGATTGAGCCCAAGTCAAATCCAAGTCCATGTAGGCATGTAGTGAGACCAAATACGGCCTTATAGACATGTTTGGTAAATGCAATTATTTTATATACACTTTACGAATTGGCAATTAATTTCTAATAATTGTTATATATACATTATAAGTATTATTATTATTTTATTAGTGTTTACAATAATTGTGTGATTTCTGGAGCCAAATAAATGGGGTGGTTGATAAGGGCACCACAATATATTATTAGTTTAATTTTAGTGTTAATAGGGTTATTATCATTATTATAATATTGAGGTTATTATTAAATATTATTATTATTTGGTTATGTGTGTATGAATATATATATATATATATATATATATATATATATATATATATATATATATATATATATATATATATATATATATATATATATTTTGGTTATGTGTGTATGAATATATATATATATATATATATATATATATATATGAATATATATATATATATATATATATATTTTTTTTGGTTATGTGTGTATGAATATATATATATATATATATTCATATATATAAAAAAAAAATATATATATATATATATATATATATATATATATATTTTATATATATATATATATATATATATTTATATATATATATATATATATATATATATATATATATATATGCGTATGTAGGTATTACTTTGTGATGTGTTTGTGAATATATATATGTATATATATAGGATTTTATATATGTGTGTATATATATATATATAATATATATTAAAAATGTATTGATAAATATATATGTGATTGTATATATATAAAATATATATATATGTAAATGTGTGTATGTATATATATAAATACATACATGTATGTATACATATATATGTATACAGTTGCTAAAAAGAAAGAAAAAGAAGAATAGAAAGAAAAGGGATCAGCAGCTGGCCAGCTCACACAAGGCCCAGCCCTGAAGCCCACGACTTGAACTATTTCCCTCGACCAAATTTCCCCCCCCCCCCGAGTCCCAGCCGACCCCTGTATATAGCGCGATATAGAGAAAGAATCGAGGGAGGAAAAACTTCCAAACCCTAACGCAAACCAACGTGCCACCCCCCACGGACCGGACGGCCACCCCGCGCTCACAGGACCGCCGCGCGCGGCCAGCGCCGCCGGCCAGGACCGTGCGCGTGCGTGGGAACAGGGGAATCGCAACAGCGGTTCAGCATGTCGAACCCCCACTTTGCAGGTGAAGTTCTCACCCCTCGCTCGATTATTTATTGTTTCGTTTTCACGTATACGAAGCCTACATATATGTCTTCACATCCCTTCGATTACTTTGTTTATAGACGCGCTAGATCGGCCAGGAAAACGATTCGAAAAACCTAAAAAAATCTGTTTTTGACAGTTCCGAGACTGTCCCAAAGTCCCCAGTTCGAGTCTCAATTTCTTGTAAACCAGCGATCGATCTCGAAATCCTTTTGAATAGGTTTACTGACAACATATAGGGCTTCCTAACCTATTTTATAGATTTAATTTTCATTAAGTATACGCAGAGAAAACAGACTTCAAAATTCAGTTTTTATCATTAAAAACCAGTTTAGAAAATTAGAAAAAACGCTCCATACGACGTGCGTCACGCCAATCCGGACGACGTGGTCGCATACCGAAAGGATCGAAAGCTGCATAACGGCTTTGTGGTCGTGTGGGCTTTGACGGAATTCAAATTGGTCGCGTGTGCGCGACGAATTTGATACGTATCCGTCAAAATTTACCGTATCGTGCACTTTGCAAATTTCTTAATTACTTTGTGCACGCTCATCGGATCGAGTCAAAACTTGCGCCAACAGAACCGTATCCTTTTTCTGGTCCTATGTGCCAAGTTTGGTCCGATTCTGAGACAGTTGACAAAATCGCCGTATCGCGGGCCCCACGGTCCGACTCAACGGGTGATTTTGTGCACGGCCTGCCGGAATCCAACTTTGGACATACGATTGGGTTCATATCGGAAAACTGGATCCGTAGACATGTAGTTTGATGACTTTAGAGACCGTTGACTCTGGCACGCTTTTCGGTGCAAAGCGGGTCCAACGGCGGACACCGTATTTGCCCGAAATAACCGTTTTGTCCATTTGTCCAGAATTGGACTTAAGGACAGGCAATCCTAGCTGATTTGACTATTCTGAGAATGTTGGTAACGTTTATTTCAGCTTTCGGAGACAGTTGTGATGACTTGGACTTTCTGACTTGTGATTGGCGATACATTGTTGCTTCTCCGTGCAACCCCCAGGCAAGTATACCTTGCCAGCTTGTACAATACAATTTATATGCATGTTCATTATCTCGCTGCGGTTCTTTTTCTTACATTCGTGATTGCTTTATTCCATGTCTAGTACACTCGTCCTGTTATAGTTTTACTTTACATGTTTCTAGTTGCCTGCACATTCTCGTTCCTTTCTGTTATGATATTTCTATCTGTTACACTGTGTTGGTTTCATATGTATTCCTTGATAGAGTCATCTAGTCCTACACCACGATTTTCTCGACTTGATTATAACTTGACTTGACATGACTTGAGTGGGACTTGACTTTGACATTCTATAGATTATGAGTACTTACCTTGACTATGGTCTATAGGATTTTATACTAGGATTGGCTACCGTCTTGGTTGTGTGTACTTTCCTTGACAGCGATTGAGATACTATAGATTGTGAGTACTTGCCTTGACTGCAGTTTATAGCCAGCCACTTCTAGTATGGCATGCCAGTGTCTTAGGATCCTCGTGTTTAGATCTTGTGTCTTGGTTCATTTTGTCTCGTTGGATACCCTTGATTGTTTCTTACTTCTTTTTACTGTTACATGTTGGCTTGTATATTATGTATCTTGCTAGTCCTCTGAGGACCTGATGATCTCTTCAGGTTTAGCGATTGCATGGAGTTAGTTAGCAGAACAGGATGGTAGATGATTGCGATCTGTGATACAGGTATTTGCTTGTGATATTTCTTATCATCCTTTCGTGCTTTACATTCAGTACCATGACATATTCTGCTTACTTTATAGACTCATATCATTCTTAGAGTCTAATCGGACAATATGCTAATGGGCTGCAGACCATGACCCATGGTTGTTCATTCTTGTTTATATGATTCATGTGGATTGAGATATAGTTTAGATTAGATATGATACCCATGACCTTGACAGCTTATACGTACTCGAGTCAGGCTGGAGTCCGCTCGATACGTAGCTGGCTTGTTTACGAGCTCGTATCCGAAAACCGGGTACGGGTCGTGACAACAAGAGGCCTCAATTGGGTGGCACACTAGTGGCATGTGCGTAGTGGGCTTCGAGTAGGTCATAATCGTATATTGGGTCGAATGAATTGAGTCAGGGTTAAGGCTCTAATGGAAGTTGGAAAGTATACCGGTACTATGGTAAAGGTTATAGCTAGTCCTTTTAACTTGAAAGTCGTAGCACAAAATAGAGTACAAGGGGACGGATTTGAGTGGGACATGATATACCTAGATGAAGGTGGACTCGTCTAGATCTTGTATATGAAATTTGTTGGAAGATAACAACTTGTCTCGTGCTCCGAATATTAATGGCACGGCCGGGGCACAAAATGATCTAAATGAAAAGTGGGAGTCCATGGGGCACTAATTATTTTCCTAATGAAAATTATTCTAATCAATCAGAATCCTTGTATATCCTAAAATTTTAGAAGGCTTATAGTCTACCCACCTTAGAAGCTAGGATATGGTTTTAGGAATAATGAGGCTAGAAGAATTCCAAAGTCCGGATATTGTACCTCGACTCTTGTTAATAAAGAATGCGACACGGCATAACAGAATACGGTAGATATAAGTCAAGTCAAGAGTTGTTCCTCAGTAAATGGAAAATAAGTGTGTATAAGGGCACATGGTCGATATAATAGAATGATCTACTCGTCGACAGTTTACAAAAGTTATCGACGGGATAACCAGCTCTAAGGCACATCATATGAAATGGTTTCTAACAACTGGGTCGTGAATTTCTATGTGTGTCAAACCTGCCAGACTATTGTCACAAGGGCCCTGGTTAAAACAAGCTTCAACAAATAATTAGAGGCTCACAACATTTGGTCTCATAAGAATAGGTAGTCTCCTAGGTTGGCATTCGATCAAGAGAAGGATCCTAATCATTCTCGGACTCCAATGACTAGAAGATCAAGATAGTAGGTTTAGTGTCGAATGGAGGACGAATAACTCAAGGCAAGGTTCCTGTCACAGGGCTGGCCGATGGTAGCTACACTTGCATATACAACCATCATGGTTATGGGGATACTAGGTATCTATCTATCAATTACGAGCTTTCGTCTTTCAAATCAGTGAAAGACAAAAACAATAAAGAGTTCGAGAGAGATGTCACTGAACACCATTACATGATTCAAGGGCGAATGTATAATTCAAGAGGAATTGTCAAAGCAGTCGCGGATGAGATCCTAGTGATATCTACATTTTAATTCACGTAGGGTAATTAGATAAAGAGCGAACCAAATGCATCACGGTTGATCAGACCGTAATACAATAATTCTGATTAGACAATATGTTAGCGGGCGTCCCCAATAAACATGTCTCGAATCAAGCTCGATAAAAGAGTAAACTTGCAAAAACTAGGCTGTAATAGCCGTATTGGTCAAGATAGCCAAAAATATAAGTAGGCGAGATTTTTTTTTTGGAAGGAGGCACAAGTAGTTCAAGTTTTGAGAGAATTAAAATCCTTACCTGGTGTTTTTGCCTATACAGTCAACCTATTATCTTCTTACCCATAAGGCTTTAGTCGACTAATGGGTTATGAACTTCTGAACTCTATATTCTAGGTAAACCTGTTAGTGTCAGTCAATTACCTCGTTAATAGATCACAAGGACCACATGATGCTAAGTTGAGGGGTATGCTACCACTTACAAAGCTTCCACTAGTATTGGCATTGGGTCTTAAAGGACATACAGGGCATTTTCTATCCTCTATAGTATCCTAAACTGACAATCACGCCTGAAGTCATCTTACCGAGAATTTTGCCTCGCCCGTATACTTTGGCTGCGGTAAACTCTTGGTTCCGTGATTCAGGTGTGATATGCTATCAGGTACTCTACCCTATATTGGCATAAGGGTAACTAAGATCTAAAGAGGTCAACGAAAACATAGTTTTAGAAATGTTCCATAGACTATGATTCTTCGGGATGATTTCAATTATGTGGGTTGTGCCTCGCCAGTGCGCTGCTGGCTGTAGTGAACCCACACTCTCTCCGCTCTCAGGTAATTGGCGATAGTGCGTTGCTGTCTAGTCATCGCAGTCGTAAAATGCTCCAACTATATTCATAAGAACGTCAAAGAGCTGCGAGGGATTCAACTTAGTTGACTATGGTAGAAAGCGTAAACACCTGCCTGTAAGTCTCAATCCTTAAAGTAAAAGTTTGACCAGGGAAATAACTGACAACAAGGAAAATAAGAACGTCCTACGTTTATCTCATATATATTTCAAATGGTTGAGGGAAAAACTTTGAATCAATCTACCTCGAGATTCATACAGGAATAACAGAATCAGAAATTATAAACTAACTCCTTACAGCAAAAGAGAATTTATAATAGACAATTCTAACTTATGATATAAGATTTATATCTAATACAGCAAAAGAAATTTTAAAACAGTTTATCAAAATTAACGCCTTAATTCTAGGCAAGTCTAACATACCAAGTGAATAGTATATCCACATTGGATCACATTGTCATATCAAAAGTATAGTGTACCTATAGGGATCTAGCAAGCTATCTAAATTGCATGGCCTATCTAATAACCTTAACTACCCAACGGTCAGTTTGAACAAGGGACTCTTAGTCCTAGTTATTCTTCTAAATTTATTTTAATCCTAATTTGTGAATGAGCATTTCCTGGGCGCAGGATCGCAATGGTACGTCTAACTTAAGTACCATCACGAGTTCGCATAATTTGCGAAGACAGACCTGCATGGGCCACCACAAAAACTTATCACGACCCGCACCCGCTTTTTCGGATACGAGACGTGTCCAAGCCAGCCTACGCCGCAGAGTCGGCGGTAGAACGCTGTCAAGCTCGCAAGAAATAAATGTTCAAAAATACAACATTTGCTGCTTATTCACATTTCTACATTTATTACATCCTTTATAATTAAAGAAAATACAAGATTTTACAATTAATAAAATTTATACAATTGCTTTCTATTTCTAGGTTGACCTCAGCATACCCAAGCCTTCCCCATGCTAAGAGTGATCACGGCTAAACCTGAAAAATGTTGGTTTTCAATCAGAAATGGAACAAGTACACAAACCGACGATAATGCGAAAATACAATAGAATTAACAAGACATGAAAATAACATATAAGATATAAAAACTGGAAAGAACTGATGACATGGCACGGTAGAGAAGAAAACAAGAAAAAACTAATAAAAGACATCTATCTAGGTGGTTTGAAATATCCTTTTCGACATGTGAACGGCTAGAGGATAAATCCGGCACCTGTACGTGTCGTGTACAGGTGTTATTGTTCACGAATAGACATCATGGGATAGTTCTGGGTAGTCTACATGTCTACTAAGATATTTCCCCTCCCGACTACTCCGTGTGACGAGCGTGTCAACAAGAAGCAAGATATATGTATAGACATGAAATGAAATGACTACTATGAATCGGAAAACAATCAAAAAGTGTACTTGCCTGAGGTCCTTAGCTGGTGAAACCAATAACACTATACCACTCAATGAGCCATAATAAGTCAACACATACAGAAGTCTCCAGATGCTGAAATAAACAGTACCAACATTCTCAGAATAGTCAAATTAGCTAGCATTGCCTGTCCTTAAGTCCAATTCTGGACACAGGGGCAAAACGGTAATTTTGGGCAAAAACGGTATCCACCGTTGGACCCGCTTTGCACCGAAAAGCGTGCCAGAGTCAATGGTCTCTAAATTCGTTCAAACTACATGTCGACGGATCCGGTTTTCCGATACGAACCCAACCATATGTCCAAAGTTGGATTTCGCGCGGGCCGTACACAAAATCGTCCGTTGAGTCGGACCGTGGGGCCCGCAAAACGGCGTCCGATTTAACTATCTCAGAATTGGACCAAACTTGGCATACAGGACCAAAAAAATAATACGGTCCTGTTGGCGCAAGTTTCGTCTCGATCTGACGAGCGTGCATAAAGTAATTAGGAAATTTGCACATAGGTCGATACGGTAAATTTCGACGGATACGGATCAAATTCGTCGTGCACACGCGACCAATTTGAATTCCGTCAAAGCCCACACGTCCACGAAGCCAATATGCACCTTTCGATGCTCTCTGTTCGCGACAACGTCACCCGGATTGGCGGGACGCACGTCGTGTGGATGAGTTTCTAATGTTTTTGAAAACAGTTTTTATAAGTTTTTCTTGATTTTCAAATCGGCATTTCTTGATGTATAATAGATGAATTTGAAATCCGTAAACAACATTTAGAAGTCGTATAGGTTGTCGCTAAACCTGTTCAGGTAGTTCTCCAGTTAGTATATGGATCGGCGAGTTTTTTGCCTTCCAAGTTGTGGTTTGGGCTGAGGTACGACTCTGTTTTGGACTGGTTTTACGTCGACTTTGGTTCAATTTTTCGGCCAATATAACGCATATAAATTCGATCTACTTGAAGGGAAGTAATCTTATATAAGTTGGGGACTTACCCGTGAAAACGGCTCGACGAATGGTCGACTGTGCGCGGAGATTTCTCTCGACGAAATCGCGCATCCGTTGCTACTGCTGCTGTTCCGTTCTATTTTCGTCCGTCGCACGCGCGCGTTCCTGGCCAACTTCGGCCGTGCGCGACGGTGGCGCTGGCGGTGGGTTGGTCGCCAGGGGTCGGAGAGGGGCGCCGTGGCGGAAGTCGGGGTTAGGGTTTTCGATTTTTTGAGTTTTTGAGTAAACACATGCGGCTCTTGTTAAATACAGGATCGGGGTTTACTCAGCGCTCGGCCGGGTCGGGTATGGGAAGAGGTGTTCGGCTGGGGAATGCTTTTGAGGGCCTGGGTTCGATTGGTTTGTTTTGTATTAATGTATTTCTTTTTCCTTTTATTATTATATACATATATATGTATATCTATATACATAAATATCTATGTACACTTATACATATATATATACACACATATGCATATATATTATAAGTCCACTTATATATGTATATTTATTTTTACATAAACATACACATATATTTAATATATATATATATTCATACCCATACACATATTTAATATTTATTTATATATACATACACCTACTGTTATATATATTTATTGATATATTTATACACATGTATGTATACAGCCATATTTGTATTTATATATACACGTACAAACATATCTATGGATAACTAAATATCCCAATAAAATTCTAAATTTCTAAATACTCCCTTTTCAAGTGCAGGACCCATTTATATAAATATGAATATACCTTATAACATTTATTTGACAGGATAATATAACC
Source organism: Iris pallida (assembly GCA_029216955.1). Classification (NCBI taxonomy): domain Eukaryota; kingdom Viridiplantae; phylum Streptophyta; class Magnoliopsida; order Asparagales; family Iridaceae; genus Iris; species Iris pallida. Next base: position 596,424 of record JANAVB010024199.1, read on the forward strand.
AATAATAAAACTAATATTATATGATGATATCCTCAATAAAAATTAATAATAATAATAATAACGAAATTCAATAAACTAATAATGGTGTATATACCATCATGCACAATCTAATTATCCCAGAATTGTACAAGGACCTATTTATATACAATTATTATTGAATATCAACTAATAATAATATTTATAATATTTAATTTCGAATACTAGAAAATATTCGTTAAATCATTAAAATGAAATACAACACCCTCATACCAAATTTCCTCAACACGAACGTCCTTGGGCATGTCGCATGACTACATGGGCTTGGCTCAGTTCGGTTCCAGTCCAGACTGGTTTAGTACAACCGGGTCTTCCACAAGTCAATAAACCTTAATAGTAAATAATTAAATAATAAATAAAATCTTCGGTAAGGGTTAAGTCACAACTTTGCCTGGTTTTCTTAGTTAGGACGTCACTATAGCTCGGCCTTCCCTACCAGGGCTAATACACTAGTCAAAGCACGCTACTGTACTATCCGTGTCATGATTTCTAGTCGCATTGTACTCCAAATATAATCATGATTAAAAATTATCTACCATAATAATTAACTAAATAATTATTTATAAAAATTTAAAAATCACCATTTAATTAAAATAAATAATAAAAAAATATTTTAAAATTTTTGGGAAGGGGAGCTACAAATGAATCGATTAATGTTTATCGCAACGATACGGCTAAGGAAGCAAATCAACTAAGTTTAAAAGAAAATGGTCATTGGACAACTTGTCGACAAGGTAAAGTTGCTTCGAACGGTTGCCTAGGCCATGGGACCGATTCGGCCCGGGAGGAACGAGTGTAGCAGCGCCAACCCTTCATCGATGCGAGTTATGCGGGCACTTTTGCAAAGGGCTCGCTACCCGATGCGAAAGGGGCAACGTCTAACCCTGCTATAGTCTGCAATGGCTTGACATTGCCAGTGGCCTTCACACCCCTTTTTACTGCTTAACAAGTGCACGGGACACGGGATGAATATGATAGTTGCTTAATGTTATACAGTTTCATATGCTTGCCTCAAAACATTTTAATATGCAAATCGAGCAGGATGGTTAGAAAGATCATTGAAATAGCTAGCTAATATGTTTACGAAACTTTTTGAATCAAATGCAGAGCTTGGATTTTAATTAGCCATTCGCCAGTACATGTGATCGTACTGATCTTCGCTCTTTATAGGTCCCGCGAATCAGGAAAGACGCGCCAGCTAGCTCGGCGACATTCGTGATTTTGAAGCTTCGACCGTGCGTCGAAAATGTTTTTTGCGACTCCACTTTTGAAGGCTCTCGACAGTCCAAGGAAGATGACTCAGCGTCCCTTCCATCCCGGTCACTGGAGTACTTTGCTGTATATTGAAGAATGTGTGCAATGTATGGAACGGCTATCTCATCGGCACTCTTTTATAATCGAGTTATGTTGTAGCCTGCGCGGCAATGAGTCTTGTATCGGAGTCTGTAAAAGATGTTCATTATCAATAAAGATCAAGTTTCCTTTACTTATTGTGTGAATCAATTTGTCTACGTACTCTCTTAGATCTCGTGTCTTGGATTACCTTATGACTATGCCTTGTGCGATCGCAAATTAGGTTCGCACGGCATCACGCCGGGGGACGACTATCGATTCGACGGAATCGGGGCGTGACATAATGGTATCAGAGCACGGCTTTACGTCCTTGGCCTCCAGTGTCGAGTTCTAGTCTCCAACCGTTGACCTCGTGTCGATGAGATAAGTTGTTCCATACGCTGAACCCAGGATGTTTTCTGAAACTAACGAGAGATGCCTTTCTTTTCCATGCAGTTGCGGGTGCTCGGGCAGAGGATGAGGCGAGTGCTTCCAGGGGCTTGAGTACTTCCAGTACCAAGCATTCTGTCAACCCAACGGGAATGACGCCTACCGTAGCCGGACCTTCCGGCAACCCGATGCAACGTATGCTGCAAATGCTTGAATTACAGCAACGTCAAAACGAGATCCATCGTCAGCAAACAGAGGCTTGTCAGATCCAATTTGAGAATCGGTTTGAGGCTCAATTCAAGCTACAGCAACAGCAGCTGAATACCCTCCAGTAAATCGTTCAGTCGGTCGTAGGCAAAAACAACAATTCAACGATGACACCTGCCGTGACCCAGCCTGCAGTTCGATCCAACGAAGCTGAACCAGAGGCGCCTATGCTCGCACCTGCAGCACCGATAAGTTCTAACTTCGACGTATCAAAATTCACGAAAAGATGCCGCACTTCCTTCAACGGCACAGAAGATCCCTCCGTGGCGATCGACTGGTTGGAGGAGCTGGAAGACAAGTTCGAGCTTCTGGGTGTCGAGGACTCGAAGAAAGTCACGTGTGCTCAACTTCTACTTCGAATGAACGTGCACGATTGGTGGGCTGTACAGAAGCGAGCTATTCGACATGAAGACGAGACGGCGGCGATCTCATGGGCGACATTCAGAAATGCGTTCAAGACCGAATATCTTTCTGCAACCGTACGACAGGAAAAAAATGAGTTTATGTAGTTGACTTAAGAGAATATGACTGTATGACAATATGCGGCCAAATTCAACAAACTAGCCAAGTTTGCTGGAGACTATCTACCTACCACTGCAAGTCGAGCTCGACGATTCGTAGTGGGCCAGCGTTCCACTATCCGTGCTCATGTCTCGATGCCTGAATACAAAATCATAGGCGAGGCACTCAACCATGCCCTCCATCTGGAGTCCGAGTATTCTCCTACTACTACCGGCGCTGTTCATTTTAATAACAAACGTCATAGTAATGCAGGAGGTAACAACGCACACAAGCGTCAATATTACAGCAGCCAGACGAAAGATCGAAAGGTCTGTAATTTCTGTCACAAGGAGGGGCACTTGGACACCGAGTGTCGATTTAAACACAGGGCATGTTACGCGTGCGGCAAAACAGATCACTTCACAAGGGACTGCCCGGAAGCTACGTCGAACCAATATCCCCCGCAACATCAACAAAACCAAGGCCAAGCACCTCGGGCTCCACCGACCGCACAACAGAATGGCCAAGATCATCGCCCCAATGCTCAGGGCCGCGTCTAAGCCTTGACTCGAGACAAAGTGTTTGCATCAGATACAGTCGTGACAGGTATACTACAATTCAATAATAAACCTGCTCGTGTATTGTTTGATTCAGGTGCCACGCATAGTTTTATATCGGTGGACTTTACCGCCGAGCATAAATTTTCTTTGACACCACTGGGCCTCGATCTTACTGTTAGCGTACCGTCGGGCATGCCACTACTTGCAAATCTAGTATGCGGAGACGAAATCATCTGTATAGGTGGTCAAAAGATCAGTCTCGATACGATAGTTCTAAATATTAAGGACTACGATATCATTCTGGGGATGGATTGGCTCGGTCCGTGCAACGCAACCATAGACAGCACTGAAAAGAGGGTCACATTCCGCATACCTGGAGTGCCTGAATTCTGCTACTCGTGTGGTGAGACGTCATCGACCTGCATGGTGATCTTCGTAATATCTGCTCGACGGATGCTGCATTCCGGGTGCGAAGGCTATCTAGCTTCCGTTCAAGACATGCGACAGGATGGTGCAAACGCGGGTCAGACCGACGTTGTGGCAGAATTCCCTGATGTATTCCTGAACGAGATGTCCGGCATGCCGCCCGATCGAGATATTGAGTTCACTATCGATACATTCCCCGACACTCGACCGATCTCGAAAGCCCCGTACAGAATGGCCCCTGCAGAGCTTAAAGAACTTAAGGTGCAGTTACAAGAATTGCTAGACAAGGGATTCATCCGACCCAGCATCTCGCCCTGGGGAGTGCCCGTGTTGTTTGTCAAGAAGAAGGATGGCTCTATGCGTCTTTGTATCGACTACCACGAGCTGAATAAAGCTACCGTCCGGAACAAATACCCCCTGCCCCGTATAGACTATCTGTTTGATCAGCTTCAAGGAGCCATGGTATTCACTAAAATTGATCTACGTTCGGGTTACCATCAACTCAAGATGAAGTCGGACGATGTGCCGAAGTCTGTCTTCCGCACTCGATACGGCCATTACGAGTTCCTGGTAATGCCGTTCGGCCTAACGAACGCCCCTGCTGCCTTCATGGATTTGATGAATCGGGTGTTCCGACCATTCCTCGATAAGTTTGTAGTAGTCTTCATCGACGACATACTCGTCTACTCGAAGAATAAGCAGCAACACACTGAGCATCTATGAACCGTGCTTCAGACCCTTCGAGAAAATCAGTTGTATGCGAAGCAAAGCAAATGTGAATTTTGGCTGAGTAGCGTCGCATTCTACGGACACATCATTTCAGCTGAAGGCATTGCGATCGACCCAAAGAAAGTTGAAGCTATCGTCGATTGGAAGAGGCCAACGTCCGTCAGCGAGATTCGAAGTTTCCTTGGCTTAGCGGGATACTATCGACGCTTCGTGAAAGACTTCGCGAAGATAGCATCGCCTCTGACTCACCTCACCCAGAAAGGAGTCACATTCGAATGGTCAGACGATTGTGAAGCTTCATTCCAGGAATTAAAGCAACGGCTCGTCTCGGCCCCGATACTCGTACTTCCAGATGGGATGGAGGGTTTCCAGATATTCAGCGACGCATCGGTCAGGACTTGGGGTGTGTGCTGATGCAGCGAAACAAGATGATATCTTTTGCTTTTCGACAGCTAAAGTCGTACAAAAAGAATTATCCCACGCATGACCTGGAGTTAGCGACGATTGTGTTCGCGTTGAAATTATGGCGTCACTATCTTTATAGCATGGCGTGTACGATCTATACCGATCACAAGAGCCTCAAGTATCTATTCACGCAGAGGGAACTGAATTTGCGGCAAAGGCGCTGACTTAAACTGATCAAGGATTACGACTTGACTATCGACTATACGCCGGAAAAGGGAAATGTTGTGGCAGACGCTCTGAGTCGGAAGTACATTGCCTCGCTATCCATCGACCGCAGACTACTACGCGACCTAGAAGAGATGGGCATTGAACTCCGATTCCGATTCCGAAATACGCAGTTGGCAAAGTTGCAGTTAGAGCCGAGCTTGCTTGAAAAGATCAAGACCGCTCAGAAGGACGATCCGTACCTGAAGAAAATGTGAGATCTAATCTCGACGGGCAGGACGACCGACTTTACGGAAGACGAGATCGACACGCTTCGATTGAGGGGTAGGCTATGCGTTCCGGATGATTCAGAACTTAGAAAGGAGATATTGTCGGAGGCACACTACGCGAAGTACACCTTGCATCCCGGCAGTACGAAGATGTACAAGGACCTCCGCACAAACTTCTGGTGGCACGAGATGAAAAGAGATGTGACACTTTTCGTGTCACAATGCATGGTCTGTCAGCAGGTGAAAGCTGAGCACCAGAGACCGGGCGAGGAGATGCAGAATCTGGCAATTCCGGAATGGAAGTGGCAGCACATGTGCATGGATTTTATTGTTGGCCTGCCGAAGACTCCGCGGGGAAATGATACCATCTGGGTCATCATCGATCGACTACCCAAGTCAGCACACTTTATTGCCATCAAAGTTACTTGGAGCGTTGATCGCCTGGCGCACATTTATCTTAATGAGATAGTACGGCTGCACGGAGTTCCAGTATCCATCATCTTCGATCGGGATTCACGGTTCATGTCGCGATTCTGGAGTAGCCTTCAGTCGGCACTGGGTACCAAGTTGCAGTTCAGCTCAGCTTACCATCCTCAGACCGACGGCCAAACGGAGCACGTCAATCAGATTCTCGAAGACATGCTACGACTCTGCACAATTGACTTCAAATCAAGCCGGGACAATCATCTACCTCTGGCCAAATTCGCATACAACAACAGCTATCAATCCAGCATTCAAATGGCGTCGTATGAAGCCTTGTACGGACGCAAGTGCCGATCACCCATTTGCTGGGATGAAGTCAGAGAGCGGCAGATTCTCGGCCTAGAACTGGTGGGACAGACCGTACAGAAAATTTGGCTCATTCGAAAAAGACTAAAGACTGCGCAGAGTCGTCAGAAAAGCTATGCGGACGTTCATTGTCGACCCCTCGAGTTTTAAGAAAGCGATCACGTATTTCTCAAAGTGTCACCCATGCGGGGAGTTACTCGGTTCGGTACGAAAGGAAAGATGAGCCCGAGATTCGTTGGGCCATTCGAAATACTCGAACGGGTCACCCCAGTGGCCTATAAAATTGCCCTACCGCCGGCGCTTGAAGGTGTACACAATGTCTTCCATGTCTCGCAACTGCGGAAGTACGTGCATAACCCGGGCCACGTAGTAGATTTTGGCCATCTGGAGCTAAAGTTCGACTTATCCTACGTTGAAGAGCCAGTTTAAATCTTAGAACGCAATGATAAGCTGCTGCAAAATCGACCGATCCCTCTCATCCGCGTCCTCTGGAGGAACCATTCGGTCGAAGAGTCGACGTATGAGCTTGAATCAAAAATAAAGGAGAAATTTCCTTCATTGTTCTCGTAAAGGTAGGTTCTATCTTTAAGTTTCGAGGACGAAACTTTTTATTAGTTGGTTATGTTGTAGTGCCCCGTCCCTACATCGTGCCCCGTTTTCGTCCACGAGGTGCGCGAAAAAGGAACATTGTCGCTATCGATTCGGTCGGGACCGATAGGTCGGAATTGGCCAAGTCGATCGAACGGGAACGGTTGAATTAAGATCCATTCCATGTTATGGAATGGTTTCTTCGGAACCAAGTCCCATATTCAGCGGGTTGTGCCTCGAGGATTGGCTCTGCGGCTGAGTCGAGAGAGACCTCCCGTTGCTCTGATTTTCATGTCGTACTTGATTTGGCTTTGGCTTTGGTTTTCGTGAATGCATTTTTTATGAATGTTTTTCGAATGAGTTTTCGTGACTTACATTTTCGAGCTTCACATTCATATCGAATTTTATTAAATTATACAGTGTGCTAATCAGTTGCTTATGCGTTTGCAGGTGATCGCGTAGGCGACGTCAGCGCAGCCAACCGGTCGTTCGCTTGAAGCAAGGCTAAGGCGAGTGGCTGACCTCCTTCGCCTTGTCCCTCTATTTCAAAAACCAATATGAAGTCAAATGAATGCTTGTCATAACAGTATAAAATCAAAGAAATCGTGGCACGATTCTTCACGAAATACTTGCTATCAAACTGCCGGTTTTGAAAATAGAAAATATACTTTCTTATACAGATCCATTTAGCCTATGCAAAACAATGAATGAATCGATTAATGTTTATCGCAACGATACGGCTAAGGAAGCAACTCAACTAAGTTTAAAAGAAAATGGTCATTGGACAACTTATCGACAAGGTGAAGTTTCCTCGAACGGTTGCCTAGGCCAAGGGACCAATTCGGTCCGGGAGGAACGAGTGTAGCAGCGCCAACCCTTCATCAGCATGAGTTATGCAGGCACTTTTGCAAAGCGCTCGCTACCCGACGCGAAAGGGGCATCGTCTAACCCTGCTATAGTCCGCAATAGCTTGACATTGCCAGTAGCCTTCACACCCCTTTATAGTGCTTAACAAGTGCACGGGACACGGGATGAATATGATAGTTTCTTAATGTTATACAGTTTCACATGCTTGCCTCAAAATATGTTAGCATGAAAAGCGAGTAGGATGGTTAGAAAGATCATTGAAATAGCTAGCTAACATGTTTATGAAACTTCTTGAATCAAATGCAGAGCTTGGATTTTAATTAGACATTCGCCAGTACATGTGATCGTACTGATCCTCGCTCTTTGTAGGTCCCGCAAATCAGGAAGGACGCGCCAGCTAGCTCGACGGCGTTCATAATTTTAAAGCTTCGGCTGTACGTCGAAGACTTTCTCTGCGACTCCACTTTTGAAGGCTCTCGACAGTCCAAGGAAGATGACTCAGCGTCCCTCCTATCCAGGTCACTGGAGTACTTTGTTGTATATTGAGGGATGTGTACAATGTATGGAACGGCTATCTCATCGGCACTCTTTTGTAATCGAGTCATGTTGTAGCCTGTGCGGCAATGAGTCTTGTATCGAAGTCTGTAATAGATGTTCATTATCAATAAAGATCAAGTTTCTTTTACTTATTATGTGAATTAATTTGTCTGCATACTCTTTTAGATCTTGTGTCTCGGATTACCTTATGACTATGCCTTGTGCGATCGTAAATTGGGTTCGCACGGCATCACGCCCGGGGGACGACTATCGATTCGACGAAATCGGGGTGTGACACATAGATATCACTATTATCCTACACCTAACACGAATATACATGCTACATGTCACTACTGTGGTAAACATGGACACATATCACCACAGTGTAGAATTGGAAGACTAGTTGATTTAAAACTGAATGTATGGGTACCGAAGACTAACCTTTCAGGACACTCAAAGATTTGGATACCAAATGTCACATCTACTCGTGGTGTAGGTGGACCTTCCTTCATCCTATAGAAGCAAGTGGATTCTCGATAGTGGGTGCTCGTGACGTATGACTGGAAATACAAATCTTTTTGCTATACTATCGATGAAGAGGGAAGGATATGTATCCTTCGAAAATAACTTGAAAGGTTATATCATAGGTAACGGCCCTATTGGCAATCCTCCTTCTCTCGTCATTAAAGATGTCTATTTAGTGACCGAGTTAAAGCATAACCTGCTCAGCATTAGTCATCTTGCTGATCATAGATATGATATTAACTTTGGAAAAACTAAATGTACCATATATGATAGATCATTTGGAGACATCACTTTTGAAGGGATAATAGAAGATAATATATATATTCTATCTTTCTAGAGATACTAACAACACAGGAAGATGCCTCTATGCTTACAAAGACAAAATTCTACTTTGGCATATACATTTTGGATATGCAAATATGGATACCATATCAAGACTGTCAACCAAGAAGCTAGTAAGAGGACTACCCGATATTACCTTCAAAAAGAATACGGTATGTGTCGAATGTGAGAAAGACAAAGCTACCAAATCCTCTTTTAAATCCATCAACTCTGTAAGTACTACTAGACCTTTACAACTGCTTCATATGGATTTATTTGGTCCTAGTAGAGTAGCCAATCTTGGTTGGGTGGTTGGGTGGTGAGTGGGGAGTGGCTGGGGGTAGGGGCAGGGGGTGAGGGCGGCTGGGGTGAGGAGGGAGGCTGGGGGAAGGGTTAGGGTTAGGGTTCGAGTTAAAGTTAGGGGTGGTGGAGGGGAGGGGCAGGGGGTTAGGGGGGCTAGGGTGTTTGAGATAGGGTTAAGGGTGGTGGAGGTGAGGGACAGGGGATGGGGGGCTGGAGAGGGGAGGGGGGCTGGGGGGTTCGGGTTAGTGTTAGGAGGTGGGGGGAGGGGCAGGGGGTGAGGGGGACTAGGGAGGGGAGGGAAGGGGTGAGGGTTAGGGTTACATATCATTGCATATGATGCCCGGCCCCGTATATACTGAGGATTCGCTGTTAGCCCAGCATAGTATCGATGCACAGATCGCAGCTCGGCGTGACGAGATGCTGCAGAGGATGGCGGTGTCGCAGTCACAGCCGCATACAGATGATCCTGTGCTCATATTACGTTTTGAGAGGCTTGAGGAGACGACTGAGACGTTGCGATAGATTTCCCGCGCTACGTTGGAGACTACGCAACGGTTGGTCTAACAGATGCAGCAGTTCCGTAAGATGGCTACGGAGCGACCGTTTGGTACGCCGGGAGCATCGTCTACATCCGGCGGTGCACCAGAGGACATGCTCGTCAGCCTATCACCGGAGGAGTATCAGACGATCCTTGCGTTGTGGCGACAGTCATCTGGTGGCGCTCCTCCTCCAGCTCCAGCTCCAAGCGATCAATAGTTTTGTTTTTGCATTTTCGAACTTTGTACTTTATAATTGTACTTTGTACGTATTTGAGGATATTGGACTTTGTTCTTTATATTTGTACCTTATATTATTCGTTGAGGATATTATTTGTTCTTTATATTTCTTGTCTATTCTGGATTGTATTGTGCGTGTCGGTGTTGCCTGTTCCACCGAAGGGGTCGATGAACCCAGGGATTGGATTCTGTATTTTGGATTGTATATTTGCATTCTGGATTCTGTATTTTTTTCTTTATTTTTTTAATTTAGCGACGTTTTTAGCGACGTTCATATGCGTCGCTAAAATTTAGCAACATTTTTAAACGTCGCTAAAAATGTCGCTAAATTACTGACGTGGCAAATAATCTGATGCCACTACATCGTCGTAAAAACATCGCTAATGTGTCGCTAATCGATGACCACAAGGAAACGTCACAAATAACGTCACTATTTACTGACGTTATGACTGTCACTAATTTACTTCGCCATAACGACATTTTACGACGTTTGTTCGATTAGCGACACACTTTTTCCGGTGTTTCCAGGACGTCGTTAAAAACGTCGCTAACATAAATTAGCGGCATTTTGGTCGAGATTATCGACGTTGATAAACGTCGCTAATCTGACAAATTTTTGTAGTGTAAGTACTCGATCATCTGTTAGAGACACTATAGCTAGCACTGTATTTATTTCTCAAATAGAACCCAAAAATATTTTAGAATCTTTCTCTGATGAATTTTTGATATCTGCAATGCAAGAAGAACTCAACCAATTCAAAAGAAATCAAGTTTGGAAACTTGTTCCTAAACCGGCCGATCATCGGTACTAAATGGGTTTTTCGTAACAAAGTTAATGAGGACGGTTCAGTCACACGTAACAAAGCCCGTCTGATAGCTCAAAGATACAACCAACAGGAAGGTATTGACTATGATGAGATGTATGCTCCTGTTGCACGACTTGAATCAATTCGCATGCTTTGTTCATTTGCAAATTTTCAAATTTTCAAACTTTTTCAAATGGATGTTAAAAGTGCTTTTTTAACGGTTTTATTAAAGAAGAAGTGTTTATAAAGCTACCACCTGGTTTTGAAAGTCACAAATTTCTCGACCATAATTTCAAACTTAAGAAAGCTCTCTATGGCCTCAAACAAGCCCCTCGAGCTTGGTATGAACGCCTTAGCATTTTCTTACTTGACAAAGGTTTTTCAAAGAGGAAAATTGACACGACACTCTTTATAAAATCTCTTGATGACACGATTCTCTTAGTGCAAATTTATGTGGACGACATCATATTTGGGTCTACTAATGAGGTCTTGTGCCAAGAGTTTGTCAAGTATTTATAAAATGAGTTTGAGATGAGCATGATGGTGGAGCTCAACTACTTCCTTGGACTACAAGTCAAACAATATTCATAAGGCGTCTTCATCAGCTAATCAAAGTATATAATTGATATGCTGAAGAAGTTTGATCTTGACAACATCAAACCAATCAGTACTCCGACAGCTACTACAATAAAACTGGAACCTGATAAATGCGGCAAACCAGATGATCAATGTAAGTTCGAGGTATGATTGGTAGTCTACTTTATTTTACTGCTTGTCGTCCTGATATCATGTTTAGTGTTTGCCTATGTGCTCGATATCAAGCCAACCCTAAGGAATCATACATGACCGCGGTTAAGCGTATGTTTCGATACCTTAAAAGGACTGTTACGGTGGGCTTGTGGTATCCCAAAACTACTTCCTTTGACTTGATCGGATATTCCAATACCGATTTTGCTGGATGCAAAGTCGACCGTAAAAGTACCAGTGGCATGTGCCATTTATTAGGTAAGGCTTTAGTTTTTTGATTTAGCAAGAAGCAGAAGTCTGTAGCACTATCCACAACAAAAGTTGAATACAACGCAGCAGGACATTGTTGTGCTCAGATTATGTGGATGAAGCAAACCCATGAAGACTATAATTTACTGTTTAAATACATACTAATATTCTGTGATAACACTAGTGCAATTAACCTGACCAAAAATCCAGTATGTTACTCACACACTAAGCACATAGAAATTAGACATCATTTTCTACGTGATCATCAAATGCATGGCACTATTAACTTGAATTTATTGATACTGATCATCAGCTAGCAGACTTTTTCACAAAACCACTTGCCGAAGAGCGTTCCAATTTTCTTCGTCGAGAATTAGGAATTTTGATGAAAATGTCATATAATAGTTGTACCTGCGCAAATAACTATTAAAACATAATCGTACATGGTGAAATTGCTTTGGGTACAAGCCGAAAGGGTCCTTCTGACAACAAGGCGTAAAAGCCGAAGCGACACAGTGCACTAGTCTACGGACTACTGCTATCAGGGATCTGGCCCCTACAGCTAACCCGAGGTGATTCACCTGTACTGATGATTATTTAACAAAGTTTCTCGCAAGGTTTAATTTATTTTATGACTTATATAATTCATAATTGTTAATTCAAGACCATCCTTTATATCTTTTATCAACATTTTTTAAAAACCTGTTGGAGTTCTAGAACCAACCCCACAGAACTCGGGCCGAATTCTGCCTATGGCAGAGTTTGGACGGAACTCTGTGTCATAGGTACCAGAACTCTCAGCCACTCCTGGCCATCCATCCGATTTGATCCAAGTGCTACAATTTAACTAGTGCAGTCGGCCCTACTCTTCATATGCACGAATTTGCTTTCTCTCTCTCCTCATTGCTACCACCTTCAACCTCTTTCCAAAGCCTATCTCTCCAAACCCTAACCCTAGAAATCCTATTGTTGGTGCTTTCCACTCTTCAAAACTTAAGATTTCAAGGCTTTGGGTGATTCTCCTCTATTCTCCTTTATTATTTTGAGGTATAACTCTTGTTCTCCATCCCCACTTTCACTATTGTTCTTCATTTCCTTGTTTCTACTATTATCTATGGCTCCTAGAGTTTTTAATAGGGGAAAGAGGGTTAGAACCGAAGGAGCTTCTTCATCGAAGCCTCTTTCTTCTCCTCCAATTGTCAATCCCATTCACCCTTTGTTCAATCCTCCTCCACCTCCCGATGCCAACACGTTTAATGAGCATATTTTTGTCTCGTTAGAAGCATCTAACGAGTGGTACTCTGACATTCGCTCCAGAAGTGTTGTGCCGGGACATCCCATAAATTTCATAATATTTTTCGAGTTTGATCCGAATTTCAAGGATCTATGCCTCGATGAACTTGTATCCACATCGTCACTCATATACCTCAATGTAATACAAATATTTTATTACAATATGACTCACGACGACCATAGAATTTACTCTCGGGTCGTCGGCATTGATATTATTTTGATGATTTTCATCTTTCTGAATATCTTGAACTTCCTGATCACAACTCTTGGGAGTGTCTTAATGATACCCGTGAATTCATATTTGCTGGGGATATCACTCTTGAAGGGTTCAAAGACATGATGTGTGAACCAACACCCGTCCTCGAAAACTTTGGGCTAAGTTTTTCAACAACCATTTCTACGAACTTATCGGATTATTTTCTCGTTCATCCTGCCCAAAGTAGGATCTACCGGTGAGGTTACCTATCTTGAGATTACAGCCCTTTATTTTCTTCACTTTACCATCCCCTTTAACTTTTCTTGCACAATGATGGATTGGATGATTCGTGCAAGAAAGAAACCCAAATCACTTGTTTATGCGATGTATCTTCTGATGATATTTCGTGTCTTTAAAATCTCTTTGGATGAGTGTCAGTTTTTAGCTGCTCCTACCTTTCTGTCCAAGACACGTAGGACTGCCCCTGCTCCAGCTCCAGTTGAGAAGGAATCTTCTGACTTAGATGCCCCACAGCCCGAGCCTCTTGCCACCCTCGACTCCATCTGCGACATGTTGCACAACCGCTTTCGTTTGGAAGATGATCGCTACACCCAGCTAGACTATCGGACCACTCTACAGATGAGCGCCATCAGCAACACCCTACATGATATCCAGTTCAATATGGCCCAGCATCCCATGATGCTATTTTCTACGGGTCGGGACCCTTCTCGTGAAGGCTATCGGATTGACGACCCATAGGCCAGGCGGTACTTGGATCCTGATGCGGCGTTTGTTAATACTTGTCGCTCTACTAGCAAGCCGTCCGGGTCAGCTGGTCCATCCCGTTCCCATGCTCCATGATGGTCGTGGTCTTCTACCTGCTGCTGCTGATGTTTACTTTTAGTTATGCTTTTCATTTCATGTTTTAGCACTCTTTCCATTATGTTTTAGTTTATGACTTCAGTTTATCATGTATGACTTCTAGTTTATTTACTTTACATTACCAAAACTGCTAGCTGTCTCTATCAATGGTTGGTTATGGTTATAAGTTGTGTGTGTGCTATCTTTACTTTGTCTATTTTTTCTCTCTTTACGGGGGAGCTATGATTCATTTTGCTAAATGACAAAGGGGGAGAAGTACAGATATTTGTTTGATGTGATCTTTATATGTTGTTGGATATTATGTTGTGCTTGGATAAAGAATTTTTATCAGGACAAAATTGAAATAGTTAATTGCGGGGGAGCCGACATATCTATTTACAAGGGAGCTACTTCATATATACAAACTACTCCCTTCAACGTGTGTCCAGTATGAATGTTGCGACATACAAATGTCGTTTTTGTCAATTATCAAAATGGGAGAGATTGTTGACCCAAACTGGATCACAGTCAACCTAATTTAGAAAATTAACAAAACAATATTTGATATGATCCAATATGACACATTGAGCTCAAAGACAAGAATATCATCTACAACATATCAAGTTCAAGATAGACACCATCGCTAAGTTGGTCATTGAAATTGTACTTGTACTGAGTCGGTAATTTTCACTCTATTGAGTCTAGGAACATGTACGTTGAGTCGCACTGAGTCATCTCAACCCTACTTACTACTCTAAAGCTCTACCATACAAAATAAGACTAACCAAACCAAACCATTCTAGCTTACTTGAATGTTCTGGCCCCAAGGAATAAGAATTCGGGTCTAACACTGCCCCCAAGCAAAGTTCGGGCCGAACTCTGTCCCCTGAAAATTAGGAAGCTAATTTTTAGGAACACCTTGATCTAGGCTGTCCAACGTTCAAATTTTTGAATCTTTGAGACAGAATTCTGGCCGAATTCTGGCTCCTCAGACTAATATAAATATGGCTTGAATTCTCTCATTTCAAATCATCTTTCTCTCAATCTTCTTAGCCTATACATTATAAGCCTTCATCTTCCAATCTACTAGCCACAAAACTTCCTAAGCCCCAAGGTGCTCAAGTGCGATTTAGCTAGAAGTTTGTGCTAGAGTTGTAAAGAAGTCACTTGGACAATTCCAAGTTTCGCTTCTACGAAGTTGTAAGAAGTTGGCATGCTCTTTTGAGTAAAGGCATGTGGTTGTACCCTATTTCACAAATAATGAATTTCAATCCTGAGCGAGAGTTCTCAGGCCTGGACTAGTCCTCTACGAGGAAAACAGGTTAAATCACTATGTTGGTATGCTCTTCTGATCTCTATTTATTTTGCATT